>QEPC01010693.1:2588352-2643224 GCA_003113815.1 Sphenodon punctatus
GGCAGGGAGGGCTGTGGCCAATATGTACCTAGAAGCTGCCATTCTAGCCCCAGGACCTACTGTCATGGGTCTGGGGCCATCTTTCCTTGCACAGAGGCGATGTCATTCCACCGCATCAAGAAACAGCCACTCCAGCTCCAGGACCCACCGTCAGGGTTCTGGGGCCTACGTTACTGGCCGGGAGGGCTGTGGCCAATATCTTTAAGCTGCCACTCTAGCCCCAGGACCCACCGTCATGGGTCTGGGGGCCCGTCATTTCTCGCACAGAGAGCCAATTTTCAACTGCATCAAGAAATAGCCACTCCAGCCCCAGGACCCGCTGTCAGGGTTCTGGGGCCAAGTTACAGGCAGGGAGGGCTGTGGCCAATATCTAGAAGCTGCCGCTCTAGCCCCAGGACCCACCGTCATGGGTCTGGGGCCATCATTCCTCGCATGGAGACGATGTCTTTCCACAGCATCAAGGAACAGCCACTCCAGTCCTTGGACCCGCTGCCAGGGTTCTGGGGCCAAGTTACAGGCAGGGAGGGCTGTGGCCAATATCTTTAAGCTGCCACTCTAGCCCCAGGACCCACTGTCATGGGTCTGGGGCTGTCATTCCTTGCACAGGGTGCTGTCATTTCACCGCATCAAGAAACAGTCACTCCTGCCCCAGGACCCGCCATCAGGGTTCTTGTGCCCTGTCATTCCGCTCACGGGGCGCTGTCATTCCACCTTTTCTTTACGAAACCTGCTGTTCATGGAGAGAGAGAGAGAGAGACTCCCCACTGCTAGAAGGAGAGACAGACACGATCCCACCCATGCTGTCACCTGCACTATATGGCCAGAGAGAGAGAGAGGTTCCCAGCTAGAATGAGAGAGATGGGGTTTGGAGGGGGAGAGGTAAGTGTATCCAGCTACCCTGGCTGCCACCTGCCAGAACCAGGAAGAACTCCCATCTGTGCTCATGTGCCCAATGCCCATTGCCCACATCCAGCACACAGCAAACCTATCAGAATGAGATGGAATATAACATAACGTATTATATGTGCCTGCCTGCCTGTGTGCGTTCCTGTACGTGCTGCTACCACCTATTGCATGATTGAATGAAGTGTGCCCGATAGGCTTTAGGCTGTCATTCCACTATCTCTGAATCAGTCATCCCTGCCCGTCCCAGGAGCCATCAACTAGATTCTGGGACCATCATTCCAGTCACTGGGGGCCGCATTCCATTCCACTGCATCCAGAAGCCCGGTGCCTGCACACCAGCCAAACCCTCCCCCCCCACAACAGCCTACTCCTCCGCAACCACCCGTGGATGCCCGCTGAAGCTGCTGGAAATAAAAGTCCCTCCGACCACCAGCTCCCGCTGCCTGCTGCCCGCTGCCAAGGAGCCTGTCTCTCTTTCTCTCTGTCACACCCACCCACCCACATAAACACAAGCCCTGCACCTCCTGGGGGGCTGTCTGCAAGTTGAGACCTTGCTGCTGGTGCAGCACATCTTTGGGTTAATAAGCCAAGTCTTTTGACATTCCGGTGAAGTTGTAAAACCTGGCTGTTCGCACAGGTCTTTGGGGAGAGGGGAGGGAGGGTTAGAGGGTCTTATCTCCTCTACCCTATTTATTGTTTTATTGAGTTCCCGGGCCCTGTTTTAATACTTTGAATTGTATTTGATATGTTTTAATTGTTTTTAGATATATTTTATATGTATTATTTTATTGTTGTAAGCTGCCCCGAGCTGTTTTTAGGAGGGGCGGGGTAAAAATATAGTAAATAAATAAATAAACTATGCTACATGGGGTGGCAGGTGCTGCTGGCAGGGATCGACAAGCTGTATGAGATTCTGCCACCTGCCTGCCAGAACCTCAGCACGTAGGGATAAAAGATTGGACAGGTCAAACGAAGCTCGTAACAAGAAACACAACAACTTTTATTAAAACTACTGAAATAACAACAAGAAGAACAAAGCAACAACAACAACATTCTGAAAACAAAAGTAAACATTGAAAGGAAACGTATAAATTAAACTATTGGTCTCTGTCCCCCGGGACTTTAGGCTGTCATTCCACTATCCCTGAATCAGTCATGCCCGCTCGTCCCAGGAACCATCAACGATGTGGAGACCCCCAACCCGGGGGTCTCCACATCAGGGCTGGAGGGGGGGGGAAGGGCTTAAATGCCGTCTTTTTTGGGTTGCCTTCCCCCCCTTCTTTTGGCGCTGAGGCTCCACGGCCACACCAGAGTCCTCCTCCTGCTGCCTCACTCTCCTGCCATGCGTTCGCTCTATGTGGGCAATGAGCCCCGATGTGGTCCCCTCTTTTTGCAGCTGGAATCTTTTCTGGTAGATCTAAAAAGAGCATAAAAAGATAGGAACATAAGAAGTGCCATACTGTGTCAGACCAATGGTCTGTGTCAACTGTCTGCATTCTGTCTCCACAAGTGGGTGAACTGGGAGGCCAATCTCTCTCTGCAAGGGACTTCCGTTCCTAACGGGTCATAGGGCAATTCATTCCCTGTTGTTCCAGTCCCCGTGCCTTACCTTGCATGTGGTGATTCCGTCGCCCTTGTCATAAAACCTCCAGACCTTGTCTACTGAATGTCTGGGGGTGTCACTGGCGACCTCAGCCTAGGGNGTGCAAATCCTGTCCTCCTTGGGTGCTAGTAGCGATGGCAACGGGAGATGTGACCCTGGCTGGCACGTGCAAATGCTGTCCTCCTTTGGGTGCTGCGGAGGGATGAGACCCTTGCTGGCACGTGCAAACCCTGCCCTCCTTGGGCCACTATGGATGGCAACTGGAAAGACCCGGGTGGCTGGCATGTGCAAATCCTGTCCTCCTTGGGTGCTAGTAGCGATGGCAACGGGAGATGTGACCCTGGCTGGCACGTGCAAATGCTGTCCTCCTTTGGGTGCTGCGGAGGGATGAGACCCTTGCTGGCACGTGCAAACCCTGCCCTCCTTGGGCCACTATGGATGGCAACTGGAAAGACCCGGGTGGCTGGCATGTGCAAATCCTGTCCTCCTTGGGTGCTAGTAGCGATGGCAACGGGAGATGTGACCCTGGCTGGCACGTGCAAATGCTGTCCTCCTTTGGGTGCTGCGGAGGGATGAGACCCTTGCTGGCACGTGCAAACCCTGCCCTCCTTGGGCCACTATGGATGGCAACTGGAAAGACCCGGGTGGCTGGCATGTGCAAATCCTGTCCTCCTTGGGTGCTAGTAGCGATGGCAACGGGAGATGTGACCCTGGCTGGCACGTGCAAATGCTGTCCTCCTTTGGGTGCTGCGGAGGGATGAGACCCTTGCTGGCACGTGCAAACCCTGCCCTCCTTGGGCCACTATGGATGGCAACTGGAAAGACCCGGGTGGCTGGCATGTGCAAATCCTGCCCTCCTTGGGGTGCTAGGGGATGCTAGGGATTGCAACTAGAAAGGCCTTGGCTGGTATATGCAAATCCTGCTCTTCTTGGGGTGCTTGGAATGGCAATGGGGAGACCCTGGCTGGCTGGCACGTGCAAATCCTGTCCTCCTTTGGGTGCTGTGGAGTGATGAGATCCTGGTTGGCATGTGCAAATCCTGCCCTTCTTTGGGTGCTGCGGAGGGATGAGACCCTGGCAGGCACGTGCAAATCCTGCCCTCCTTTGGGTGCTAGTAGCGATGGCAACTGGAAGTACCCTTGCTGGCATGTGCAAATCCTGTCCTCCTTGAGACGCTATGGATGGCAACTGGAAAGACCCTGGTGGCTGGCACATGGAAATCCTGCCCTTATTTGCGGGTGCGTAGGGAATGGGATGGCAACTGGAAAGTGGAGACCCTTGTTAGCCTGGCACATGTTTGGGTGGGGGTGCTGCTTGTGCTCGTGCCTGACTGCTGGAAAAGCCCCCCTCTCTCTGTGACAGACATCCTCTGCTACCCGCTGATGCCCACTGTTTGTGCCTGACTGATGCCCATCACCCATGCACCCACTTGCACGCCAGTGAGCTCACTCTAACGGATAGAGCCTTAGGTTTCTTGCTTTCAAAGTACAAAAAAAATGTACAAACCTGGCAGCAGTGGCAGCACCACCTCCTGTGCTCGCTGGCTCTGGCTCCTCCTCCACCACTGAAGGTCCAGCAGCGGCCGGAGGAACCTCTTCCTCCACCACCAGCTCCACCACCTTGGCCTTCCCCCAGGCCTGGTGTTTAATGGTGGTGGCACTGGTCACCTTCTTCTCCATTTTTTTTTTTTTAAACACACAGCCAACACACACACACAGCACCCACCAATACTCACCAACCAGCCAAACCAAAACCAACACACACCACACAGCCAAAACACACGAATCACAACCAAACACCCAGCCAGCCACAACACACACGCTCTCACCCACACAAGCTCTGCACGCACTCGAATTTCCGGTTTCCGGCATGATCACGGGCTCTCGCAATACTTTTTCCGAACACCCGAACCGAACCTGACCAAACCAAATGGCCGAACCCGAACGCGGCGAGCAAACCGAACGTGGCTTCCATTCCCAGACAGAACGGCTGAACCCGAACTGCGATCTGTTTGCCCATCCCTGCTTCTGCTCTACTGTTTCTGAGGGAAGCTTTGGCTTTCTCTCTGCTTGTCCCCTGAGGAAGGTCTACATCTCGAAGATTTAGTTTGTTGATGCTCAGAGGAGCCTGCTGCTCTTTCAGACAAGAAGTTGTTCCCAGTGCTTAATATGTAATAATTAATTACCGGGTTTCAAGTCTGCCCCAGAAACTAGATACACTGCTACAGAGCTTTTCAAAGCAGGGAACTGAAGCTCAAAGTCAGTGCAGGTGGTGGCACAGGAAAGTCATGAATGAAAGCAAAATAAAACACCAGGGTGGTTTTGGTTTTAATTTCCAACCATGAAACGGTCAATATTGGCCTTTTCCTGGTCTTTCACATTTGATGTGTGCAGTCTCACTGGGAACATTTCAGGAGCTCAACCCTCCCTTGCATTTAATTGCAAAGGCTGAACCCTGGTAACGCTTCCCCTCCAAGTTAAGCTCTGGCTGTTCCAGGACTGTGAGTGATTCTCTGTGGGGCTAATTTTTATTAGACTGTTAACTGTTCAGGGTTCTCATCCTGTTCTTGATGTCCATCGTGGCTGTGTTGCTGGACATCGCTTCTGGATATCCCACGTTGTATTTGGGACTTCCACAGATGGTGAGAGAAGTTTGCATTCTATTATATTGTTTGGCAGTTGTTACTCAACGTACTGTTAATATTGTCTAAGGAAAGTTGTATATTTTGTTTTTTTTATTTTTAGCATGCATATAAATAAGGACTCTTTCTTTATCTGCATTTATAATTTAATTCTTTGGAGTTTGTTTTGTATGTTACAAAGCAAAAACGAGGGGTTAATGCTACCTGCAGTATAAAATTTGCCTAATCCACCTTTTTTGGGGAGATCACAGATAAAGCTGAGATTTTAAGGCATTCCCACTGCGATTCTTATCTCTTTTCTTTTAGTTACATTTCAGGTTGGTATTGATTTAGCATTTTCACTCTTCTAAATCGAGATTATATTGCAGTTACTTGGTAGCCAACTGGCACAATTTGTCCAGGGCTTGAGTTTGTTTGGGAAAAGCCCCCACTCTAGTCCTTGGCCATCCAGGTTTCCAATTCAGCCAGTCCAAACAGGGGGTGCCCTACTTAGACGTTTGCCATCATATTGCAGGGGAAGACAGGAAAGCCCCACCCCTCTGCCCCCAAATTTAGAGGTGTGCAACCAGACAATTGTCCTAAGGAGTACCTGCCATACCAACTACTGCCACCCCAACTTTTCTGAGATGGGTGAAGGGAAGCTACATATATATACCTGCTCTGTATTTGCTCAATCTATAGTTCTGACTTGCAACATGGCAGAGGAAGGCCTGAGAGTCTGCATACTCTCACCAGCAGTGGTTAGTCCAGTATAAGGCCCTTTTCACATAGACACTCTAACACAGATAAAATGGGTGTTCCATTTTATTATACATGTTGCAGGGCTGCAGGTGTGCTCTATGGGTGCCCTGCATGAGATCTATGAGATCACCCTTTTCTTTATTCCTAATCATGGCAACTAACCTTATCTAGGAGGCAAATGTTGGTTTCTGGGGTTCAGTACTTCAGGAGTGGTGGCAAAACTTTATTATTGCTGAGCCCCTGCTCTTCAGATTTTGTGCTCCTTTCCTTGGTAGCCTTTTGACACCTAGCTCTAGTGAAATTCAGAACACATGGTCATATGTTTTTTTAGTTGCATTTGCTTTTGTTTTCTAGAACTTTAGGTATTGAAGACTGGGTTTTTTGGTCTGTTTTTAGTTTCTAACTATGTGACACTAGTTCTTTAATGCTACCTAATATGGAGGGACCTGTGTGTGCAATTTATCATTTTATTAACTTTGTAAATAAGTGGCTAGCTACATGACAAAAGTTGCTCTGTAAATCAATAGAACAAGTTAACAAAGAAGACATGTTTAATTGTTTAAAAAATGTTACTAGTTATGCAACCAGTCAGCCAACTAGTGGATGACCGATTATTTCAGGTGTTCCAAGTGCTGATGCTATAACCATAATCGGGGACCTGTGTTCACTGCATTTTCCATATTACCGGCAATGTGGAAAACGCAGTGAACATGGGTCCCTGACTATAATTTAGATTCCAGTTCAGTGCACTTGTACAAATGTTGGTGATAACGCATTGTACACTACAACAAATATTCTCTGGAAGAAAAAAAGCACGTTGGAAATGGTAAAAGTACAAAGGATAGGGTGGGAAGGCTTGAAATGAGAGATGTTAACTGACTTTATTTATGTGAATGTATTCTATATGGTTTTGTGAATTGTAACCTGCCCTAAGCCTTAAGGCAGGATAATATATTTAAATAAATAAAATAAAGTGTGAAATAGTTTAGGGTGGACCACAGATTGAAGTCAGGAGGCTTTGAGCGGCTAGTGACCTTGGCACACAAACCAACTGATGGCAGATAGCTATAGGTGGTGGTTTGCCAATTCAGGTAAGCATAGAATAGTTGTACTTGGTCTGTGGGTTCCGTTAGTGGCATATACACTAAATATTCTAGAAGCAAGATAGCATATTTGTGAACACTGAAGTGCAGGCTACCTTATGGCTCATGCTCTGAGGATTATCAAGAAGATCAAAGGACAGCAGACTATTCTGGACAACGACTGTAGAAGGAAAGAAAGGACAGGGAAGTAGTCGAGAGCAGGTAGACCTTGTTGAAGGTGCAGAGTTGGACAGCACTGTATGCAAATACCTCTCCCCCACACTCAATTGTGGTGGGGAGGGTGGTGTGGACACATCACACCGGATTGGTGGGTTGTCTGCTCTAGGTGTGCTCATCCTCCTATTGTGAGTGGTGAAAATGCAGTATTTCATCAGGGTACAAGAATGGGGATGAAGAGTCCAGGTGCTTGGACATACCTACCGTACCCACATATCCTACCACTTCTCAGTTTACATTGTGATGAGCAACTTCGCCCTAGCTCAGTAAAGCATATAAGCATGTGTATAATTTCAACTTGTACAGTCATGATTAGGGACTTTGCTGTTCGAGATCGGTCTGTGCAAGGAGTGCTGTAATTGTGGGACCATAAACAGTCTTCGTTGTGGACTATACTTTCTGCCATGCAGGACCAATATTTCTCCACCAAGTATGCTACAGTCTGTAGAGTAGTGGTTCCCAAAATTTTGCCTGTGTGACCTCATTATGACAGTCCCAGACAGCAACAAGGGCATACAAGATATATCAAAACTGGGTCATGGCATGGCCTTACTTGAACAGTTCCTAAAAGGCCCAAGATGCGTGTTTTCTAGCTAGGCTGTACATTCATTATTTAGTCCCTTGTTTCTTTTTTCCCTTCCATTCATAGTACCTAGGAGCTCTGCTCACTGACCATGGCTCCACTGAAATAAGTCAATAGGCACTTTACAAACACACAGCAAACAGACACTCCCTACCTGAAAGAGCTTATAAAATATACAAAGTCTCATTCTTTGTAATACTAGTTTTAAACAATTAGTACTGTTGTA
This sequence comes from Sphenodon punctatus, assembly GCA_003113815.1. Taxonomy (NCBI): domain Eukaryota; kingdom Metazoa; phylum Chordata; class Lepidosauria; order Sphenodontia; family Sphenodontidae; genus Sphenodon; species Sphenodon punctatus. Next base: position 2,596,372 of record QEPC01010693.1, read on the forward strand.
GTGTCCTAATTGGAGTTAGTTGTGATTTATTTACACCAAAGTACATGGTTAATAAGGCCTACGCTATGGATGATTTCAGACGTTATGAGTCTGAAATTCACCCCGCCTGAACCACAGTCAAACACGGACCGCGTTTGACTGTGGCGAACGTCTGTTGACTCGCCGCCAGATGTGCACCACAGTCAAACGCGGCCCGTGTGCATTCACCATGCTTCTGGACCTCCGGAAGCGAGGAGGTCGAGGGTAAAGGCCACCACGGCCGTGATGAATGGAAAGTAACTTCTGTTTACTTACCGTTCACCGCGGTCAATGGAGTTCACCCCCGCCTGTGGTTGCGGCATCGGAAGGGGGGAGGGCCGCCGGGGAATGCAGGGGGTGGGGCTGTGTGACAGCACGCTGCGCGGCCCCACCCCCTCCGGGGGGGTGCCGCTTTAGACATGACGGGCGACCACTTTCACCACGGGCTGTGGTTTGGCGATCCCCACGGCTGAGGGCAATGGGGCGCACGTATGTTGGCGCACCCCTTCACCCCCGGCCGTGGTCCGAACCATCCCATGGCCCGTGGTGAAAGCAGCCGCCCGTCACATCTGAAATCACCCTAGGTCTGTAAGTAAGTAGGGGGCACAGCAGCAATGAAGGACATATTGTGCCAAAGACATGGTAAAAAGCATTTAAGGATATTGCAAAATCCAGTTACATATTGTAAAAAAAGTTTATTTTAAACCACAATTTGGCTTGTGGTTGTGATATGATTTTTTTCCCTTTACCATTGCAAAGCTCACTTTGCCCTTTATCCAGCAAGACCTGTCAGGTTCATATAGTTACTGCTAACCTATTTGTGGCATGATGGAACCCAAGGCAAAGAACCAAAGTGGTCCATGTAGTAACAGGTAACATCTTACTTACCAGATCTTTCTTACAGCCTAGATCTTCAGCCACTATAAATGTGGATCAGCCCCACTGACTTCAGTCCTTTTTTTACACCACTTAAGTTTCTGGTCTGGTGCCCTGATGGAGCAAGTTGCTATACATGCTTTTTTTTTTTTTTAAATGTATGTTGAAAAACTGCAGATTTCCACTAGATGTTTCCAGTTACCTTCCAAAGGAGCAGCTCCTCAGGATAATGTGGTGTTATATTTAGAAGTGCAGTCTGGTCACCTGATGGTGTTTTCTGATTTTAGGAATGATAAAGTCTAAAGCCTGCCATTCATTTATATATTGTTTTTAATAGAAGACTTAAGCTGTTGCCTGGATGGAGAATCATTAGCATTGTCATAATTTTGTTCTCATTATATCCTTCTGAGGTGAGATTGCAGTTTGTCTTTCCCCAGCTAAAATAATTGTGTGTGTACATTCCACTCCCTTCCTATTCAGCTCCTTACCCAGGCTTCCCCCCTCCCCTCTCCTCATTTTATGCATTAATTGCTCTTATTAATAAATCCGGCGAGCCGCTGGTGGCTGCTCCCGAGCTGAATTTCCTGCCTGAATTTTGCTCCTTGTTTTCCCTCTTTACTCCAGTTCTCCTTGTGCAGTGCTGCGTGGCGCTGGCAGGCTGAGGGAGAGGGAGCTCCAGTCACACACACATACAGACAGAGAGACCAGGGAGAGGAGATTAACATCAAGGAGACCACATTTGCTAGCGCGGTGGGGTGTAGGGGAGGGGAACCCCCGAATCCCAGCATCAATCGGCTAAATGTTCGCCTCTTCTCTTCGCCACCAGCACCTTGCCCAGGTTGGAACCCACGTTGCTTTAATTTGCTGTATCGTGCTTGGCTGGGAGGAGAAGGGAAGGGAGTGGGGGAGGTTTAACTTTTACTTGACATTAGCGGGTTATTGCCAGTTTTACTGGTAGAAATCCAGGTGGTTTAGCTCGTGCGTTGTGCCTTCCTCCCCTCCAGTTAACTTTGTTCAAAAGGCTGCAGATCCCCCTTCCAAAGGGCTTGTCCAGGCCTGGGACACAGCTAGCCTAAAGTAAATAATCCCCTTCAATTAGGCTGGGAGTGGGAGTTGATTAGTGGCGAGCGATCTGCTTAGTTAGCGTTTGCTGTTTGGGGGCGATTGAAGGCCACAGCACCAAGGACACGCGCACACACACACACGCGCACGCGCGCACACACATACACACGCACGCTGGATACAAAAGTCTGGAGGAACGAGAGGGCGAATCGCAGCCGCCGAATCATTGCTGAAGACCCCACCAGAGACATGTGTGTCACGGCTTCCTGAGGGGAGGATAAAACCGGCGCCGGGTGGTGGAAAGTATTTTGTCTGCTTTTGTCTTGCAATACAGTGAATTGGAAGATGGAGATGGATGTTAAGGGAGTTTCTCAGTGCCCAGAACCCATCCCCCACTCGCAGGGGTCTGGAGGCTGTCAGCAGCAGCAGCAGAAGCAGGATGGGCAGCCAGGGGAAAGTGCAACTGCTGCGGACAGCAATAACCCAGAGAAGAGGCAAAACAGCGAGAAAGAAGACAAAAAGGTAGGTCCGCCGCCTTTCTAGGCGGTGATCGCCCTGCCCAACAGAGGAGCTAACTGTGCTGAGATGGGAAATTAGGGAGAGGGTGGGGATCCCTGCTGATGAAAGGACTGACTTTGGGAAGTGAAAGCATCTCCCACTCTTCTATGGAGATGTCTGTGTGCCCTGCTTTTGAGTACATTTTATTTATAGAGGTTCCTTGTTTTCTCTCTGTGTGTTTTTAATGTAAAGAGCCGTGTGCGATAAGGACAAGGGTTATAAGGTTGTTTAAGGACACGAGGGATCAGGAAGAGTTAAAATAGCAATGGCTAGCAAACCCTTCTGTGCCCATGGGAATAGAATTGAGATGCATCTTCCTCTAATGTATTGTTCTGGTCCAGCACAGTGGGTTGCAAAGCGCTTGGCTTAGGAGAACTGGAAATGAAAATGACCAAGTTCTGGCTCTAAAGTTTATCTGACTCTGATTTGCTTCTCCACATCCCCTCCCATTGCTTCCTATTGAGATGAGAGCTACCTGTAAAGAGAGAAGCTCAGCAACTCTGTTTCTTCAACCCTGCTGTGTCATTGTAGGCTAGTAGGAGAGCAGCCCTTTGGGTAAGAGTTCAACCAGAAATGGGTCAGATTGCATTCCTTGGTGCTTGTACGTCTGCTGCTAAATGAATCAGAAAGCAGGGAGAATGGGAGAGAAAATATTGCCATTAAGATAATGTTAGCACACAGTGCATTGATCAGTGCTTCTGTCTGTAAGCATTGTCTTCATTTCTATTAATATTTCCCAGCATGAGTTTCCTAAACTGAAGCCTCTGAATTGTGCTTGTGTTTAGCGATATAATAGAGATATACTTGCAACTGCTTATGTTTTCCTATAACAAATGCTGCAAATCATGAGAGAAAAACGCTAAGTGATACCAAATGGCTCAACTGTCATTTAAATATATCCAATTTTCCATGTGGATAGAAATCCTGGGAATAGGTTTTAATAATATTTTAAGTGGTTTGATAAATGCATTGCCCTGGAAGAGAGCCACATTTCGTAAAATCATTTTATTATGTGGTATATATTTGTTTTGAGTTAGAAATACTTAAGGAAGCAGTTACATAATGAAGGAATGTAAAAACTGGCCGACAAATAAATTAATGCAATTACTCTGTTGGGTCACGCAGCCATGTAGCCAGGGTTAATAAATATTCGGAAACCTTTGCTATTTTCATAGACATTCTTGTTCATAATTCTCTAATCTGTGTTTCATATCTATTATACTTTTGATTTATTCTCCATCTTGTAGATCAGTATAGTTCTTCTAATTTTAAGAAAGCAGAATACCAAAGCTTGATCATCCAACCGGGCTGCTGTGGCTTAATGAGGTGCACACAAGGTTTTTATTTTAACAATGCTCTGAGATGGCTTTTAAATATCATTGTATGTAGACTGCATTTCAGTCGCCCTTGAGCTAACAAATATTTTATTCTGTCACTACACACTGCTTTTAACGTGTAATTGATTTTGTGTATCCAGTTTTACATACCATGTCTGTGTTACTCAAACTTAGAACTTTCAGTGCATTCCTTATATATTAGTTTACAAAATTAATGTATATGGTGAAACTTGCCATTTTCATATAGGTGAGCATCTAAGAAAGTTTTTGTGTATTATTTGTTTTGTCATGGCTGGCGGCCAGTACAATCAACTTATATTATTATTATTATTATTATCTAAGAAAGTCTGCCATCAGCAGCAATCTGTGCTCAGTAGTTACTTTCTGATGTGCCGTGCAGTTTGTCTAGTATTTTACCAGTAGTGGGGAGCAGGAAAGCAGATAACACACATGCCTGCAGGTGAAACTACTACTAAGAAAGCTGCAATATCTAGTCAGGCTAATTAACATGGGTGGATAATTGAGGACTTTATTATTATTTATTTTATTATATTTTATTTTAATTAATTACTTATAGCATTCGCAGTGTACCTGGCACTGTACAGTCAATAATTATAGACAGGTTCCTACCCCAGGGGGCTTACACTCTAAGAGACAAGGGGGAGACAAAGGAGAGGTGAACATCAGGGGAGACGAGGATACATTAATGAGGCTGAAGTTGCAGGTGTACGTGCGTGTGCTTAACTTAGTCCCAAGGAAAAAACTTAGTAACTACAGGGAAGAAATTCTGAGTGAGAGGGGAAAAGGATGCAGTTTCACTCATGACAAGCTAGGGAAGGCCTGACAGAAGAAGTAGCATTTCAGGAGGGATTTGAAAATTGGGAGGGAGCAGAACGAATGTATCGTAGGGAGGGATTTCCAGGTGTGGGGGTGAGCAAGAGAGAAGACGTGAAGATGATTAGAGGAGTAAGGGGGTTGCAATCCTGGGCAGGAGCGTGGCGGGATACAAGAGTGGAGCGAGATGGGGGAGCAAGGACATGAAGAGCCTTGAAGGTGAAGACCAGGAGCTTGTATTGAATGTGTTCACATAGAAGGAGCTAGTGTAGGGTGGAGAGGAGGGGCTGAATATGGTCAAAGCAATGGGAGAGGGGAATGACCGTGGCAGGAGAGCATTGAAGGGGGGCAAGGTCAGAGCAGGGGAAACCAATAAGGAGAAAGTTACAGTATTCCACTAATGTGTTTTCATTGATGGTTGTGAGCAATTTTGTGACAAAGGAACAAAATACTTTTTTTCAGGTGTGGCCTTTTCAAAAGGTTATGCTGTTTCCCTTCCTTACCCACTGTTATCAGCTGATTTTAACTCTTGTTGCCATGGGCACCTACAAGGAGTTCTGGTTGTTTTGGGGCTTGCGTTGTTTAAAACTTTTCTAACTACCTACAGTATATCTATATCTTTCCTGGATGTCTTTCCAGGACAGCCAGTATTTGTTCATTAGTAACAAACTCTTTCCGGTATCTTATCCAAAGTATTATACCAAATTATATGAAGAAATTATTAGAATGGTCATACAAATCCAATACACGTATTCTAAAATATGAAAATTATTATTTACAGACTGCAAAACACACAAACGTACTAAAACAGATGATGCATCATCATATCATTCTCAAATATTACTGTAATTTATATGATTGAAAAAAGGTACAAATACAATCAAGCCTCAGTATAACACATACTACTTATATTGAACCTCCTGTTTATAACAATCCCAACTCAAAGAGCCATTTATAACAGTTCCATATTGCCAATCCCTCTTATAGTGAACTCCTGCATTTGATTAACCTTTTCTTTGGTTCCATGGGGGAGAGAAGGGGATATTTACTGTATATCTGTAAGAGAAAAAAACATAGCATATTGTTTTTCTGTGTAATTACAATACTCCAAAGTGGCCAAATGATTAATTTGAGAAGAGAAAAACATACTGCATCAGTGTTGGCATGTTTCAAATTGGAAACACAGTTGGGCCCTGGTTGGTTGACAGTAGCCCTCTCCTTGACAGTGTGTAAACCTGATGTGGCAGGTATAGATTGCACTCTTTTTTTTTTTTTAAATCTGGGATTCTTTTCTGTTTTTAGAAGAGAAGTGGTACATTTGAAAGTATTTATTCAGGTAGGGAGTTGCCTGCATGAGAGAGTTTGGTAATTTATGGAGACAAAGTAGTTCATTGGATCAACTTCTGCCAGTGAGAGCTCTTGGGCCACTCGGAGCCCTTGCTCGGGTTCTGACTTTTACAAGTCCAAAAGCTTGCATACTCTCATCAACACAAGTTGGTCCAATAAATGTTATCGACTGAACTACAATGGCTGTTTTTACACGATGTTGCTGGGTGGGAGGGGTGCGTGGGTACACAGGTGCGTGCATGGTGGGTGGGGCATGCACATGACTGCACATGCATCCCCACTCATCGCTATGCACAGAGCAACCTCTGTTTTCCCTGGTTGCTCTGTTCGTGCGATGTTAGGCGGGAGTGCACAAGCACCCCCACTCATTACGTGCATGCCGTGTCCTTCACATGGGCCTCTCCCACTCATGAACACACAGATTTCTGTGTGGTCATGAGTGGGAGACGCCTACGTAAAAAGGGCCTTCGTCTCCATCTCCTGCATTTTGGACCAACGCAATCACTACACTAAATTTGTTTGGTAACAGTATTTGGGGATTCTACCTCCAGGTGTTTTTAAACAAGATGCTACCCCACATGGTCACCTAGGAGCCACGCATCTGAACGCCCGTCTGAAGGTGGAGCAGAGAAACGTGTGAGCCACGCAGTACCCGCCGATGGCCAAGCATGGAGTAAGTCTAGGAAATCTGATTGCTCCATGCGGGGAAAGTCAAATGGATGGATAGCAACAGGTGGCCATGGAGCCCCTGCCCATATGAACAGTGGCAGACCTGTCTGCCGCTCATAGGCGCCGTGGGTGGGGGACATGGCCGTTTGCAAATCACAGGAGCTGGCTGCGAGCGCTGCGGAGCCTGGGTTCCCCAGCGCTCATACCAAGGACATGTCCATTTCAAAGACCAGCCCTGTGTGGTTCCCCCTCCTTCATGGTCTGTGGCAGGGGGAGTGCGTGACAGCTACCATGCTGGGAGCCACCCGTTAGAATCCCACCTTGCATGCTCCACCTGAGTGGGTTCTTTGCGGCCGTGCCATTCAGTGGCCACGGACATCCCCTCCTAAACCTTGCTCGTTTAAAAACATCTTCTGTCGCACCAGTTGCTATAATGAGCATTTTTCAATCTAGAGATAAAGTTAGGCTGCTCAGTGCATATTTAGGCATCTGCCTGTTAGAGGTGCTGACCTCTCCAGATGCATGGGTCACTGAAATAACACTTCTAAAGATTGATTTAATTAGCCACTGGTAGGCACATAAATTGGAGAGGAAAAAAGTACTGTAGTCTCTTTCTCTCTTAATAAAGTGAGCAAAACTGCCCACACTTCCAATTTCCAAAGCATTCACAAAAGAGTTCTGTGTATTCACAAGCACCCCCACAACTTTCTCTTTATTTCCAGAGCTCAAATGCAAGGACCTCTATGAAACTGTTGCAAAGTAAAGAACCTTCTGCATGGTGTCATGACAATGAGTCCACCAGGTTCACAGCAATAGTAAAGCTATTTGAGGCCAGATATTTGTATACCAGCTCAAAGACCCTTAGAGTGCCACTGCTTGATACAGGAATTTTGGATGTACTTGGTGTGCTTTTTTAGAAGCCATTTCCCAGAATGCTCCTCGACTTCAGTTCTGTGATATTGCTGTACGCTCCAAGGGGGAACAGACTGAAAGCTTTGAGAATATTAGTGGATGTGTTCCATGTAAAGCTAGGGGAAGGGGGGGGGGGCGGAACCCTGGAAAGCCCCTTTAAATGTTGCTGTTTTTTAGGGACATAGCTAGATTGGAATGGACTCGGGTGCAAGAAATGGACTTGCGCCCACCCCTATCACAAATCCTCTCCCCGTCCCCCTCCTTCCTTCCCCTAGCTTCCTTATTACATAAAGCTGTAAACTTACATGGTAAGTCCACTGAGTCTGCTGCTCTGACTCCAGAGACTCCTGACACTGCAGCGCCTCTCCCTCCCTCTGCTTCTTGTGCTGCCCTTGCTGTCCCCTTCCCCCACCCCCTCATATTGTCTCCTTTGGTTTTCCTAGAAGGCATATTTTGCATGTTTGATATGACTTCACCATCGCTCCTGTGTGCTTGATGTATTCCACAACTCCTACCCATCAAGTAGAAACTAAAATAATGTCTTAATTTTACATTTATTTTGAGAAGATATAAATGCTTTTTATTTGTGTGGTTTTCCCCTTCAGCAGCAACTTGGGGTGCTGAGCATTAATTTAAAATATCTTTTGCTACCTGCTACATAGTAACTTAAGCAGATTAATACAAAATCTAGCCAATGAGCCACTGTCACAGTTTCATATTATTGTATGAACATGAAATAGCTGTTGAAGGGAGTGGATGGTCCTTTTTTTTTTTTGGCTCTGTCCAACGTAGATACTGAAGCAGTGTATAGCAGGGATTTTGGAGAACTCATGTCCATTTTGTAAAGTCTAGTGCAATACCAGGTGCTCTGCACCGGGAATAGTAAATATACCATTTAAAAATTATTCTTCCCCTGAACAAATAGCATGAGGAATGTTTTGGCAAAGAGTGAAGAGCTGTTTAAATTTGTCAGCCAAACAATCAATAAGTGAATGAAGCCTGAAAAGCCAATCACACCCTGAATGGTTCCTGGGGCGAACAAAGAAAATTTCATTGTAATGTAGCAATCTCATTAAAAATAGGTACTATTTCTTGTCACACTCATTACAGAGCCGAGTGAGGTGCATGTGTGGGTGATTCTACAGCAAACCCACAGCCACAAACAATGAATATCATGGTTGATAGCTAATCACGAGGCAGTAAAGATGGGAACAAGAACTTTCTGCTGTGAGTCCGCATGACTACCTGTGTTGAAGGGGAACTTTTTATTTGTGGTAATATTATTGTAAGCCCCTTCCACTCCTGAGTTTCCAAGCAGGCACTCTTAACTTTGCCACCACTGGGAAACTGGTTGCACACCCTGCTCTTTTCCAATAGCTACAGGTTCCTGAATGGCTGGCCTAGGCTATATATGGGCCACACCGGAATCTCAGAGTGTTCAAGCAAAGTAGCACAGTGGTGGGATGGCCTGCTCATGCTGTACTTCCCTGCAGGAGCTGCCCCAAATCACTCCCACAGCCAGAGTTCCCCAGTTGAATCGCCTTTATTTACAGTGCCATGTTACAGCCAGTGTCTCTCAGCGCGTTAAGCCCCCTGCCAGGGCTCCCAATACCTTTTGTGGCAAGCCTTTGCTGGGTTCCCAGCTAAGTTGCTCCCTCAGCTCTAATCAGTTCTGGCCTTCTCTAGACCTTCTGTCCTGGCATACTCCCAGCCAGTTATCCTGTTTCCAGGAATGCCTTGTGTGATGCTCCCTGGCTCTTCCCTCTAGGCCAGCACTTCTCAACCCCAAGATAGGGCCTATCAGCTTTACTTACCACTTTCTCATATTCCTCCAGCTCAGTCTTTTATTTCTGATGCCTCTCAGCTGGTTTGCAGTTTCCTGCCACACCCACCTGTGAGCACTCAAGCAACACTAATTGGTCCAGGTAACTGTTTCTGGCTGTGACTCAATATGCTCCAATCAAGGGGAGGAAGGAGCTTGCCTTTGGATGCAGCCACACGAGATGCACTGGGATGGCTATCACAGGCAAACGAGCCATGCAGTGCAGTGGATTGTGTGCCCAGGGCCCGCCAGATGTTTGCCTTGCCCCAGGCAGGGGGAAGCAGGCAGCCAGCCTGCTGCTCCATGTTGAGATGGACCAAGCTGCCTGGCTTCCCTGCACTTGTGTGCCTGGCTCCCTGTGGAGGCCCCATGGTGTGGTGGGGACAATTGCACCCCACAGAGCCATGTAGGGATAGGGCCCGTGCAGCTCATCTGGCTGCACCCTTTGAGTCTCAAGAAAAAGTAATAAAGCTTGGAGAAGTCTAACGTCGTGTCATCTGGCCTTACATGGCATCATTTGGAGAGTGAGACCAGGGAGCTGTGGGAGGCAATGGTTTGACAACGGAGGGTCACAGCTAGAACTGACTGGGCAGCCAGCTTGACTAGCGAAGGCCAGGATCTTCCAGGACAGAGGCAAATGGGTGCTTAGTTAGTTATATTTTGCACTGTAAATAAAAAGGCATTGCTGGGGAAAGCCTGTGAACTGTGTGCAACTGCATTGTGGGCTTTAGTCTACAGTCACTAGTGGCTGGGTCAATACTGCAAGAGTACACTTAGGTTCTGATTTAGGAAATTATCTTTACCCAAGAAACCACAGTGTTTTCCTGAGAGGGGATCTTAAGCATGTACATCAGTACTTTCTTGAACTGTCATGAGCCTTACTCACGGTTTTTTCAGACAGACACTTATCCTGGGATAAGAGCATTATCACCGGGATAGTTTGTCCGTCTAAAGGCTGTCAACTGTGATTATTATTCTGGGATAACAAAAAACCAATGGCTGGGGTTTATAACAACCAGTTGTTAAACTGTCCCTGGACAAAGTCTGTCTGAATGACATATCCCAGAATAGTCCACTATCCTGGTGATTAGCGCCAGAGAGTCTAACGACAAGGCATGTGCTCAGAAATGCTCAGCTGCACAGAGGATGTGACGTTGCAGAGAAAAGACGTGACGTCTTGAGTCTTAGAAAACTTTGTGCTGAACTCAGCAGAAAAGCACCGTGGGCTTTTTAATTAATCCCAGAGACTCTAATCACAATGTACTGTTCACATGGACTATCCTGGAATTAAGTTATCCCAGGATAGACATGTCCATCTAAATAGGTACCACTTTATTATCCCAAGATAATAATCACCGGAGATTATTCTGATTATTCCAGGACAGTTTGTCCGTCTGAAAATGCCCTGAGTATATGGCTGTAACAGGCTTTGGTGGGGTTGGTGTGCTCAGCTCCCCTGTTCTTGGCCAATTCACCTCAGTTGAAGGGAGTTTTAAATTTCAAAAGGAAAGCTGCTTGTGGGCAGCTGAAGTAGATTGACTGACCCCCATCTGTATAAAAAGCCCAGCGCTTACCTGGCTAGTAAGAAGTTGCCGTGGACTGGCATATATCTTGTAGTTAAATAAAATGTCCTCCAAAGGCTAGTGCTTACAGGAGTTCAAATGCTGGTTGCTAGCTTGTGGCAAATCCATGCCTGTAGACAGTGGGGCCAGTCCCATGCCCTGCGTGTACTGCGTGGTACACACATGCACATGCACGCAAATAGTGCACACATCCATTGCAGGGACATTGTGCCATGCGCAAGCCACTTGGGACCCGCATGGGACCTGCGTGGATCCCGCATGCAGGAGATTTTGGATCATGGTCAATGGGTATAAATTAGGCTAGGAAGAGACCAATATCCATGTTGTCAGAAGTCCAGTATATCCACTGTAGTGATAGTATTTTTAGGCCAGTTGTATCTATGGTTGGTTAACATCTTAGGAATTCAAGTTGTCTTTGTCCTGCCTAGATATCTGCCATATTGAAATGGAATTGACAGAGCCAGTCAGAGTAAGGTTGTGTAGTTAGTTACTGTCAAACAAACAGATCATTTTAGCCTGGTTTCCTATGGAAAGAAAACTTAGGTGACCACCTTGTTAGGAAGTGTGTGTGTGTGTGTGTGTGTGCACACGTGTCGTCTCCCCTGTCTCCCCCATTAATATCTTTTGATCCCATGGGTCAGTTTCAACCAAATTTGAGAGAGAGGGAGAGCCCAAAGATAAGTCAGGTTGTCCTGTTTTATTAAAATAGGCAACCAGGAAGGAAGATATGGCTTGTTTATATACCCCCTCAAATCCTATTGATTTAGACGAGAGAGCATTGCTCTACTTTATTAGTTTTTGATCCCACAGGCCAACTTCAGCCAAATGTGGTAAAGGCACAGAAAGACTAAAAATAAGTAGGTGCACAGATGTTTGTAACAATTGATGCACTGGATGGGAGATATGAGTAAAAGAAATCCTACTGATGAACATTAAGCATTGCTTACACTTGGGAAACCAGACTTCTTTAGTTTTAGAGCATGGAACTACTTGTTCTTCTTCGAGGATCTCCGTGATTCTCACTCTTGGGATTCACTTCCTGCTTTGCAGGTACCAGAAACCCTCTTGTCAGCAGTATGCAGGCAGAATATGCCTGGAAAAGACTAGAACATGGTGAGGGCTCCGCCCCTCCATCCCCCTCCCATCCTGAGAAAAGTGCGGGCCCGCATCACGAGGGATGGGCTAGTATAAATAGGGGGAGGAGCCCTCACCGCCTCAGTTCCTTCCAACCGCGTGGCGTTGGAAGACCTCTCAGTGGTATTCAGTGGATCCTGCCCCACCTAAACCCCCTTTTGAGTGATCAGCAGGTATTGGTGTCACTTCTGCTTGGACGGGAGGAAACCAAAACCAAGGATGTGGCCCTTTTTCTTTTTAAGGCCCTGGCATTAAGGAAGGGGAGGGAGGCTTTGTGATATTTGACTCTGAGCGCCTTGTGGGCATGCTCGTCATTATATTATGTTTTTGTATCTCATTTGTAATAATTGTGTTTTGTTTTGTCGTGTGATGGCTTGTCTACACACTTAATAAATTATAATTAATTAATGAATGATTATGCCTACACTCAAGGCTACCAATCCCGGAGCCCGTTGCCCTACCCAGAACAGGCAGACTTTGATGACCTAGCACGCTCAGGACTGGAGCGCTCCTATGTGCCTCAACTCCCACCAAGGGCGGAACCGGCAGCAACTATCTCCTGCCCGCCACCTTCAGATGCGGACTTGGCACCAACCCTCCAGAACACCGGTATGGCTGATACCGGACGCTATACGCCATCGCCACCAGAGGCTGTAGCTACGCAACCGTGAGAATATACCCAAGACGAAAGGTTAGCACCCTCTGGGGCCACAGAATTATTAACCTCACTATTGAGGAACCCAAGGGATGAAGTGGTACCGTCGGTACCGGCTCTGGCTACAAGAGCCTCCCCAGATCCGCATCTCGATCATCTTCCTCATCTTCACCATCTTTGGAGGAAGATGAAACAATACCCCCCCCCCCCGATGCCATATCGGATCCAAATCTATCTTTGGCATCTGAGGACTCCAAGGCCTTTCAGTCAATGCTACGGAGAATGGCGTCCTCCCTCCCTAAACTCTCCACCAGGGTAGTCAAAAAGTCCCAAACTGGACCAATATTTGGAATCCTAGGAGCGGGTAAGTCGGGCCGCATAATGCTACCGCTGTTAGAACAACTGATGGAACCTGCCTCAGCCATTTGGAGCAAGCCCACATCGGTGACACCCACTAATAAGTTAGCGGACTCTCTATACGCTGTCCCCAAAGAAGGGGCGCAGATATTCCACAAACATCCACCCCCCAATTATCTAGTGAGAGCTGCAGCATCGGTAAAATCCCGAGCGGGGTGTGTGGGTGGGTGCATGCGGACGTCTCCATCGGATAGGGAGGGAAGGAGATTAGACATATTGGGAAGGAAAATGTTTTCCTCGGACTCCCTGTCGTTTAGAATAACTAACTATGCCTTGGCAACGTGTGGCTACCAGCACTGGTTATGGTCATGACTTAGCAGCACCACAGACCCGAACCAGATAGCGGCCCTCCAGAAAGAGGAGCAGATGGCTCAATTTCAGATGACAGCAAACATGCATATAGCTGATACCAATGCCCGAGGCATGGCATCCACCATCGTACTCCGCAAGCATGCACGACTTCGTTCCACTGCACTGATGCAAGAAAATAAAACCAGAATAGAGGACTTACCTTTTGACTGCGAAGGGCTCTTCGCCGCGTCTACAGATGACACCCTAAAAAGATCAAAGAAATGAATCAGACAGCCAGGTCTACAGGGATTATACGCACCATCCGTACAAAATCCTGTCCTACTCCTAATCCTTATGCCTTCTCACCTAGACAGACACCCACCTACCCCTCGTATAACTACAATGCTGGAAAGCGGTTCCAACAACAGACTCCTTTTCAGTACCACCAACCACAAGGCTTCCAGCAGCGCAAGGCCTTTAATAGACAGAGGTCGTGGCAAAGCCTCCTCCAACTTGTCCTCGGGACAGCAGGCGAACTCCCGCTTTTAACAAAATCTTGATCAAGGGAGCTTATGAGGAGAACCCCTCATTCCATGACCGCCTGTTGCCCTTCTACACCAATGGGAAGCCATCTCCACTGACCGCTGGGTCAGGGAGATTATCCAATTTGGCTATGCCATCCAGTTCTGCTCCCTCCCTCCCTCCTCTTCCCCCCGCATCCCCAGGGGGGGTCCCCTTCCTCAACTCAAATACTGGTTGAAATACAGAAACTTCTCCAAAAAGGAGCCATTGAACCGGTTCCCAAGTCTGAGCTTAATTCCGGTTTTTACTCTAGATTTTTTGTGGTTCCCAAAAAGGACAAGGGTTTTCGTCCGATCCCAGACCTCAGACAACTTAATAAATTTGTCCATAAATTTTAAGTTTTGAATGACTTCCCTACCCATTATCTTTATGGGTCTTCAACAAAGTGACTGGTTAGCTTCCCTTGATCTTCAGGATGCATATTTCTATCCGCCCATCTCATCGCAAATACTTACGCTTTGTTGCAGGAAACCTACAGTTCCAATACAAGGTCCTCCCGTTTGGACTGTCTACGGCTCAATGTGTCTTCACCAAATGCGTTGCAGTGGTGGCCACTCATCTCCGACGACTAAAAATCAGACTATTCCCATATCTAGACGACTGACTGATTGCAGCCACATCGCAGCACGAGTTTCAGAGACATCTGCAATTGACAATGTCATTGCTCAAGGACCTAGGTTTTCTCATCAACCTATCCAAATCACATCTACATTCCTCCCAGCACCTACCCTTCATAGGGGCAATACTAGACACCTGCCATGCAAAGGCATACTTACTGACAGACAGATTCCTTGCCATAGGGAGTTCTCTGGATGGTTTTCGATCTTGACCGACCAGATCTGTGCGCTACTTCCTTCATCTACAAGGATTGCTGGCATCCACTATGACAGTGACACCATACGCACATCTTCACATCAGGCCTCTTTAACAATGGTTGGTGCAGAATTATACCCCAACCCTCCAACCACTCAGTATGAAATTGACAATACTGCAGAGCGTTCACAAAAATCTGTTGTGGTGGAGGGACAGAGACCAGGTCATCAAAGGGATGCCCTTCGACTCTCCAATCATCCATATGTCTATCACCACGGACACCTCTCTGACCGGATGGGGTGCCCACCTGGATGACATGCAGGTGCACGGTCTATGGTCCACAGAAGAAACAGAGTTACACATCAACATGTTGGAACTCAGGGCCATACGCTGGACTCTGAAGGCTTTACTATCCCACATCGAAGGAAAAAATGTGCTAATTATAACAGACAACATCAGAGTGATGTGGTATGTGAACAAACAAGGTGGAGTGAGGTCCACACGCCTACCCATGGAGGCAGAGGCCATCTGGCATTGGTGTATCGAGCACGAAATACACATTCAAACGATCCACCTGGCAGGTCACAACAACTCAGTGGCGGATCTTCTCAGCCGCAAGATGTCAGACCAACACGAATGGTCAATGAATGAGATGGTCTTACAAGACATCTTCCAAGAGGGGGGGACACCTGTACAAAGCGCGGGCTGAAGACCGCGCGAGAACAGGACTGCATAAATAGGAGGGAGGAGCCCTCGCTGCCTCAGTTCCTTCCAACCGTGCTGTGCTTGGAACAGAAGACCTTAACGCTTTTCAGTGCTAGTCAGTAGTAAAAAAAAAAAAAGAAAGAAAGAAGTAGTTAAAATAATAAAGAAAAAGAACCAAGAATAACAACACTAGTGTGCCTGTGCCTTAGTCCGTGGGATTCATCCCCCGGACTCCGCCCGCTCCTACGCGGGTGTGCCGGATTATGCCCAAACAGGCGGGCTTCAAACGCTGTTGCTCTTGCCCGGCAATGCTCTCAGTCAGCAATCAACACTCCCAGTGCATAGCCTGCCTAGGGGAGACTCTCAACACCCGCACCTGTAAGTTCTGCGCGGTCCTTTCCACCAGGACAGCTAGGGCTCTCCGGCTTCAGGACATCCTAACAAGAAAGGCACTTCAGGGTGGTGAAGAGGGGCCCCTCCGGCTCCACTAGGCACTCAGTCACTCCCTGGATGAACCCTGACTCCACGGTTCCTGCCGCTCCGTCGGAGCCACAGACTGCTCCGGGTACTGCTGGTGCAGAGTCCGGGGACGTTCTGATTACGGTATCGCCCTCTGCCAGAAGTGCTTCCCGCACTAAGAATGCCTCCTGCACCAGAGAGCGTAGCACTAGATGCCCTGGTGAGGAATGAAAGAAGAAGAAAAAGGCCAAGGGCGCCGAGGCAGGGGACAACCCCTCGTACCGTGGAAGTGGAGACTATTTTCTCAGAACCCGAGAGATCTCTGCTCACACAGGCTCCATTGGTATCAACTCCCACAGTACCGCTGACACAGCCAGCCCAAACCGCTGCCTCGTTAGAGGTGACATTACCGCTCCATCCCGAACGGCTTAGGGATTCTTGCTCCTTCTCTCACTAGAGTGAGCACCACAGAAATCGCCGATCCCATTCTAGATCCCCTCCTAGGCATAGAACGCTGCAGCCAGACTGACCTCGCAGATCTGTGCACAGATCCTCTCCCAGGCTGCTAGGTACATCTCTGCGGTACCACAGGGACCAGAGGACATGTTCTTGCTGCTCGCCCTACGATGACTTCCGGTACTGGCAATACGACTATGCCGGGTCCTACAGGTACCGCTCCCGCTCGTGGAGCAGATCCCCGCCGTACCCAACCAGAACAGACTTCAAAGGTCTGGACTTTCTAAGCAACCCTCAAACCATGAACACTACCACCCCACATGTAGGTGGATATATACCACCAGCGCCTCCCCACGCTCCTCCTACTGCTACTATTTTCAGACCTCCTCCTGAAGTAGTGTCAGTACCAGTCCATCGTCCTGTTCCAGACCCGGAACCACTGCATCCCGCAAGGAACGAAAACCCCCATCGGTCCCGTTCCACAGTTCTGGCGGCACTACCCGCTCCTAGGGTACAAAAGCAAGCACAGGATTTCAGGTCAGCTCAGCCTCTTGGGACCACCTTCCTCAGCTCCCTCCTAGGTAACCCTCCACCTGAGCACTCTGCTTTAGGACAACCTCCANAACCCCCATCGGTCCCGTTCCACAGTTCTGGCGGCACTACCCGCTCCTAGGGTACAAAAGCAAGCACAGGATTTCAGGTCAGCACAGCCTCTTGGGACCACCTTCCTCAGCTCCCTCCTAGGTAACCCTCCACCTGAGCACTCTGCTTTAGGACAACCTCCACCCGACTTGGAGGTTTCATCAGGGAGATCCGCGTCCCCGTCATCCTCATCCTCTTCCCCTGCCTTAGAGGAGGATGAGACTATTTTCCCTCCTCCACCGGATACAGTCTCAGACCCCAATTTTGTCTTGGCAACAGAGGACACTAAGACCTTTCAGGCCATGCTAAAGAGACTTGTATCAGCACTGCCAAAGCTTCCCACTAATGTGGTCAGAAAGACCCAGTTGGGTCCTGTGTTTGGGATACTCGGTACTGGGGAACCAGGGCATATCATGTTTCCTATGTTTGACCAACTCATGGAGCCCTCCACTTCTGTGTGGGCCAAACCCTCCTTAGCTGTTCCCACCAACAAACTAGCTGACTTTCTCTATGCCATCCCCAAGGAAGGGGCTAATATTTTCCACAGGCACCCTCCCCCTAACTCTCTGGTCATCGCAGTAGCCTTGCTCAAGACTAGAGCAGGGGGCCTTCAAACCTCCCCATCCGCTAGAGAAGGGAGATGTCTCAATGTCCTCGGGAGAAAGATCTTCTCCTCTGAGACTTTATTCCTTACGGCTTCCATCTATGCCTCCGCTATGTGCGGTTACCAGCATTGGCTATTGGCTCAGCTGAGCAAGACCACTGATCTAAATCAAATAACTGCTTTACAAAAGGAAGGGATGAAAATTGCCCAGTTCCAACTCACTGCCAATATGCATATTGCTGACTGCAATATTAGGGGAATGGCCTCTGCCATTACGCTCAGGAGACATGCCTGGCTCAGGTCCACTGCTCTCACCCCAGAGAATAAGACCCGTATCGAGGATCTACCTTTTGATTGTGAGGGTCTCTTTGCTTCATCCACAGATGAAACCCTCAAGAAAATTAAAGAGACTAACCAGACAGCTAGGTCCACTGGGGTCACCAGAGCCTTAAGGAAAAGATTTTATCCTTCTCCTGCTCCATATTCCTACGCTCCTAAGCAGCGCTTGCCCTACCCCTATCACATGGGGAGATGTTTCTCGCCGCGGTACCAACAGTCGCAAACCTCTACCTCTCAGCTGAGAAGGAGGTTCAACAAGCAAAGGGGAAGAGGGAGGCCCTCCTCCAATTCGTCTTTGGGGAAATCCCCCCAAAATCGATTTTAACCTCCATCAGATCAAGGGAGACGAGGAGGGCTTACCCTCCTTTCGTAACCGCCTCCTGCCCTTCTATAACCACTGGGCGTCCCTCACCCGTGATTGCTGGGTTAAGGAAATAATCTGATCTGTCTATGCCATCCAATTCCATTCCTCCCCCCAACTCCCCCACCCCGCCCGGGCTTCCCCCACAAGACTCAAATATTTCTGAAAGTCAAAAAGCTTCTTTCAAAAGGAGCTATTGAAGAGGTCCCTCTCTCAGAACAAAATACTGGATTCTACTCCAGTTATTTTGTAGTCCCCAAGAAGGACGAAAGGTTTAGATCCATCCTGGATCTTTGACATCTTAACAAATACATAAAATGGTACAAATTCCGTATGACTTCCCTCCTCATTATCTTTCTGGGCTTGCAACAAGGAGACTGGTTATCCTCTCTTGATCTTAAGGATGCGTACTTCCACATCTCTATCACACCCTCTCACAGATACTATTTACGTTTTGTTGTAGGAGACCTCCATTTCCAGTTTATGGTCCTCCCTTTTGGACTCTCCACCGCTCCGAGGGTCTTCACAAAATTTATTTATTTATTTATTTATATTTCTTAGCCGCCCACCTGAGGAAAATAAACATAAAGGTTTATCCGTATCTAGACGACTGGCTCTTAGTAGCCTCCTTCAGATCCAGCCTACTGGAGCATATTCATGTAACCCTGGTTCTGTTGCAAAACCTGGGATTGCTCATGAATCTGCAGAAATCTCACCTCACCCCCATAAGACGCCTACAGTTCATAGGAGCTCTCCTAGACACAAACCAGTCCAGAGCCTGTCTTCCTCAGGACAGATTCTACAACATCAAGCATGCTATACAGAACCTACACTCACGGGACACCAGAACGATTCACTTCTTCCTCCGCCTCCAGGGCTTCCTAGCTTCAACCACAGTGGTGACTCCCACATGAGACCCCTGCAACAATGGTTAAAACAGGTGTATTCCCGCGCTCTCCACTCTCTCAACAGAAAAGTAACCCTACCAAACGGGGTCTCCCAAACCCTCCTCTGGTGGACAGATCAGTCTCAAGCGTATCCCCTTCGAGTCCCTGGTCATAGACGCATACATCACAACAGATGCTTCGCTTACAGGCCTGGGGGCTCACATGGTGCACCTCACAGTCCATGGTCTTTGGTCCCCAGAGGAACAGCAACTCCACATAAACTTACTGGAACTAAGAGCTATATGCTGGGTGCTAAATGCCCGCATAGCACATATAACAGGAAAGAACATCCTAATCATCCTGGACAACACTGCAGCCATGTGGTATCTCAGCAAACAGGGGATCCACGCTCCTCTCTCTCGAGGCAGAAGCTATTTGGACCTGGAGCATCAGGCACAACATTCACTTTCAGGCGATCCACCTGGCAGGCCAGGAGAATTGTGTCACCGATCAGCTCAGCCGTCAACTATCCGACCACCACGAGTGGTCCCTAAATGACATTGTTCTAGAGGACATCTTCGGGACCTGGGGTACCCCTTCCATAGACCTTTTTGCCACCGCAGAGAACACAAAGCTCCCCACCTTCTGCAGCCGTGCGGGACTAGCGCCAGGATCAGTATCAGACGCCTTCACGATCTCCTGGAGTGGGGAATTCCTTTATGCCTTTCCCTCCAACATCTCTCCTGCACAAGGTGTTTCACAAGATTCGATCGCGCCCACGTTATTCTCATAGCCCCCTTTTGACCGAGGAAAACGTGGTTCCAGACGCTCAAGGAAATGGCTTCCGAGGCCACAGACCTTGCTCTCCGACCCGACATCTTGTCCTGCCAACGGGGCACCATTCTCCATCACGACTTAAACATGATCCATCTCTGTGCTTGGCTGATTCCTCCATGACTTAGGATTTGTCCCCGGAGATTGCAGCTGTCCTGTTAAACTCTCGGCGCCCGTCGACCAGGGCGTGCTACACAGCCAAATGGACTCGCTTCTCCCAGTGGTGTACTTCCCTTGATACGCCACTAACCTCTCTCAATATGAGCCACGTATTCAAATATCTTTTAGATCCTCAGGGATCTGGACTCTCCCTCTCGTCCATTAAGGTACACTTGGTTGCTCTATCATCTTGCCTCGAACCGGACGGTGTAGAGACCCTTTTCTCCCACCCCTTGATGAGGACCTTCTGTAAGGGTCTCGTCAATATGTTTCCCCTGATTACCCACCCAGCCCCCGAGTGGGATCTTAACCTGGTGCTGTTGAAATTGATGGGCCCCCCCATTTGAACCCATGGCCTCCTGTTCAATGGAAAACCTGTCTATAAAAACTGCCTTCCTAGTGGCTATCACCTCAGCCCGAAGGGTTAGTGAATTGACAGCCCTCAGAGCCTCTCCACCCTACATCCGCTTTTCCAGAGACAAGGTTGACCTCTGGACTGACCCTTAATTTATTCCAAAGGTAGTCTCCCCCTTCCATCTCAACCAGACTATTTCCTTACCTGTCTTCTTTCCAAGGCCACATTCATCGCATACTGAACAGGTTCTGCATTCCCTAGACGTAAAGAGGGTCCTCTCGTTCTACATCGACAGAATTAGACAAATCAGGGCCTCTGATGCACTCTTCATTTCCAATGGAGGACAAAGTATCGGAGTTAAGATTACCTCACTGAAACTCTTGAAGTGGATTCTCCTTTGCATCCAGAGGTGCTACCATCAAGCTGGGAAGATGCCCCCTTCCCATTTGCGAGCCCACTCAACTAGAGCACTAGCCACTAACCTCTGTGGTGTTCCGATCATAGACGTTTGCAAGGCGGCTACTTGGTCCTCCCTTCACACAGTCACTAAACATTACTCTTTGGACCTAGCGGCCAGATCGGATACCCTAGTGGGGAAAGCAGTACTTCAATCACTCTTTGATCAACCTCCTTGACTCCCTCCACCTTGAGGTAGGTGTTATGAACTGCTATTCACTCTCCCATGAGTGAGAATTGCGGAGATCCTCGAAGAAGAAATAGAGGTTACTTACCAGTAACTCTGTTCCCTCCTTCCCCTCTGTCTCGGGTGTATTTTAATTACGTCTTCCGGGACGGGGTTGGAAGGAACTGAGGCGGCGAGGGCTCCTCCCTCCTATTTATGCAGTCCTGTTCTCGCGCGATCTTGAGCCCATGCTTTTGACAGAATGGGAGGGGGGATGGAGGGGCGGAGCCCTCACCTTATTCTAGATCTTTCCAGGTTTTCTGCCTGGAAACTGCTGACAACTAGGTTTCCGGTGCCTGTGAAACAGGAAGTAAATCCTATGAGTGAAAATACGCAGAGCTCTCTCGAAGAACTTAGGCTGCTTTCTCACCTGTGATGGCAGCGGGAGGGGCGAGGGAGACGCGGAGGAGCCGGCAGCTGGGAAAAAAGCCGGTGCAAATGGGGATCTGCTGAGGCTTCTCTCGCACATGTCAGAGCAGGATTTTGCGCCCTGATATGCGTGAGAGAAGCTGTGGCAGATCCCTATTCGCACCAGCTCTTTTCCCGGCCGCCGGCTCCTCTGCGTTGCCGCATCTCCCTTGCCCCTCCCGCTGCCGCCGGTGCAGGTGAGAACGCAGCAAGAGTTACTGGTAAGTCACCTCTATTTTTTCAATTAGCCTTCTTTCACACCTTACAAAATGGGGTATTATAATTGCTTAAGATAATACCGGGTATTTAGTAGCTCTTACAATGACCCAAGATCTCGCAATATAAAAGGGGAATAGTGCATTCATACATTACAAAACTCCAGCAATGATAATACCCGGTATTATCTCAAGCAATTATAAGACCCCATTTTTGTCATGTGTGAAAGCAGCAAGAGCTCCCTGCGCTTTAGTTGTCAGTTTGTCACATAAATACTGTAAGTTACGCAATATGTGAAATCCTGTACTTGGGCTGTCAGCTATTCTTCAACCAGAATAGGAATTTGCATAAGTTCAGTTATTTCTTAATAATTTGTTTTTTCCAAAATACTAAAAACAAAAGGGAGTGCCAAGCTGTAATAATAATTATTATATATAATAACTTTTATTGCTTGGCCATAGGCCGTAACATAATTAATCACACTGTATTTTCAACATACAATTATACTACTTCCAAACAGAAGCCCTCTTGAGGGGAGTACATATACAAAAATTAAAAAATTTGACTTACCCTGCATGGGGGTGTAATGCCCACACTTGTCCCCGGAATACAACCTATCCCTTAGATTGACAAACTAACACCAGTCTTACTAAACTTTTACAGATAATATACAACCATATACGTGTCATTTCATACATAATACCCCAAAAGATCCATATTCCAATACCCCTGTATAGATATATCCTATACAATGCTACACTCGTGGGCTCTGGCTCTTCCTCTTTGCTAATGCAAGAAGGAAATTTTCAGCCCTAAGCATCTTATTTCAGATTCATTAGCCACAATATATTGCAACCTACGCTCCCTACAGACCCAAGGGGACTCAATCTGGAGCAAGGATTGATATTTGTAACCGATACCTGCTGAGAGAGTACAATCAAACAAGTAATGCGCTTGATCCTCTACTCCACCCTTACAGTCACAAATTCTTGACAGTAGGGCACTCCCTTGAATCTGCCCTCCAGCATATAATTATTATTACTATTTTGTAGTAGTAGAGTATTTAAGATAATGTAATGCTTGGCGATTTCAAAGAAAGAAAGGCACTGTTGCAATGCATGTTTAAAAATCTAATAAGAGAGCTCCTGCCCCAAAGAGCATTGTATCTGTTGATCATTTTCCTCCCTTCTTCTTTTTCCACCTTTGTGTGACTCTCTCCGTGGTTCTGCAAGCCTCCTATAGGACTGGCCTTTCAGAATTATGGGGCCCTGTGGGTCGTTATCCAAAGAAAACCCTAAAAGGGCCATTCTTCACCACTTCAGAGAGATCTCCTAGTGAGGGTCAAGGTGCAGCTGTCCCAGTTGCACATAGCTAGGACACTTCTATCTGTAGCTGTTTCCAGGATAACTGTTAGTGACCACCCATCTCGTACATCATGAGGGAGCCTGCAAGCAAACTGATGTTCTCATGTCCTGTTCCCCCTCCGGTTCAGTTAGCCTGTGTCAGTGGATAACTATCAGAATACAGTTGCTTCTGGATCAAAGCACTAGCATTGTCCTCCCACCTTAGCACATACACAGCATGCGTCTCTCCACTCTGCTGCTTTGTTGTGGCACCTGCAGTCTCATCACAAGCCCCACTGGGGAAGTGGGGAATGAAGACTATCCAATAGAGCAGCAGCAGCAGCCAGCCAGTTGTTGGGCCCTGCTACCTATTCCCATGTAGTTAGCTGCAGTCAGTGGTGATGTTCAGTAGATAAGCATCCAACTGATGGACCATGTGGAGAGTGCATGCCATGAATGAGTGTCCTTAACATGGCATTTAATGGCAGAATGAATTTGTTCCCTTGGACATGGCATTTAGCCTGACTGGTCATCCCACGTTTTGCATCCTCTGCCCTGCGAAATAGCTAGGGAGAGGTTGTAACCCTAACTATTATATATTTGGTTGCCTTTTTTTACCTACCGTAGATCCTGGGCCCAGCAATGTCAACATCAAAACTCTCATATACTTCTGTGGTGCAAAACCAAAGCCACTGCTTGTTGAAAGAGAACTTGGGGTCCTTCTAAACACACTTGCATTGGTAGGGCCTTACTGACTTCAGTGAGACTTTGCTGAGACGAGTGTGTTTAGGATTACACTGTTGTTACATTGAGAAAATGTATGAGTAAGTAATGCAATGTGGAACTGGAACTTGACATTGCCCTTGGTATGAACATGGCTGGTCGTATTTAAATACATTTTAGCTGGCAATTGCATACATCAATTGTGCTTTGTATAATGTCATTTATAGAATTAAGAGCAAAACTGCCATTATCATTGTACTAGCTATAGTGTGATACTTAACACATTATCTACTATGATATTTCCCTCCTCACATTTTCATTGCCATGTGTTGGCATGTTCTGACATGACCTGGCATGTTCAGGGCAGCCTGTAGCTCCATAAATGGTTACAACCAGCAAAAGGGCATATGCCAGATGTCCTTGCACAAACCTGAATGGGTGTCTTCCTAATCGGATCTAGTAGCCATGGGCACTTCCCTGGCTTGAGCTGCAGGCCTATTCATACCTCCCAAGGAGCTAAGATTAATCACCATTCTTGACTTGCCCTCTCCTCCTTTGTTCACCCTTCCTTTCGCCTCAAGCTATCCTGTGCTGTATGAGAGTAAGACCCTATAGTTTGTACTGTGCTTTAGAACCATCTTGACTAGCTGGAAGGGTCTGTGTTGCTGGTTTTCCTGGTCAGGAACAGATCTGAATCCACTGTCCCCATTCCAGCTCCTAAGCAATAAAAGACTAGTGACTAGGGTGGCCAGATATGCAAATTTTAGAAGACACTTATGAGAAATAAATGTTGCAGGGCTGCATTGGAGCCAACACAGCCCTGCAACCTGTCGTTTAAATACTAGCAACCCAATCCTGAGAGTGTGGTGTGTACCTCGTTCATTGTGTGTGTACTGCAGCGCCCCTGAACCGCTCAGTGCAAGAGACTACGGTCTGTAACTACAGACTGTACAGTGCCATCGCTGGTGCTATAATAATAATAATAATAACTAATAATAATGATTATGCACTTATTCGGAAAGAAAATTAAGAGAAATGTAGGTTTATATATTTGTACTGCATTTTTAAAATTAAATCTATCCATTTAAAAATATTAATGTAATAACAGAGCTGTTGAGAAAAAAATATTGGTAGTGCTAAAAACATTGACATTTCAGAATGCTTAGTAAACTCAGTTTTTTAAAAATCTTGGCATTTCTTTGAGAATTTGCAACTTTCAAACTCAATTTTTGATTGAAACTTTCTTTTAACAGAAATTTTGGAACCAGCTGTATGCTGCAACTCCAGTTACTAATGTAAGCAATCCTTATGTAAGTAGTTCTGTAGTCGTCATGAAGCTATTTAGGTGATTTGCAGACTATGGCTGTGATTGCATGGACCAAACCTACCCTTGCAAACAGTGTGCATGCACATGGTGCCTCAGTCGAAGTCTCCCACCTCCCAACTGTGCTGCCACATGTCAGGGAGAGGTGTGATTGCAGAGGTGCATGACGGTGGTGGCAGTGGCACAATCAGGAGTTGGGGGATTTTGCCAGGGGGCAATATGTTCACATGCAAGGATAGATTGGGGTCTATGTTTGGAAGCCTGGGTTACTAAATTCTGTCCTCAGTTTAAGAATTCAGTTGCTGTAAAAAGCCTGATTTACTGCTTCATAGTTTATCCTGTGCATGATACAGTTGTAATCTTGTAAACAATCTGCTGCGTCATGTTATGGTGTATATGATTGTTGGAGAAATCATATTGGCAACTACAGAAAATGCTTAAAGAATAAAATGTGCAGTGTAGCTACATTAATTCCAGGTCATCCACAAATGAGCATTAGTTTTGGTTAGAGAGATAAAACAAAGGAGTGGAACCTCTGCCTCCTCTATTAACATAGAGTCCATGTTAATTGATTTCAGCCACTGCCTCGAGCACCATTTACACCACCTCTTTACCATTAACTAATGATTGTATTTTTACTGAGGTTATTACTAGGATTGTACTCACCACCACACTTCTCTGGCAGAAAATACCATTCTGAATTCAAACCTAATGTAATTACAGTATTCCCAGGGAAATAAGAAACCAAACCTTTGTTGAGCTGGAGTAATTGTAAAAATCAATCAGGGTCATCATTGTTAATTAGCATTCATTTATACAGCATCACAAGAGTGCATGGGCTTTGCAGAGAATTAAAAGTACTTAGAAAGTATTTTGTACATTGAAGCACAAGTCATGCTCTAGGCAACCCCTTTGTCATTCACCTGCTAAAAATTGCAACAATTGTCCTGTTTTTTCTCATATTAGCATAATGTGTGAACACTTACTTCTGATTTCCAGCCATCCCAATGACCAAAAGGGCATGGAAAAATGTGAAACCATGCCCTTCTTTGCTTCCTCGCTATCTCTGTGATCCAGCAAGCCCCACCTCCAGACATCTGTCCTTAAAATCTAGGTGCCATTTTGTGTAATTTCATTTTCTTCTTTTGGGTGATGTTGAGTAGGTGGAGCAACACCATCTCAGAACTAGTTGAACCATGGTTCCCTTGTGGTATAAAATAATTGCATGGTGGGGAGTGAGCAGGACATATCTGGTCACTACTAGTTGGGTGGTCCCCGCTGGACATCTTTGGTTGCAAATGTCTAGACTGGAAGAAAGTCTGGAAATTACCTACCTAGTTCTGTTCCACCACTCCCAGATAAGTTGGAAGTAGACAAAAAAGGTCACATGCTTTACACTGAGAGCACCTTGGTGACCTTCAGGGACCACACCAACCAACAAGGTCTGCATTGCCAAATTCCCCCCAACAATGTGGGGTGGAGTGGAGCAGTGGGCAGGGTGACCACCACTATCTTGTGGTTCCATCCACTTCATACCAGACCCACCACCCCGGCAGTGTGTAGGAGTTAGTATGTGGTTGCCATCATGTGCCTGTGTGTGTAAGTAAAGGCACACCTTGCTCCATGAGAGAGTCTCTCACACACACACACACACACACACACACACACACACACACACACACACACACACACACACACACACACACACACACACAGATATTCTGAGCTGGTGGTGGCTCAGCATTTGCAGGGGCATCTCGACTGCGTCGGGTTTTTTGATCCCTCGCAGTCAGGATTTCGTCCGGGTCATGGCATGGAGACTGCACTTGTGGCCTTGGTAGATGATCAGCACTGAGAGATGGACTGGGACCGCTCGACCCTGTTGGTCCTATTAGATCTGTCAGCTGCTTTTGATACGATGGATCACGAGATGTTGGTGGCGCGCCTGCGGGAATGTGCAGGGGTGGGTGGGACTGTTCTTGAATGGTTCTGCTCGTTCCTGATGGGGAGAACCCAATGAGTGGTACTTAGGGAGTGTTTTTCATCATACCAAAACCTCATGTGTGGTGTCCTGCAGGGCTCGGTGTTGTCCCCCCTCTTGTTCAACGTATACATGCAGCCTCTTGGCGAGGTGATGAGGAGGTTTGGCATACGGTGTCAGCAGTATGCTGATGACACTCAGCTATACCTCTCTTTTTCAACCAACCCAGACCCAGCAGTCTCTGTGCTTACTTAATGTCTGATGGCTGTGGGGGATTGGATGAGGGCTAATCAACTGAAGCTGAATCCTGACAAGACGGAGGTGATGCTGGTGGGGAAGGCAATGGAGTTAACAGCCCCCATCATTGGTGGGGCCTGTTTTCCATTGGTTCCCCAGGTACAGAGTTTGGGGGTACTCCTCGATGCACAGCTCCGCCTGGATGTCCAGGTAGAGGCTGTGGCAAGGGGTGCCTTTCATCAATTACATCTAGTACGTTGACTTAGGCTGTACGTGTCAGACTCCGGCCTGGCCACCATTATTCATGCTTTCATCACCTCTAGACTAGACTATGGTAATGCATTCTATGTGGGCCTACTCATGGTGACGGCCTGGAAGCTGCAGCTGGCGCAGAATGCGGCGGCCCGTCTCCTGGTGGGACTGGGCTGCCGGGAGCCATTACACCAGTGCTCCGTTCTCTGCAATGGCTGCCGATAGTTT
This sequence comes from Sphenodon punctatus, assembly GCA_003113815.1. Taxonomy (NCBI): domain Eukaryota; kingdom Metazoa; phylum Chordata; class Lepidosauria; order Sphenodontia; family Sphenodontidae; genus Sphenodon; species Sphenodon punctatus. Next base: position 2,624,477 of record QEPC01010693.1, read on the forward strand.
TCCAAGCCCAATTCAAGGTGTTGGTTTTAACCTATAAAGCCCTTAACAGTCTGGGCTCTGCCTATCTGCGAGACCGCCTCACCCCTCGGGTACTGGATCAGCCCTGCGGTCGTTGGGGGATGCCCTTCTTGTGGTCCCTCGAGTCTTCTGGGGGGCCACACGGGAGGGCATGCTCGGTGGCCGTGCTGAGGTTGTGGAACTCCCTTCCGGTGGGGGTGTGTCTGGCCCCAGACCTCCCCTCCTTTCATAAAAGCTGCAAAACCTGGCTGTTCCGCCAGGCGTTTGGCAGGGGAGATGGGGGGTGGGGGAAGAGAAGGATAAGGGTGTAGTGGTGTGTTTTATAGTTGTGAGCCGCCCCGAGCTGCCTGTGGCAGGAGGGGCAGGATACTAAATGCTTTTAATAAATAAATAAATACAAGACAAACATCCCAGACTCCCTTCAACCAGGATTCAGTAACATGAATCCTGTGGTAACATCTGGGGATGATACGGGTATTCACATAGCCACTGACTTTTCCTCTTCTGCCTTTCATTCGGGGTCCCTTTCTTATTTCTCAGCCAAGCACATGTACCTTTGACTGTCTCTGCCTATGTTCTCCTTTCACTTGACTTCCCTCTCTTTTCTTGCCTAGATTGTAAGCCCCTTGAGGCAGAGACCTGTCTTTAATTACTGGTTGTTCAGTGCCAAGTACATTGCTGATGCTATATAAATATTTAATAATAAATATGGGAGCAGTCACACTAACAGGGCTTCACAAATATAGGTGATGTCATACATGTGCCAGACAATCACTTGCTATGTGGATAATGTAATATTTGACAGCAACCTGTGTTAACTCTGTGTGTTTTGAAGCCCTGCGATCATTATACATTATTTGTTTCCCTTCCATCCACCTTCAATTCCTGCACCTCATTCTCCCTTTTCTAACTGAAGGCAACAGGTGGTCATTGCCCAGATACAAAAATATTTAACACTTCTAAAATAATTGAATTGGAGGATATGAAAGGAGTCTGAAAATATCTAAAACGTGTTGTATGACTTACCCCAAACTTTCCAGAAAATCTCTACCCTGGGACTAAAACAAGATTTTAGGATGATCATACAATTTTGCTGAAGTCATGCCATCCTGTATACATCACATATTTTGAAAGCAATCCATTGCTGAGACCACAGGCAATATTAAAGTCAACGGGAGTTTAACTATCGATTTTAATGGCTGGGATTGCACCCTCATATTTGGGTTAGAATCCTAGTCTGTTAAACTGGAGACTTGCAAAAGATAACATCTCAGGAGTGTTACTACATCATAAATACAGGGAGTGTTAAGTGTGGTGTGTGTGTGTGTGTGTGTGTGTGTACGAAAGAGAAATGGTCATATTATGTATAGTTAATATGCAAATTCATCTACTACATAGAACTTATTATCTATATAAATAAAGCTACATAAATGTAAGAGAGAAAAAGTGCCAGCGCGGCAATTAAGCTGGAATGATGAAAATCACACTTGAAGTTTAAGGCATCAGGAATTAACTTATAATTTCTGGATGAAAAGTGCTGAATAAGTTAAAATAGTTATTGATGGATTGATATATTACATGCAGTATAATAAAATACATACATGTTGGCACTGTAGTGAAGCTACTCATCATAAGGTTGGTTATTAAGTTACATTTTAGATATGGCTCACTTCCACCAACTGAGTTTTTAGTTTTGTAAATAAATGAAATTCTAATAAAAGCAAAATGCCAGTTTGTGGGATCTAATACATGTACTGAAATCATTGATACTTAATGTCACTGAGGTGTCATATCCAACAAAGTCCTTACTTATTGGGGAAGAGAAACCAAGTGCACTGTATGATTTCAGTTTGATGGGTATTTTTTGTCAAACTCGCAGTGCTGAAACTTTTGTCAGACTCACAATCCCTAGATTGTGGTGGATGATCACAAGTTGAACATGAGTCCTCAATGGGTGTTTTTAGATGGACACCTGCTCTGGCCCACCCCTGGGTGGCCCATCTGTGGAGGCAGGCCACCCTGGGGTGAGGTGTAGGCCCAAACAAACTGCTGCAGCTCTGCTTCCAGCCGGGGGTTGCCCTGGTAACAGTCAGAGCTGTGGGCGGCAGCCTAGAGTGACTGGCAATCTGCCCGCAGCGCTGTGGCATGGGGGAAGGGGCATTGTGTGGGCAGACAGTAGTCCATGGTGACAGCCACCTCTGTTTAAACCCACTACAACCAGAGTGGCCTGGGGGGTGGCCACCCCCGGATCCATTTGAAAACATCCAATGGGATGCAGCTGCAGAAAAGTGAATGCATGTTTAGGTTGCATTAACAAGCATTGTTTCCAAGTTGGCAGAAGTAATTATTCCACTCTATTCAGTACTTACTCGGACCTCACCTGGAGTATTGTGTCCAGTTTTGGGCACCTCTTTTAATAAGGACATTGACAAATTGGAGCAGGTTCAGAGGAAGGCAACAAAGGTGATAAAGGGTTTGGAAAACAAGTTTTATGAGGAAAGGCTGAAGGAACTCGGTATGTTTAGCCTGACAAAGAGAAGACTAAGGGGAGATAGGATAGCAGTCTTCAAATACCTAAAGGGCTGCCACCGAGAAGGTGGCAAGGAACTGTTCTGCAGAGGGCAGGACTAGAAACAATGGGCTCAAGTTACAAGAAGGGAGATTTCGGATAGTTACCAGGAAAAACTTCCTAACAGCTTTTTATGATTTGTGAGCTGTCCTGAGCCTCTGGAAAGAACAGTATATACATTTAAATAAATAAGAACTGTTCAGCAATGGAAGAAGCTGCCTAGGGAGGTTGTAGGCTCTCCATCATGAGGTTTTCAAAAAGAGGCTGGACAACCATCTCTTGGGGATGTTGCAGCTGTAGTCGGGTTGGACTAGATGAATCTCAAGGTACCGGCCAACTCTAAGCTTCTATGAATCTATTGTCTCAGTCCCAGAGAAACTCATGATTTCATGAACATCTCATAACCTTCAGCTGTTGGTTACTTGCAACCCCCCTCCCCTCCCCTCAGCAAGAATACGTGACTGAATAGTCTGGTGTGATGGTTTTATTAGTACGGTTACATTGCTTACTCATGTAAAATCATGACTGAAGTTATAGTCTCCCCAAATGACGGTCAATCAAAGCTTTGCTGTGTTACTTTAATTTGTATTGAACTACATGAATCTCTAAAGCTGTGTGCTATACACAAAGTAACAGACAGTCCCTTCCAAAATGTTTATGTGCATGCTTAATTTCACTCACGCAGCAGTCCCACTGGCTTGAGCTAGGTTTCTTACATGCTTAAAAGGTTAAGCAGATGTTGAAGTGTTTTCAAGCCGTATGAAGCATTACAACGCTGCGCGGGGGGGAGGCGGTCGGTAGTGCAAGTTAGAGGTATTGTTAGAAACATTTCACCCGTAAGATATCTTGCAACTAATATTTTTTCACACATCTCCACCTGTCAGCCAAATCTTCGCTGCTGTTGTGAATTCTGTCCAGGATTGCTTATAACCTGTATGATTTGGGGAAGAGGGATTCATGTGCACAGTAAGTGTTTGCTGTCCCCAAAAGCTTACAGTTTAAAGTTCAGCTTCTACATTGTCATTTACTGCACCTTTAGACCACGTTCTGATGAACTGTGAAAAACAGAAGTAACTACTCCACTTTGGTACCATTCACTAGGGGTGGGACTTGGGGCAAAAAACCGGTTACCGGTTTTACCGGTTTACAAAAAATCGGTTTACCGGATTAAAACCGGTATACTGGTACCGTTTTTTTCCCATTGATTTCAATGGGGAACTGTCCCCATTGAAATCAATGAACCCCCCCCCCACCAATACCTCCCCCTACCAGGCTGCGCAGGTGGAAGGGGGGACACCCTCCACCCATTCTGCCCAGCCTGGATTTTTTAAAATTTAATTTTAACCCAAAGTCCGGCTGCTAATGTGGGCTCCGGACCGCCACCGCCATGCCAGCGACCCGGAGCCTGCACCAACAGGTACTAGGCGATCCCTGGGGTGGGGGCAACCCAGGGATCGCCTTACTGACCCTCTGGGCGGCGGCGGCAGCAGCACAGCGTGGGTCCGGCTTCAACACTAGTGAAGTTCCCTGGAAGTTCCCCGGAAGGCCTAGTGAAGCGCTGAAGACAGCCACTAGCGCTGAAGCCGGACCCGCACCATGCTGCTGCCGCCGCCACCCACAGGGCAAGTAAGGTGATCGGGGGGGGTAGGGCGATCCCTGGGGTGGGAGGTGTTAAACCACCCCCCACCCCAGGGATCGCCTAGTACCTTCTGGTGCGGGCTCCGGGTTGCCGGCGGCGGCATGGCAGCGGCCCGGACCCCACACTAGCAGCCGGACTTCAGTGTAAAATTAAATTTAAAAATTTCCAGGCTGGGCAGGGTGGGTGGGTGGGGTGTCCCCCACTTCCACCTGCACAGTCTGTATGGGGGAGGGGAAGTGGGGTTTTTTGTTTGTTTTTTTACATTGCGGCCATTCATTTCAATGGCCGCAATGTAAAAAAATCCGGCACGGGGAACCGGTACCAGTACCCCAGAATACCGGGTTAATCTGAAACTGCCAGTACAGCAAAATAACAGCAGTTTCGGATATCGGGGGAACCGAAATTCCCACCCCTACCATTCACACTGCAGCTGCAAACAGAAATACCCCGTTCACCACAGCTGCCACCTGGACATCCAGGCGGAGCTGCGTGTCCAGGAGCACCCCCCAGACTCTGAACCTGAGATACCAGGGGAGGACGGACCCCATCAATGATGGGGGCCACCACTTCCCTGGCTTTCCCCACAACCATCACCTCTGTCTTGTCGGGATTTAACCTCAGGCGGCTCGCCTTCATCCAATCCCCCACAGCCGTCAAACACCAGGTAAGCACTGAGACTGCCGGGTCTGAGTCGGATGAAAAAGAGAGAGAGAGCTGGGTGTCATCAGCATATTGATGACACTGCATGCCAAACTCCCTAACAACCTCCCCCAAAGGCTGCATATACACATTGAACAAGAGAGGGGACAGGATAGAACCCTGCGGGACTCCACATGTGAGGCCCCGGGGAAGATGAAAAATCACCCAGGACCACACGTTGGGTTCTCCCAGCCAGGAAAGAGCTAATCCATTCAAGAATGGTCCTGCCCAATCCCGCAGCCGAGTCACCAACAACTCATAATCAACGGTAGCTGAGAGATCTAACAGGATCAACATGGTCAAACAACCCCAGTCCAACTCACGGGAGAGGCCGTTGACCAAGGCCACAAGCGCAGTCTCCGTACCATATCCCGGACGAAAGCAGACTGCGAGGGATCGAGAAAATTAATCCGGTCCAAATGCTCCTGCAGCTGCTGGGTCACCACCCGTTCAATAACCTTCCCTAAAAAGGGAAGGTTAGAAACTGGCCGATAGCTGGCCAGGACATCAACGTCCAATGATGGCTTCTTGAACAGGGGCCGCACCACAGCCTCCTTGAGACATTCAGGCACCCTGCCCTCCCCAAGTGTTGACAGTTCCTGTCAGCAGTGGTTCCAATGTCTCCTGGCTGACCTTGACCATCCCCCACATCTGAGGGCAACACATCCTGAAATTCATCCCACAAAACAGGACAAGATGGAGCTTCTACCACCTCTGGCTCACCTACTGCTAAAAATGTTGCGTCAAAACTGTGGTGGATTTGAGCAATTATATCCACAAAGGAGTCCACAAACAAATCACAGTGGGCATTTAATGACTCTAAATCCAGGCGGAGGGGGCCGGACTGACCAGCCCCCTCATCACCCGGAAAAGCTCCGCTGGGCGGAATGTAGCGGACGCAATGAGGGCAGCAAAGAAAACATGAGAATGAATGTCTGGGGAACGAGGACAGATAGACCAGGGATCCCCAACCCATAGTTCAGGGCTGAGCCCCTCAATTAGGGTTCTGACCACCACAAGGAGGGAATCCTCTCTGGGGAGGAGGCTACTAGTTCAGGAAGAGACTGCTTGCACTAGGGATGTGCGAACACGGTTTGGAAGTTAGGGGTTCGGCCCAAACTCAGGGTGTTTGGACCGTTTGCGAACACCCCGAATCTGAACTGACCCCCGCCTGAACCAGCTGAACAAAGTTCGGGTTCTGAACCGGTTCAGGCGGGGGCGTGGGGGGCAGGGAGGAACCCAGTTTCCTCCCCCTCCAGGCTGCGTGGGTGGAAGGGGCGCCGGGGAGCACCTCCCCCCTCCCTGCCCAGCCTCGTAAATTTTTGTTAACCCCACCCCAGGGATCGCCCTCCCTGGTGGTGCCGGGGTTCCAGCCACGGGTCCAAAGGCGGCGGTGCTCCGGAGAGCTTCAGGCCACTACTAGGACTTCTGGGTCAAACCGGAAGGCCTAGTAGCGACCTGAAGCGCTCCAGAGCGCCGTCCCCACTGGACCTGCCACCGCTGCCACTGCCAGACCCAGAGCCCGACCTACCTGGCGGTGCTGGGGCTCTGGCCCTGGGTTTGGTGGCGGCGGTGGTGGCAGCAGCAGCAGCAGCGGCGGCGGCGCTCCGGAGCGCTTCAGGCCGCTAGTAGGCCTTCCGGTTTGACCCGGAAGGCCTAGTATTGGCCTGAAGCACTCCGGAGTGCCACTGCTTCTGGACCCACTGCCCCCGGGGCCGGAGCCCCAGCACCACCAGGTAGGGCGATTCCTGGGGTGGCGTTAACAAAAAATTAAAAATTATGAGGCTGGGCAGGGCGGGGGGGGGAGGGAGGAGGAGGTGTTCCCTGGCGCCTCTTCCACCCGCTCAGCCTGGAGTGGGGAGGGAAAACTGCCCTCCCCCCCGCCCGAATGGGTTTGGTCGAAGTCCCAATGGGCCGAACACCCTGGTGTTCGCACATCCCTAGCTTGCACATATGCAGTGCAGGCATCATTGCCACATTCCTTCGCTGCTGGAGATGGCTCATCCCCCAGAGCCTTCAGCTGGTGTTGCCCATTGGCCAGAAAAGATTGGGGAGTATTTGAAAAGACAGTGGCTTGCCTGAGTCTAAAACTCAGGATTCTAGCTCCAAGTCAGCACAATTTCTGCAGGTCCATGCTGTCCCTCAAATAAATCCCACATCAAGAAGCATTATTATCATTCACAAATTGAATTAACATGCAGGTGAAATGTGATGGACTGCTGGTTGTTTAACAAAATTAGAGAAACCTATTTGGTTCATTTTTTTTTTTTTTTTTTTTTTTTTTTTAAGTCAAAAATATTTTTTGATCGATAACAATAACAAATAGTTATTGATGGATTGATACATTACATGCAGTATGATAAAAATGCATACATATTGGCACTGTAGTGAAGCTGCTCATCAGAAGGTTGGTTATTAAGTTACATTTTCGATATGGCTCACTTCCACCAACAGAGTTTAGTTTTGTAAATCAATGAAACTCTAATAAAAGCAAAATGCCAATTTTGGGGATCTATTACCTGTACTGAAATAGTTTTCTGACTCCCTAGACTCTTCCTTACTGCACCAAAGACATTTTTATGCTTTTGTGAAAACAGCATACGTAAGTGCATCTTCCTAAAGTGTATTTATAATAGCGGGTCGTTCATACAGAATGCCAGCATAATAAATGAATTAGGGGTCGTTCATACAGAATGCCAGCATAATAAATGAATTAGGGGTCTCAAGTATGTTTTATAAAAAACCTGTTCGGAAGTTGATAGTGCAATTTCTAGTGATACTTTTTTTACTGTTACATGTTCAAAGAAACATTCTAAACTTCTCCTCCTTGCGCAGAAAGGCTCTATAAAAATATCAGATATTTATTCGGATACTATCCAATATCAACATGTTTAATATTGCTGTGAATAGAGTGCTATTATAATGTGCATGCGTATCTATGTGAAGATTGATATTTCTGTGGCAGAATCAGACACCTTTATTTTTTTTATTGGCATCTGATGGTGACGTTCTTAAGCAAGGACCAAATTCTTGTAACTACAAATAAATCTGTCAACAAAAAAAATGAGCCTGCGAGATGTGTGGTTCAGTCATATATTGCTTTCGTTTTTCCTATTTTGTACTATGGCATATTTTCCAGCCGTCAGCTCTTTCAGCTGCATGTCAGCTTTTCTTGTAATTGCTACATCATGTCAGCTTCTTGAAGATAACGGCAAAGCAGCTCTTTCCCATATTGATTAAGGTGCGTACATATTGAAAGTCCAGCTTGTGACCTTCTCATGAGGTTCTCTGTGGGCCTTTCCAGTTGTATTTTTGGGTCACATTTTGCTTCATTACATGGTGCTATCCATGTGTTGTGATGTGGAACTTCAGGGCTGGCCTTGGGTATTATGTTATCCTGAACAAAACTGCCTCCCTCCTGCTCCCCCATGCATGTCCTAGTCCATAATTTGTACTGCCCTTGGCACACTCCTGCTGAACACTTGATTAATGGGGAGCAGGAGTCTCCCCCAGCCTGAGTTTTTGGATGGTGTAAGGGCTCGGAGGGGATGGGGGTTGGGGTGGTGGACCTGAGGGTGGAGGCTGGGGCCCCGGACTCACCGCTCGCCTCTCCGGGGGAGGAACCCGGCGGGGCAGTTGCGGGGATGCCAGCAGCGGGGAGACCTCCCTCACCCAATGCTGATGCGGCTGGCCGCGGCCCCGCTACTAGGGAGGCGAGCGCAGCTGGCGACGGGACTGGAGGCCTTGCCCCTGCTGGGACGCCACAAGACACCGAGGGAAGCGTCAGTGGGTTGCCATGCCAACCTCGATGCGTGGAACGTCTGCGCCAGCATGCAGGCTATGGGAGCGGGGCCTCCACTACAAAGGCAGCTCAGGCAGCATACATGGCTGCCGGTTATCAGCAATTTGAAAATGGCCCTGAACTCTTACTGACCCTACCTACAGACATAGTATTACATAATGCTGAGCGTGTGTGTGTATGTGTGCGTGCATGTGCACGTACAACTGGGGGTGTGAGTGAAGGAACCGTGACTGGGGAGCAAGAGGGGAGAGTCCCGTGTGTCTGGGGGAGGGGTCAATGGTGGTGAACCTCTTGCCTTAGCTCCTCCCTGGGTGGGAAGGCTTGCCCCGTTGTTTCCTTCTTGTAGGCCCCTTTTCCCCCGTGGGACTGTTCCGTACCCCCGGCTCGCTAGGACACTAGGCTCCGTGAGTGTCCACGGGGGCTCTCTTCCTGAAGCGGCTGTTTGTCCCTATGATGATCTGTGCCCAGTCCTGGTTAGGACAACAGGCACAACTTTGATCCTGAGGGATAATTTTTCAGCAGCTGCACGCCTGAGGCGGAAAGGGGTTACGGAATGGCCTGAGTCCGTGACAGATGCAGACTCCTTAGTGTTGCCGCAGTTATGGTGTCTATCTGGTCCAAAGGTGGCTTTGGCCCTGTGGGTCCCTTTAGTCAGGAGGTTAAAGACTTAAACAATAGGAGGTGTGGGATGGATTGAAGGGCGTCTTTAAGCTGTCACTTGGTTACATTTGATGTAAATGAGATGAAAAGCTGAGTGTTAGTTGCATGCTGGTCTGTCTTGTTTGCTACACCAGCTCTCCAGCTGACTTCATGCAGATACTGGATACTATGCAGGAGAGAATTCAGTCTTCCTGTATTCCACAGATAAGGCTCCGGGTTGGAAGAACACTTATCCTTGACAGCTCTCTGGGTGGTGTCTGGGAAGCTGTGCCATTTTCTATTATAGTTTCTTGGAGGCAGGTGTAAGCATGTCCAGGCTATGACATGCATGTTGGACATTCTTGGGTACTGGGAAGGGGCCAAAGTTCACTCCAGAATAGTGAGAGTGGTGTTACCAGCAGAAGGTCTTTTCTAAGAAGAAAGGCCCAGATGGTTGGGTAATGGGCAAATCAAATGACCAGACTGGTAGGAAGATAGTTTACAGTCAGAGTGACTATAGGAACCATTCTGCTGGCACCTGTCCGCTGCAGCTGAGAGTCACGGCCATTCTAATGGAGTGGGCTGAAGTGCAGGCAGCTTGTGTTATATGTGGAGTTCTGTACACAACAGAACTAGACAAAATAAATGGCTAAAGTTTGGTATAAATAACTGTATTTACTGAACACAAAAATACCTGTCTAACTGAAACTTTTGGCTCTACCTTCTCTGGCTTCCCTTCTGCTCCCCCATAATACATAATGGGGAGGATACAAATGAAGGATAAACCCTCTGGCTGGATTGCAGTTTTAGCAGTGGAAGGACCGTCTTTCTATGTATTTCAGCTGCTTTCACAAACTCTCTTCATGGGGAAAGTGGAGTATTTTGAGGTCACCTGTCAAATACAGATTGCCCCCGCACTAGGAATAAGTCACAGACACAAAGGATATGGGTAAAACTGGCCGCAGCTGTTTTATTGAATTCGAATTTAATTAATAACCTGTTAAGAAACAAGACAACCAGTTAAGCCAATTGAACTGTGTTAACCACTATTAATAACGGTGGATAGAATTAAAACCAATTACCCTGATTCAAATTGTTTCCCATGCCGAATTGTTTGGCAATTAGAATGCCAATTAGATTCTGCTTAAAATTAAACCAAATTAACTTGGGTGAATAACAAAAAGGGGGGAAGGGGTGAAGAGATGATATAACTCAAACCTTCAACTATCTCTCACCCTCACCCGCGTTCAGTACCATACTGCCAACCTTCTGGATTGAAGATACCAGTCCAATCCCCCTCCAATGGACCAACTTGATCCATTTTTTCGAAGGACAGACGCTGCTGCTGCAAACTTCGGGACCGCTTAAATCCTACCCTTATGCACACCAACGCCTGGCCTTCCGTCCTGTGATAACTTGCGGCGCCCCTCCCCTAAATTACCCACCAGGTACACATTGCAGAATGATCCCAATCATCTGCCCATACAGATATAGCACCCTTTCCATTTTAAACCTATGGTACTGAACACCGCAACACCTGCGACAATTAGAAAAAACAAGCTAACCACCCATGCACCCCCGATTTGTTTCCAATCCCAACAGTGCCAATGGGAAGTCGAAAATCCTTTTATAAGGGAAAAATTCCTTCCTGATCCCACAATACATAGGCGACCAGATTAAATCCATGGCACCAGTCCAGGGGTGGGTGGGCTTCAGCAGCGCGCCGCCAACCAAGTGACGGGCTGCCTGGCGCGCTGTACCACGTGGCCTGTACTGGCCAATCAGAAAAGCGCATTTTCACGCCACCATCTCTGCCACTGCAATCCCAGACGGATTGCAGCTTGCTCCTTCACGGCCAGCTTGTTCCCTTTCCCGCGCGCAGCGGAAAAACCAGGAGACCCCCTACTGCCTCATTCCTCTTAGAGCCGGGCCCAAACTTCCCCCGCAGCGCACAAGGCGCTTAGCGGGGGGAATATAGCTACTATTGCAGGTGTGTATCAAAAAAATGTAAAACCATTTGCCTATCACACACTACCAGTTAGCTGCCTCAGAGGGATTCTAGCTAAGTTAGAGCTTTACAATTACTGTATGTCTGGAGCTTGATGCACAAGTAAGGCACCCAACTTGACCATACCAGTCATTAGAACATTATTTGGTTTGTGCTTCTGGACGCATGTATTTGCTGCAATATCTTGTCCCTGGACCACTGTTGCAAGCTTGCTACTGATGGAGAACTTCAGAGTATAATGTAGGGAGGAGAGAGGGGAATCTTTCTTTAATTTAAAAAAATTAAATAAGGGAAAACATATACTAGATCAAGTCTGATTTGCATGCACACACAGTAGATTTAAGTATTAACAAGGGAAATTACTTCCTTTGAAGTCTGTGGCCTGTGTGTTTGATTTTTTAAATTATACTTTGTAACTTTTAACATGTTCCTATTGCAGAATAATACCACTGAATTCCCTATACAGCTACTTCGTAGCCAAGGCAGATAAAGGGCTTGTCGTATATTACAACAGATTGCTGCTCAAATCTTGTGGCGCACTTATGAGGAGCTCTATTTCTGTTTTACTCTTTGCCTGTCAAATGGATTATTATTACAATTTCAGCAATTAACTATCGCAACACTTAATAGCAATATTTTAAAATTTCTTTTTATTTAACTGGCAAAACATGCTTTTATATACACTTGGGCAGTTTCTGATTAAGCTTTGCATGCAGCTAAAATCTTGATATGAACCACTGAACCAGGCTTTGTCTCAACTCTGTAATTCTTACTATCTTTAAGTACCAAAGATGGTACCAAAAAATTGGTACTTCCCATCATGTATGTATTACTTTCTGGACACAACAGTTTTATTCAGAACTCTTCTAAAGCTTATTGTGTACCTGCAAATTAAGTGTGCAATACCTTTGCTCAGACTAAGGTCATAATCCTGCAACTGAAGCCAGTAACATGGCACCCATTGGCTTTTATTGGTGGAGGTCTGCACCCCACAACTATTTCATGGTGAAAGGCAGCAATTTCCAGCTGCTTGCAAGTAGCCAGGCAGTGTCCAGCCCTACCTTTCCCCTGCATCCTCTGTAGATCCCTCCTTCAACGGACACCCCTTTCATAAGAGAAGACATGGAAGCAGGAAGTAGGATGGTGCTGCTTGTTGACGTTGATTTTCATGCAAGATTCTGTCCTACGTAAAATTAGCAATAACGTAAGATTCCTGCAGCCTTATTCCTCTAGTCAGCAGAGATTTGGAAGTGAGGTGGATGGAGTGATCAGCTATAACTACTCAGGGCATTGGGAGCAGGACAGAACTTCACAGCCCTGCTACTGATATAGCAATGTGACATTTTCTAATAATCTGGTTTTTTGGTTTTTAAAAAAGGAAGATTTTTCCAGTTGTCTTATGGAAACCGCTGGTGTAAAACTGCTTGCTGTAAAGGTATGATAGTTTTGCCCTCACAAAAGTTGCTGGGTTTATATTAGGGATGGGCGAACAGAATGCGGTTTGGATTTTCGGTCGTTCGGTTCGAAACCCAAGTTCGGGTTCGATGGTTCGGTTCAGCCAAGTTCGGGTTGGCCGAACAATCAAAAATAGCACTATCGAAACCGAAACGAAACCGAAACTTAAGTTTTTTTGCCCTGAAAAGACGTTTTGCCTGCCCCCGAACTCATCCGAACACAACCAGAATGTTCGGTCATTCGAGAGTTCGGTTTGGACATCCGAACAGATTGAGTTCGGTCCGAACTCTGAACAGCATTCGCCCATCCCTAGTTTATATTGACTTGGGAATACCTGAGCTTTAGAGTGGTATAGCTTCCTCCTCGGAGCAGGATACGAGTTGCGTGGAGAGAGTGGTTTTTCCATTCCCTGGCATGGACAGTGCTTGGGGTAGGGATTAAGGCTCATTTCCGTAGGATCCCTCTCACTTTTTTTTTTTTTTTTTTTTTAATGTTGAAAGCAGTGTAGTAATTTTCCACTTTTCCTGTGAAACGTAAATTCTACAAGCTTACCTCTTATCCCAAACTCTGTTTTATTTTCTGTTTTATTTTCTATCTCTTTCCCAACAAGTCCTAATATTCTGTTTTCCCTTTCAACCTTTGCTGAGTATTAAATTGATATTTTCAGCAAACTATCCACAATGGCTCCCAGATTTTTTTCCTGTATGGTAACACTTCCTGTGTATGAATAGTAGGGATGGGAATTTTGGTTTCAGATAAAACCGAAAGTACCCGAAAATGGCCATTTCTGATTAATCTGAAATTTCGGTTCTTTTTCAGTTTCGGTACTATCGGATCTCTTTCATTGATTTTTGTACTGGATTTTTAACATTGCGGTTTGTTCCCCCATTGAAAAACTGCAATGTTAAAAATCCGGTACAAAAATAAATGCAAAAGATCCAATAGTACTGAAATACATGAGAACCAAAACCAAAATTGACCGAAACAGAAATTTTGCCGAGAGTCCCATCCCTGATGAATAAGTAGGGTATGAATACTTAGGTAGGGTGCAAACTGAGGCTCTCTCTCTCTCTCTCTCTCTCTCTCTCTCTCTCTCTTTTATATATATATATATATATTTGCCTCAGTTTGCACTAAGCAACATTTAATTTTATCTGTGATGTTATTGCACAACCTCCCACTTGTGAGAGAAATCTGTAATTCTTCAGAGTGTTGGGGTTTTTGAGACATAACTATCTTGAATAACTTTGTCCTCTGCAGATTTAGCCACCTTGCTCTTTACTCCCTTTCCAGGTTATTAATGAATATGTTAAACAGCACCAGACCCCAAAAGGCCCCTGAGGCACCCTGCCATGTTGCTCAATCTCATACCTAGACAGCAGAACCAAGACAAATATTTGGTGCAAACTAAGACTGCTTTCACACCACCTCCCCCGTGCATATTTTGGCTCCGTGAGAGACTGCAGCAGCCAGAATCTGCATGGGGTTCAGCCGGTCTGAACCCCACCCCCCGGGCATGACTTTGCTGGCAAACACACGCAGAGATCAGAGCTGTATTTCCTGCTCTGTATCTCTGCGTGTGTTTGCTGGTAAAGCCATGCAAGGGGGCTTTAATACCGGCCGAACCCTACCCAGATTCTGGCTCCCGCAGTCTCTTGTGAAGCCAAAATACGTGCGGTGGAGGTGGTGTGAAAACGGTCTTGGTATTCAGCAATTTTGTGTGTTCTCCATGGAGCAAATTTGCCAGCAAATAATATTCTGCATTTGCGAAGTTGGTTGTCAAAATGCACTTAATGCTTTGTGAATAAGTTACAAAATAGTGAATGTAACCAGGCACAGTTCTCATGGAGTAATTCCTTGCAGGATCTGACCCCTTTAAGGTTACTTATTGTGGGAAATTCAGTTTCCAGGTCACTCACATGTAGGGAATTAGTTCAACATTCACTTTAATACACATAGAGTTCTCCACCTTTAGCATAGTCCTATATATCAGGTTTGCTCTCTAATTCCAGAAAATAGCCCTCCATCTCTGGCAGCCCCGGCCCTGTCCCCAGACTTACAGCCCCTCTTAGGTTCTTTGTCCCCAATTAAGGCCTCTGGCTTAGGTTCAGTATCTGTCTGCCTACAGCCAGACCTTATGCTAGCCCAAGTCTCTGGGCCTCTACAGGCAACCCATAGCACTCTTCCTTCAGTACCCTGGAGAGGGTAGAGCATCAAGGTTTCTAGATGAAGTAGCAATGCCAGTACTCAGTTGCCATCCTTAGTCATCCCTCAAGCTACTCTACAGCCTAGAAGGTTCATGTTGAGATTCAGGTTCCAGGAGAGATGTGTCCCTGGCCAGAAACAGACTGAAGCCTCCTCACGCTTTGCTCTTCTTATATATAGAGAATGGGCATAGCTAGCCCTTCGAGCCTTTAAAGGGCCAGTATCCTGCCATGCTCATTCTTATCTCCATGCTAGGCTTTTCCCACTATAACAGGGCTGGCTTTGCCAAGCCCTTCTTCAACTATCTAGTTCAGTTGTTTGGTGCATGTCAGCCTGACCAGTCCTCAGGCTGGTGCCTGCTGCACTCTTAAAGGAGCAGCAGCCCTGTCATGCTGCTCTCTGCCACAGTGAAATATTAGTTCTTCTTCGAGGATCGTCGCGATTCTCACTCATGGGATCGCTTCCTGCTCTGCAGGCACCGGAGACCTTGTTGTCAGCAGTTTCCAGGCAGAAAAAACCTGGAAAAATCTAGACCATGGTGAGGGCTCCGCCCCTCCACCCCCCCCCCCCACGTCCTGAGAAAAGCACAGACTCAAGATCTCGCGAGAGCGGGACTGCATAAATAGGGGGAGGAGCCCTCACCACCTCAGTTCCTTCCAACCACGCTACGCTTGGAAGACCTTTAGCGCTTTTCAGTGCTAGTCAGTAAAAAGAAGAAAATTAAGAAAATAAATTATATTAGAGAACAGAAACCTCTCGAGTGCCGTGCCTCAGCCCGCGGGGTTCGTCCCCCTGGGCTTCACCCGCCTTCCTGGGCGATGCTAAGACAGGCGGGCTTCAAGCGCTGTCGCTCCTGCCATGCTCTCTGTGAGCGACCAGCACAACTTGTGCTTAGCCTGTCTTGGAGAAGCTCATAACACCAGCACGTGCAAGTTCTGTACTGTCCTCTCTACTAGGACAAAACGGGCTCGAGCTCTCTGATATACTTACCAGGCAGGCACTTCAGGGTGGTGAAGAGGGGCCTCTTCGGTTCCCCACCCGGTACTCCACCATTCCCAGAATGGACTGCGCCGCCCCGGTACCAGCTGCTCTGTCAGAGCCACAGACTGTACCGAGCTCTGCTGGTGCAGAGTCCGCGGAGGCTCTGCTTCCCGTACCACCCTCGGTCAGAAGTGCCTCTAGCTCCTAGAGCCCCTCCCGTACCAGAGAGCATACCGCTAGATGCCCTGGGGAGGAACGGAGAAAAAAGATGAAGGCTAAGGTTACCGAGCCGGGAGGCACTCCCCGTACCGTTCAGGTAGAGACTATTTCCTCGGAACCTGAGAGGTCTCTCCCCATGCAGGCCCCATTAGTCTCAACTCCCCCGGTACCACCGCTGTCACAGCCCTCCCTAACCATTGCTCCATCGGAAACACCAATGACCACCCACTCTGAGAGGCATAGGGATTTGCGTTCCCGCTCTCACAGTGAGCACCATAGGCATCGTCGCTCACGCTCCAGATCCCTGGCTAGCCATGCGATGCTCCAGCATGAACAGCCGAGCAGATCCGTACATAGATCTTCCAGACTACTAGGGACGTCCCTGCGCTACCACAGGGACACGAGAGCACACTTCCCCTGCTCCTGTTGTTCACCGTATGATGACTCCCGGTACCAGAGATACGACTATGCGGAATCCTACTGGTACCACTCCTGCTCTCGGAGCAGATCCCCGTACCCATACAGCACGGACTTCGTAGGTCTCAAGTCGGCATCCCATCCTGCAACCCACGTACGGGAATACATACCTCCGGCGCCACCTTGCGCCCCACCTACTGCCACTGTGTCCAGGCCTCCTCCTTATGTACCATCATTACTGGTACAGTTGCCTCTGCCGGACATGGTTCCGCTGCAGCCAGTGAGAAGTGAGCACCGATGGTCCTGCTCCACGGTTCTCATGGCTCCACCTGTACGTATGGTACAGCAGCAAGAACATGACTTCAGGTCAGCACAACCATTGGGGACTATCTTTCTCAGCTCCCTCCTGGGTAACCCTCTGCCCTCCGCTGTTTGTCCTGGCCACAGAGGACACCAAGGCCTTTCAGGCCATGCTTAAGAGACTGATTTCAGCCCTGCCTAAGCTTCCTATGGAGGTCATAAAAAAGACTCAGTCAGGCCCGGTGTTTGGGATCCTTGGTACCGGGGAACCGGGGCATATTATGTTCCCGATGTTCGATCAACTGATGGAACCCTCTGCTTCAGTATGGGCAAAACCCTCCGCAGCTCTCCCCACCAATAAATTGACTGACTCTCTCGCTATACTATCCCCAAGGAAGGGGCTAATATTTTCTACAGACACCCTACTCCGAACTCTCTGGTCATTGCAGCAGCCTCCCTCAAGACTAGAGATGGGGGCCTGCACACATCCCCATCTGAGAAAGAGGGACGATGTCTCAATTTCCTTGGGAGGAAGATCTTCTCCTCCAAGACACTATCTCTCCGGGCCTCTAACTACGCCTCTGCCATGTGCTGGTACCAGCACTGGCTATGGTCCCAGCTTAGCAAGACCACTGACCCCAACCAAATACTTGCCCTACAAAAGGAGGGGATGCAGATTGCCTAATTCCAACTTACTGCAAATATGCATATCGCCGACTGCAATATTAGGGAAATGGCGTTGGCAATTATGCTTAGGAGACATGCCTGGCTCTGATCTACTGCCTTGGCCTTAGAGAACAAAACCTGGATCGAGGACCTGCCCTTTGATTGTGAGGGTCTCTTCGCATCATCCACTGATTAGACTCGTAAGAAAATCAAAGAAACCAGTCAGACGGCTAGGTCCACTGGGGTCATTAGAAATATGAGGAGGAGATTTTATCCGTCTTCAGCCCCTTATTCCTATGCTCCGAAGCAGCACTTGCCCTACCCCTACCACATGGATAGACGTTTTTCGCCCAACTACCAGCAGCAGCAAACCTCTACCTCTCAGCCTCGGAAGAGGCTCATTAAGCAAAGGGGAAGAGGACTCCCTTCCTCTAACTCGTCTTCAGGGCAACTCCCCCAAAATTGGTTTTAACCCCTATTTGATCAAGAGAGAGAAGAGGAGGGACTACCCTCTTTTCACAACCGCCTCCTGCCCTTTTACAACCAGTGGGCATCCCTCACCTATGATCGCTGGGTCAGGGAAATAATCAGGACCAGCTATGCCATTCAATTTAATTCCCTCCCCCCTAATTTCCCACCCCCGCCCCAACGGGGCTTCCCCCACAAAACTCAGATACTTCTGGAAGTTCAAAATCTCCTTTCTAAGGGAGCTATTGAAGAGATCCCCCTCTCAGAACAAAATACCGGGTTCTATTCCAGTTATTTCATCGTCCCCAAGAAGGACAAGGGATTCAGACCCATTCTAGATCTTAGCCTCCTTAATAAGTACATCAGGAGCAGGGGTGGATTGGAAAATCAAAGTGGCCCGGGAAAATCTAGTGTTAGTGGCCCTGTGCCGGCGGCAAAGCCGCCGGGGCGCCAGAAATGGGCCAAGGGGGCGTGGCTTGGGGTGGGCAGAGTGTACCAGATTTGGGGCCTATTGGAGCTGAGTCCCCAGACTCAGATCCTCAGCAGCCTGGCAGGGGTGAGCGGGAGGTTATGGGGGGATGGCAGGGGGGAGACTGCCACTGGGTGGGTACTGGCCCTCATTTCAGTGCTCTGGCTCCCCAAATCACTCTGTTTCAGTGCTCA
>QEPC01010693.1:2648462-2674112 GCA_003113815.1 Sphenodon punctatus
TCCCTCCACAGCACGTCCCATACGTGCTGTGGACAGAGGAGCTCAGCCGCCCCAATCGCGTTTTCCTATAGGAAAACGCTTTGGGCGGCTGAGCTGCTGAACCTTTTTGTCCCTTCGGGGACCCACTCCCTCTCCCAGTGGAGTGGGTGGGTCCCCGAAGGGAGAACAGGTTCAGTGACAGCTACAGCAGCCTCGGCAGCAGCTCAGAGGCTGCTGTAGCTGTCAGAAACGGCAGCGTGTTTTTTTGTATATTTTTTAAAAAAACTAAAGCCGCAGCGGTCCCCCTGCAGGGCTTTGGGGGGCAACGCCCGTAACGCCCTGCAGGAGGAGCCGCGCCTGCCCTCTCATAGACGCTACTTACGCTTCATTGTAGGAGAGCTACATTTCCAGTATATGGTCCTCCCGTTTGGCCTCTCTACCCCTCTGAGGGTCTTTACAAAGTCTGTGGCTGTCGTCGCCGCCCATCTGAGGAAGATGAGCATAAAGGTCTACCCATACCTGGACGACTGGCTTCTCGTAGCACCCTCCAGATCCAGCCTGTCAGAGCATATCCATCTAGCCCTGGATCTACTTCACAGCCTAGGCTTACTCGTCAACCTCCAAAAGTCTCACCTCACTCCTACAAGTTGCCTTCACTTTATAGGGGCTCTCCTGGACACTCACGACTCCAGAGCCTATCTTCCCAGGGACAGATTTGACACCATCAACATCACCATGCAGAGCACGAGAACAATCTGCTCCTTCCACCACAGCAGTGACTCCCAATGCAAGACTCCATATGAGACCCCTACAACAGTGACTAAGGAAGGTTTACTCCCCTGCCCTCCATCCTCTAACCAAAAGAGTAACCCTACCGGGCAGGCACAGTCTTTCAGACCCTCCTGTGGTGGACAGATCAATCCCTAGTGCTACAAGGGATTCCCTTTGAGCCTCTGGTCATCCACGCCTCCATTACAACAGATGCTTCCCTTACCGGCTGGAGTGCTCACATGGCCCACCTTACAGTCCACGGCCTCTGGTCCCCAGAGGAACAGAAACTCCATATAAATCTTCTGGAGCTCAGAGCTATACACTGGGCATTAAGAGCCCTCACACCTCACATAACAGGAAAAAATATCCTGTATCACAGACAACACTACAGCCATGTGGTATATCAACAAGCAAGGGGGAGCACGCTCCATGCGCCTCTCCCTCGAGGCAGAGGCTATCTGGATCTGGAGCATCACCTATGGCATTCATCTTCGGGCAATGCACCTGGCGGGTCAGGACAATTGTGTTACAGACCACCTCAGCCACCAACTCTCCGTCGCCGACCACCACGAGTGGGCCATAAACAGCAGTGTTTTAGAAGCTATCTTTGTAGCATGGGGGACTCCACGCATAGATCTCTATGCCACCACAGAGATCGCAAAGTTTCCCACCTTCTGCAGCCGTGCAGGCCTAGCGCCAGGATCAGTAGCAGACGATTTTATGATCTCCTGGAATTGGGACTTCCTTTATACCTTTCCCCCAATGCCTCTCCTGCACAAGGTGCTCCACAAGATTCGCACTGATCAGGCCCAGGTTATCCTCATACCGCCCTTCTGGCCGAGGCAGACGTGATTCCAAATTACCAATGAAATGGCCTCCGAGGTCATACACCTTCCTCTCTGACCCGACCTGCTGTCCCGCCAACAGGTCAACATTCTTCACCACAACCTGACCATGCTCCATCTCTGTGCCTGGTTGATTCGCTCCTAACGAAAGGCTTACCTCCGGAAATTGCTACCATTCTCCTAAATTCTCAACGCCCTTCTACTAGGGCATGTTACTCAGCCAAATGGGCTCATTTTTCTTGATGGCTCTCTTCTCCTATGACCTCTCCTATGATGGCTCTCCTCTCCTGTGACCTCCCTCACAATGAATCACGTATTCCAATACATGTTGCATCTTCAAAAATCGGGACTCTTCATCTCCTCCCTTAAGGTACACCTGGCTGCTCTATCTTCTCGCCTTCAACCTGATGGAACAGAGTCCTTGTTCTCCCACCCCTTAATGAGAACCTTTTGGAAGGGTCTCGTAAATACCTTTCCCCCTACTACCCATCCAGCCCCACAATGGGATCTGAACCTCATACTCTCAAAATTAATGGGGCCCCCCTTTGAGCCCATGGCCTCTTGCTCTATGGAGAATCTGACGTTGAAAACTGTCTTTTTAGTGGCCATCACTTTGGCCCGAAGGGTCAGTGAATTGGCAGCCCTGAGAGCTTCTCCTCCATATATCCGTTTCAGCAAAGACCTTCGAACTGACCCCTCATTTATTCCTAAGGTCGTTTCACCTTTTCATCTCAACCAAACCATCTCCCTGCCTGTCCTCTTCCCAAGACCCCATTTATCCAATTCGGAACAAGCCGTCGATTCTCTGGATGTAAAGAGGTCCCTATCCTTTTACTTAGACTGAACTAGATGTATCAGAGCTTCTGATGCTCTCTTTATTTCCTATGGGGGCCAAAGAATCGGCGTTAAAATTTCTTCACAATGACTCTCCAAGTGGATTCTCCTCTGCATCCAGAGGTGCTACCACCAAGCGGGAAAGATACCACCCTCTCTCTTGCGAGCACACTCGACCAGAGGTGTCACCACTTCCTTGGCTAACCTTCATGGTGTTCCCATTATAGACATTTGTAAAGCAGCGACTTGGTCTTCACTTCATACCTTCACCAAGCACTACTCTCTGGACCTAGAGGCCAGATCAGACACCCTAGTGGAGAAGGTTGTCCTTCAATCCTCCTTCCATTAACCTCCTCGACTCCCACCACCTTGAGGTAGGTGTCTAACTGCTATTCACTCTCCCATGAGTGAGAATCGCGGAGACCCTCGAAGAAGAAATAGAGGTTACTTACCAGTAACTCTGTTCTTCGAGAGAGCTCCGCGTATTCTCACGACCTGCCCTTCTTCCCCTCTGTTTCGGATGTACCTTTAATTAGGTCTTCCGGGACGGGGTTGGAAGCAACTGAGGTGGTAAGGGCTCCTCCCCCTATTTATGCAGTCCCGCTCTCGCGAGATCTTGAGCCCGCCCTTTTGGGAGGGGGGATGGAGGGGCGGAGCCCTCACCATGGTCTAGATTTTTCCACGTTTTTTCTGCCTGGAAACTGCTGACAGCAAGGTCTCCGGTGCCTGCAGAGCAGGAAGTGATCCCATGAGTGAGAATATGCGGAGTTCTCTCGAAGAACAGAGTTACTGGTAAGTAACCTCTATTTTCTGCTCTTGTTTGCTTGCTCTTCACAATTCTTTCTTATTCCTTCTTTCATACTGTCATTTCTGCATCATATGTACTATTATACAGCTTCTTGACCTGGGCAGCCAATGGAATTCATTTGCTATGTTATTGCACAACCTCCAACCTGTCAGACGATTCTGTAATTTTTTAGAGCAGGGGTGGAGAACCTTTTTGAGCCAGGGGGCCACATTTTCGGTCCCCAAACGTGCTGGGGGCTGCACGTCAAAATCAATTAAAATCAATTAGGTAAGTCTTGTTAGCAAAATCAATTAAAATCAATTACAAATCCATTAACAAGTACATACACAAACACAGAGCATGCAACTCCCCCCCGAGAATATACAATCACACACACACTCACGCACGCAAAACATGCAAACACACACACACACACACTGTCTCTCAAACAAACTTACATACACACTGTTGTTGCTGCCGCCGATGTTGCTGCTTGCAAATGTCCCTCAGCCATTTCCTGAATCTTCTGTGCTGGGACTACATTTCCCAGCATGCCAGATTCAGGAAATTGTCTGGACCTGGCATGCATTCAGGAATATTTTCAAGTAGTGAGAGGCGGTGGCGGCAGCATCAGCATCACAGACTGGAGGGCGGTGCAGGTGATCAGTGCTGCAAGGCAGGGTCAGTGGAGCTCCCAGGCAGGCACAGGTGGGCGGAGGGGGCAGTGGTAGTTCCAGGGTGGGGGCTCAGAGCTTGTGCAGCCTGCAAAAGTACACCCGGGTCACAGAGAGGCGAGTTTGGCTGCACAACAATGAAGTAGGCTGCTGGGCCAGAGGAAATTGCCTGGGCTGGAGGTTCCCCACCCCTGCTTTAGAGCGTTGTTTTTTTTTTTTAGTCATAACTATTTTGAATAACTGTCCTCTGCAGATTTAGCCACCTTGCTCTTTACCCCCTTGCCAGAGAGCTGCTCTCTGGCTCTCAGCTTAGCTGCCTGCTTGGGAAGCCCTTCCTGCCTGCAGGGGCCATCTGTCTCAGTGCCATAGCTCAAGTAGTAAGAGCGTGTGCTTTGCATGTATAAGGTCCCAGGTTCAATCCCCGTCATCTCCACTTCAAGATGCCTGGGGGAGGCCTCTGCTGGGGGCTTGGAGGGGTCTCAGGTAGCACGCTGGGATGGCCTCTGCCGGAGACCCTGGAAGAGCCGGATTTGGACCCGAATTTGAAAACCCCTGCTGCCGTGTCAGGTTGTGACAATACTGGGCTAAGATGGACCGTTGGTCTGACTCAGTTAGGCAGTTTAGAAACAAGAAACTGCACTCTCCAGCACTGCAGCCAGGCCCAGCCCAGCAGAGCCTAGCCCAGCCAGGGAGAAGGGCATGCAAGCTCTTTAAAGGGGGATCCAGACCACACCCCTTCCCAGATGGGTCAGGGTTTCCTAGGCTTGTGTGAGCAGGTGGTGTGGGTGGATCGGATACCTGAGTCGAGCCCACCCCCCTGCCTGCAGTCACCCAATTCCCTGACCAGACCTGCAAACACAGCACCTGCTGACTGGCAGGAGCGTTTCCTTCTGACGAGTGCGTTATTACTATCACAAGCTGTAGGGTATGTCATTTCATTCGACATTTCATTTCCAAGCTACTGAAATATTATGTTCAAGTGGATACTTTCAAAAGCTCAGATCTACATTCAGATTAGGACTGTGCGTTTGGGTTCCAGTAAAACACAAATAAACACACACACACCCCTTTTGGCATCTGTATTCAAAACACAAATACTAGGGCTGTATTTCTGATGCGAGGCAGGGTCAGTGGGGCTCCCAGGTGGGCGGAGGGGGCAGCGGTAGTTCCTCCCCCTCTGCCCCCCCCAGGTTGCTGAGGGTCGGGGCTCAGGCAAGCTTGAGTGAGTTTCTGCAGCCCTGTGTGCTAGGGCTGTGTAGTTGGGTTCTGAGTGAAGTCAAACATTTCTGGAAAATGTGGTATCTGAGGTTTCAAAATGAACCCCAGAAACTACCGTTACGTGTCCAGCTCAGAGCTGGGCGGCTCTCAGCTTAGCCCTTCCTGCCTGCAGGTGCCACCGCTGTCTCAGAACTGCACTCTCCAAAACTGCAGTCAGGCCCAGCCCAGCAGAGCCTAGCCCACCCAGGGGGAAATGGTGAGTCCTTGACCGCCTCCTTCCCCTGCTCCCCAAGCCAGCAACCCCTTCTCCAAGCCAGTGAATCATCTGAGCCATCCCCATTTCTCCATTCTCCCTTCCCAAGCCACCGACTCTACCTGAGCCTGACCCATGTTCCTTTCCCACATTCCCAGGCCAGCCTGATGCCTGTTCTCCCTTCTCTCAAGCAAGCTACATACTTCATTCTCAAGCAATCCCCTTGAGTAAGACCATGCCCCTTTTCTCCCTTCCCAAGCCAGACCCATGGCCTGTTACACCTCCCTAAGCTAACAGCATCCCCACCAAGTCAGTCGTATTCTCAGTCCACCCCGTTTTTAAAACTGGAAGCAGTTTCAGCTTCATTTTCCTTTTCTTATAGGCCTGTCAAACTGGCAATGCCTCACTATACTTTGTAATAGGGCTGAAGTGAGATTTCACCATCGCAAGGAAACTTGACAAAATTCTGGTTGAGATGCCCGTAATTTCTTGCCAAATGCTCGGTGAGAAATTAAAAATAAATCAATCACTGTGCATATGCAAATGGCCACCTCCTTTAACCAGAAGGATGGTGAAGCTGTTGCTGCCATTTTGGTTAAGGGTGGTGGCCATTTTATGCATGCGCAAAATGGCCCACCAGCCAGTTTACACATGTGCAGTGATTTTTTATAAAAAATAAAATAATCGTCAATAATTTCTCCTGGGCTTGGGCAGTTACCGGAAAATCAGTCCTGATGCTTGAGTTCGTGAGAATTCTCATGAGAAAAAAACGGCTGCTTGTTAAGCTCTAGTCTGTACCAAAATAATCTATATGCAGGGACCCATGTTCATTGTGTTTTCCTCATTGGCATCAATGGGAAAAATACAGGCAAGTCCAAAACCACAAATACCAAAACACAAACACAGATACAAATACTTAACCCCTATGCACAGTTCTAGTTTGGATGATCTTAGGTGTGTAAATATCAAAATTAAATTTAGGTAGATGTTAGTTAGCTAGTTAATTTATTAAGGCACCAACTTTCGCCATGGCCAATAAAAGATAATAACCAATAAGCAAAAATACACAAACAATAATCAATACAACAAAAATAAAAACATTATACAAAGCTCACATTAGCTTAAATCTAATACATTAAAATTTGTCTATTCATGGTCTCCAAGCCACATCGTAGCCCAACAGGATACTATTTGCCACAATACCATTCAACTTGAAACCACGACTAACCATATCCTTTCATACCGGTATTTCTGTGTATCCAGGTTCCCCTATGCCACAATCCCCATACGGATCTTAGAGGCCAGAAGTGCAAAGGATGCTACCGCTCGCATACCTTCCTCAGTGGTTACAGCTAAGAAAGGAGTGGGAATTGGGGCTCTAATATAGAATTGCATGTATGTATGTATGTATATTTCCATATTTCTGTCTAAGGAGTTGAGTGGCTAGACAGTCAATGGCCACAATCCCAAACTCGTCTGTACGGAATCCTGTGGCACAATGTTATTTCAGTGGACATGTGGGGGAGTTGTGCACATGTATGCACGTGGGTTGTATGCATCACACATGGTGCATGTGATCTGCCCCAATGTGCCTCAATTTAGTCTTTGTAGTATGTATACCTGGAGATCTTTGTTGAGGGCTAAAATCTGATTTCTTTCTCATATTGGCTGCTGCACCCTATGATGTCTTAGTACTAGTTTCTTTTAGTGACATGAAAAATCTGTGCCTGTCCTGGCAGGAAGGAGAGGCAGCCTGCGAAGCAACCTGCCACCAGATCAGGAATGGACAATAATGGCAAATGGACACAAGATCAGACTGCCATATATGCCATAACTTGAGCATGTGGTACCCCACTTTGGCAGTAATATGTGCATGCCAATAAAATGCCACTTACTGGAATATGAAAACATTTAAAAATGTTCCTCCTGTGCCACAGAAATTAGAGGATTTGCTGGGACCTGATTTCTCCCTTTGAACATCAATTTCAGCTTTCCTGTTGGTAGAGCAAAGAGAACCATCCAAGTCTGTGCACTAGTTTGTTCCAGCCCCAGGTTTCTGATTGGATTTTCTGATTTCTTATTTTATGCTTCAGAGCAGCACTGTAGGTATTGTTTTAGCCCAGGCTGTGTGAAATAAGCTTTGAGGAGTACTGGCTTTTTCTGCCAGATATCCAGTCCAAATGCAGACACTTCTTGATTGTCATTTTCAATCAAGAGAGCGCACATGAGTACTAAACCCACTTGATTATCTGTTCAGTTCCTGCAGCCTGCCCTCAGTCTATTGGCTGTGTATCTTAGTGTTGCATGGTGTCCGTACACTAAACAGCTATGATCAGTGGGCGTGGTATGTATATTACGTCTGCTCACTTTTTAAATTTATTCATATTTACGTTTATATCCCGCCCCCTCCTGTCAATAGATGGCTCGGGGTGGCTTAAAAATACATTTTAAAACCATAAAAACCAAAATATAAACAGAAGGAGACCCTAAAACCAACATAGATAAGGGTAAAACAGTTAGACTAAAAAAGCCCCTCCTCTCCCACCCTACCCACTTCCTTCCCCAAAGGCCTGGGTGAACAGCCAGGTTTTACAGGGCTGGTGGAAGGCCAGCAGACTAGGAGCCAGGCGAGTTTCCTCCAGGAGGGAGTTCCACAGCCGTGGTGCGGCCACCGAGAATGCCCTCTACATCATGGCCCCCCGTTAATCAAGAAGATGCCCCCAGCGGACCATAAGGATCACCCTAGGGCCTGAGGAGTGAGGCGGTCTCTCAGATGGGAGGAGTCCAAGCCATGTAAGGCTTTAAAGGTTAAAACCAGCACCTTGAATCGGGCTCAGAATGCTATAGGCAACCAGCGCAGAGCTTGGAGCAATGGTGTTATGTGCTCCCTATGGCCCGTCCCAGTCAGAAGACGGGCCACCGCATTCTGCACCAGTTTCAGCTTCTGAACCATCACCAGGGGCAGCCCCACATAGAGCGCATTGCGTTTTGGACTGATTGACCCCCTGAAGGTTATGAATATCTTGCACAAGTTACAGTCTCCTTTTGGATTTATGCCTGAGACTGGCTCTAAGAGCTGATTATAACATATTATGTGTTAAGCATTTGTTACTATTACTTTATTGCATATCAAGTTATCACAGTTGTGTTAGTCATGATGATTAGGCTATCCTTTAATTGGCTACCCAAATATCCACTTTCAAGCTCCCTTGTGTGGTGCAAATGCAGTAAACAGCACCACCAGGAACAAAATGCTGGAGATGGGGTGTCTTGGGGTGCTAAAAACTAGCATAGCTGGCTGATGGTGCTGGTGGGAGGTGTCAGACTCAGAATCTAGCTGGAACTGTCCCCGAGCATGCCAGAATCTGGCATGGGGTCCTTATGGGCTGGAAAGTCTGGGAAGCCAAGAACCTGGGAATTTGGGGAAGCCAAAGGACAGCTGAGCCAGGAAGCTGGAGGGCCAGAATGCTTGGAGTCTCTAACCACACAGGCAAAGCTAGGCTCCTGTGAATTCTTTATATAGTCTGGACAGCCATTAGGGAGACAGGCCGAACTCAATACATCAGGGAGACAGTGGGGATGGAGGAGCACCAGATCACAGCTCCAGGAGAACATCTGGTAATCCAGGCGTTAAAGTGAATAAGGAGCCTGCCTCTAAGCCCTAAGGGGACCTAGGTTCAAGTCCACTCCTGCAGGGACCTGACAGGGAAGGATGCTATAAAACTATCCCCACATGGGAGATATTGGCCCTTTTAAAACGGGCGCAGGTGTGTGTTGGTGTGTGTGCAGTGGGTGGGGGGAGGTGCAAATGGGTGCATACCTATATCCACCCACTTTCACCCATCTACATACACAGTGATTACCATTTTCACCGGTTGCTGCATGTGTGTGCGATGGTGGAGGTGAGTGTGCATGCGTGTTCGTGGAAGCATGCACACATGCATACCCACCCACCTGCCAAGGCGTGTACATGAGACTCACCATGCATGAACACCCAGATTTCTGGGTATTCATGTGTGGGTGCTGCCCATGTAAAAAGGGTCATAGACTCCCTTGGGCCTCCTTGTGTGTCTCACCTCTCATAGCATGGTGCAGTTCTGCAATTCTGATAATAGAATGAGCTAGTCCAAGCTTAGTTAATTTTGTAAAGATTATGCAAGAGTTTTCATATAACAAAATTGAACTTGTAAATAAAAAGTATAGAATGCAATAAACATCAAACCACTATACATTTAATTCCTAAAGCTGTGAAGTGTTCTATATTATTTAACTGGATAAAAGTGAAAATTGAAATTCTGTTTATAGTAAAGTCGTATTTTCATGTTTACGTTTGGCTAAATTTTGTAAACAGTGTTCTATTAATAACTTCCCTTGCATGCTATTTTGGCCCTTTTCAAGTGAGACGTACCCACGCACGTCCATGCAGTTGGCGTGTGTGTGTGTGTGCCTCCCTGTTTGAACGCTGCGGCAGGTGGGTGGCGGACATGCGTGCTCCAGCAAAACGTGTATGCCCACCCACCTCCACCCACAGAGCAATTGGCCAAAATGGCCGTTTCTCTGTGCATGGGGATGCGGGGGGGATTGGTGTGCGCCTGTGTGCACCTGCCCGGTGCGCACACCAACACCACCACCCCCGCAGCTGCAGCCCATTTAAAAATGTTCTTTATTATTATACAATTTTATGATACACAGTATTTGCAGTATAGCCTCAGTTCTGCACGTGCATTCACAATTGCTTGACCCTACTACATAGAAATCTGTATGATCCTTCAAAAGGTCCCAATCCTGAAAACACAAACGCACATAGAGAGCGCATTCACGCTTAAATAAACCCAGTGTGAATAGTGCATGTGTTTATTTAAGCGTATTTTGAAATTGACTGCATTTAGGAAAAGCAGCATTTTAATGTACTCAGGTGGGGGTGGGGGGACAGGAGGAGGAGCAGAGCCGGGGAAGCGGGTCAGTGTCATGTCAGTTACACGGTGCCCCGCTTCCTCGGCTCCTGGAGAGGGGAGAGGAGCGGAGCCGGGGCCAGGGCGCTGTGTAACTGACATGACACTGACCAGGCTAGTCAGTGTCATGTCAGTTACACGGTGCCCCGCTTCCTCGGCTCCTGGAGAGGGGAGAGGAGCGGAGCCGGGGCAGCGGGGCGCTGTGTAACTGACATGACACTGACTAGCCCCGACATTCCGACAAGAGGATTTATGTGGGTCATTGCAAATGCGCTCTTGTAAAGGTAGGTTTTGGCCGCTTGCCAATGCACTTAAAAAAACAAGCGCAAGCACAGTTAAGAAGCGCATAGAGTCTTTCACACATCAAGGTAAATATGCCGGGCAAAGAAAAAAGTGCTGGTCTGCTGAATGCGGGAATGTGCTCAGTCTCTTCAATTTTCAGTGAGTCTGTTTGTATATCTTTGTAGGATCATTACGTAAAGATTTTAGCATTAGTGTGTATGGGAGTGGGGCCAATACGTGAATGGGATACAATAAATGTAGGGATGTTATCAGAGAAAAGAAGCCATCTATGCTAATGTGCAGTGGGACTTAATTTGGTATTTCAGCCTGAAAACCTTGCTGCAGCATAATTATTTTTTGTGAATGGGGAAGTTTGGGTTGTAAAGCAAGTAATTTCCATTTATATACATTGACAATACTATATTTTTCATTGACACACCTGCAGTGAGTACCTTTACACTAAATATTGCACAACTGCATTAACTTTTGATGAGACAAAGATGGAAATACATATGATTTATTTTTATTTTGCGGGGATGGGTGTGTGTGTGACCTCTGCTTTCAGACATCTGACTAGTAGAGTTTTCATTTACACTGCTAAAATACTAAAGCCAAAATTAATATACTTCAGATACACTAGCTAGGAAGAAAATGAAAGGGAAAAAATGAGTGTGTTCACTGTGAAAAATCTCCTTGAAAGTAATAGTAATGCTGTATGTCATTTTTTAGCTACTGCAATGTAAACTAGATTATTGGAAAATACCTACATTTCCTAACCTCCCTGGGGTTCTAATAGGCATATTTCTAATACAAACACTGCATGGAATGGTCTTCCAACTCAGTCTGGAGTTGATATGATACCAGGACCATCAAATCACAGGGTGTGCTAAATGTGATTAGGTGCTGTCACAATAAATTTAGCCCTCATCTGTTAGAGAAAGAATCCAGGTTAAAGGTCATTGTCTACAGCAAAGTGGCCATTTAATGGTTTTATTTGCTGTAACTGGAAATGATCATTGATGAGAATAATTTATAAACCTTGTCCAAATCAGTGATTCCCCATTTAAAATGGCCAGTGCTCATTCTGTCTGAGGCACTGTAATTGCAATCAGGTTTGTGCCATGTGATTGTAATAGGGATCAGAATTTAATGAAGTATAGTGTTACACATTTGCACTCATTGGTGAAATCGATTATGGCAAGGCGTGTCCCTGATATGAACTGGGTATGACTTCATCTGTTCTGACCTTTGGTTATTTGCGTGAAAGGCTTCCTCCTCTGGAATTATGCACTTACATGAAACACCTTTACAAGAGTGCTTATTGGTTGTTGTTATTATTATTATTATTATTATTATTAACAAACATTTATATAGCGCCAGCAGTGTACCTGGCACTTTACAAAGTAATAAAATAGACACGGTCCCTGCCCCTAGGGCTTACAATCTGAGAGACAGGAGCTGGGGGAGAGACATAGGAAGGGGAACAGAGGGGGAGAGACAAGGGGTCTAACATTCATGAAGATGCGAGGTCTCAAGTGCACGTACTTGGCTTGGTTATGATGAGAATGACAGCAGACAGGTCCATGTTGCAAGGATAAGGGTAAACAGATCATAGGTATAGGAAATAGTGGCTCAGCAGGATAAAGAGTCAGACAGAGCAGAGCGAAATTTGAAGGTATGAAGGGAGGGGGCAAGGGGGATGTGGACAGGGAGGGAGTTCCAGGCATGGGGGGCAGCAAGTGAGAAGGGACAAAGGCGCTTAGGGGAGTAGGGAAGGCGTGGAAGGGTGAGAGAAGGGACAGAGGAGGATTGGTTGTACCTGTCAACATGTTTTGATGACAGCTGTCTATTCACATAAACTTCCTTTTTTACATATCATTTCTAATGGGACAGAGCTTGGAGAATCACTAATAAAATTAAGAATAAGAGGGATTGGTTTATGAGGAAAGATTAAAAATGGAAAGATCTGGTAAATGATGACTTAAGGCCAACCTCAAGGAGCTGAGACCCAATGATTAACAAGACCCAGTTAAAAACAGCTGAGTCTTTGCATGATCAGAGGGATACAACAGTTCGTGTTGGTGGAAGGGAGAGGAATCGTAGGCCAATTGCACACGTTACTGGAGAGGCAGGGAAACGTGCGTAAGAAAAATTGAGGCTCTATTCTTGTGGCAATTAGCCCATGTGGGAACATGCTATTCCGCTTATATCCTCTGAGCACACCCATCGTCAAACCTACATTGGGGGACCCAGTCATGTGTGAGTGCTTTCATAGGATAAAAGTGGAATAGTGCCTTCCCACGTGGGCTAATTGCCACGAGAATAGAGCCGCGATTGCTCTGATGCAAGTTTCCCTAACCCCCTGGTAACATGTGAAAGTGATCATAGTGTGTACTTTTTAGGACTAATGGCAAGAAATTGAGGTTGAATGTCAGGAGAAACTTCATGACAGTGAGATCTAGTTGGGTGAGGTTCATACACCATTAAACTCAATAGAGACCTTGTTTTGAATCAGACTCTTCAATGGTCTCCAAAGGAAAGCAGTGAAATTCGGTCTGTGCATCAGTGAGGTATAGTTAACCCACTAAGTACCTGAATGGATAGCTTACTTGGCTGTATCATATCAACTGAGCCACCCACTGCCCAGATTGTGTGAAGTAGTAAGGGCGTTGAAGCTTGTCTAGTGTCTCTAGAAAAGATAAGTTTTGTAATTTTTTTGTCAGTTAAATTCTGGATAGAATGACGCTGTCAGTTGTGAGAAATTTAATTCGGAGAAAAGTATACCTTACACTCTTAATTGACAACTATAGTGCAGATGCAGAGCTGCTTCTTCATGTTTTGTTAAAATGCATTAAAAATGTAATGTTGTCTAAATTCTCCCATGAGCGTTTTGTTTTATTTTTGCATAAGATGATATTTCCATGAATGGACACGAGCTCTTTCCTCCCTCTAGGCTTCTTTTGACTGGCTGAGGCCATTTGTTTAGATGCTTTTTGTGCTTGTTTAATTGATAATCAAGACCAAGTCCTGGTTTTTAGCAAATTTGACTTGCCTGTTAGTAAACTGCATTCCCACTCTAAGCTGTGGAAGGAGACAGTACAGAGACAGAATTCTGAACTTTAATAAAATGGGCTATTTATTCTTTCAAACAGTATTTACTTGTATAAACTCCTTGATTGCTAGGGCTGAGATTGTGTCCAGCCTTGCAGTGGGGGGTGAGGCAGGGTTGGAGACATGCTGCTTGAAGGGCAGTGGAAGGGGAATTATGTCTTGGGGTCAGAACTTCAAGTGTGTAGAGGCAGCATGCACACTGAAGTCAGTCACAGTTTTTGCCCCTTGATTTCAGGGCAACCACCAGGATTTCATCATGCGTTTCCAAGTGCAGCATTTCATGCCCCATATAGCCATGGGGTCTCTTGCTTCCTCCCTCTCCCAGCCTGCCTGCACTGGGAAACCACCACACACCGTTGAGGGAGAAGCTAGGAGATGGTGTACTATCATTCTGCCTTCTCCTTCATGCATACTGTATGAGAGGGAGGATGCGTATATCTGCATTCCTAATATGCTTTGTATCCCCAGTTGTTGGAATGGGAATGTTAAAGCCCACCCCCACCCCACAGAGACTTTATAGCTTGCAACGTGGGAAAAGGGGAAATCCGTGTCTTGGTAGCTATGGTTCTGCAAGTGGTTGTAGTCCAGAATTTGAATCTACTGTTTCTACCTCTCCCAGGAAAGTAGACCAGAGAAAACTAATTTGCATGTGATCGTTTTCATTTCAGCTCATTTTCAATAGTCCATTGCCTAACACAGAGCCTGGGCTAATAAAGATAGGGGCAGAGGTTGGATGCGGACATGTGGTGATGTAGTGTATTGGAGAGGCAGTCTGACGGGCAGGGTAAGAAGGGCGAGGGGCTGGATGTGGTGGTATGGGAATGAGAATACATGGGGATAGAGACTGGGTGCAGGGTAAGACAGGGTAGAAGTTGGAGGGCAGGGAAGGTTAGGACAGAAGCTGGCTATAGAAGCATGGGGATGTAGGTTGAGGGGCAGGATAGATGGGGTAAAGGCTGGGTGCAGGATAAAGGGGATGTAGCAGGGCATGAAATTTCAGATCAGACTCTGGAAGCAAAAAAATAAATTAGTTGCCAGACTTTATCCTGATACTAAATTATTCTTGCCCCACTACACCCCTGAACCAGTCAGCAGCTTTAGTTTTCTGGGTGCCAATGGCTCCCAGGTGCCTGCAAATTTCACGACTTGCATGTAGGGTAGGTGGTAGGGGTGAGAATCGGTATTGCCGGTATTTGGGTGTATTGGCTTAATCCGATAAATCTGATATTTACCTGTACCGGCATACTGGATTTTTTACATTGCAGCCATTGAAAATCCGGTAAGCCGATACCGGTAAAAATCCGGTAAGCTGATACTGGAAAATCCGGTACCAGGGAGATCCGATACCGGTACATCCGGTATTTTCCTCGGTGTCCCACCCCTAGCTAGGTGGCATCAGGGGCTAGTTATGGGGGCATAGGAGTGCAGAGTAGATGCGTGTTGGAGGTGGTGAAATGGAGGATAGGAACTGGATGCAGCGGAAGAGGGTGCAGGGTAAATGGTAGCAGGGGCTAGTTGCAGGTATAGGTGTAGGGAGTTGACACTGGCACTATGTAGTGTTGGACAGATTTTAAACCTCTCTCTGAATGGAACCTCCCTCATAGCTGGGGCTTTGGTAACTTTGTCCCTCCTTCCATTTCTTACGTTTCCCTTATCATTCTTAGCTCATCGGAAAGCTCCTTGTGCAGCCACATTAGCTTCTTTATATGTCTCTCATTTTTCTTTTTCATTGGGATTGATTGCGATTGTGTCATCTATCTATCTATCGATCTATCGATCTATCGATCGATCTAAGTAAGTCCTAGCCTTCTTGGATACATAAATTACATATCCCTGAAGTCCCAAGTGCCTTGTTAGGCTGTTGTCCCTTGCCTTTCCTTAGGATCATGAATTAAAATATTATGTGGTCACTCCTCCGTGCTCCCCCCCCCCAGCTTCCCCCTACCTTCACATCATTCACCAATTCTTCCCTTTTGGTCAGGATCAGTTCCAAGACAGCTGACTGCCTGGTTCCGCCTTCAAGCTTCTGAGAGAGGTCGTTGTCATCAATGCAATTCAAGGATTTGTTAGACATTCTTAATCAAACCTACTTATGTGCCCACCCTAGTATCCGAACAGGCCTCACAATAATTAATGGATCTTATTCCTACAAAACTCCTGTGAGACAGGGAAGCATGGCTGCATCAGTGTGCAGATGGCAAGCAGTAAATGAGTCCACCCCTGGAAATGCTTGCAAGTTTATATAAATAATTTATTCATGCATAAGAAGGCATGGTGGATGAGAGTGGTGATACGTAATCACAAGATATTTCTAGCCTGGCTGCTGATATCACAGTGGTTTCGATTTTGAGAATGATTCTCTCAAGCTTAATGACAAATATTTCTAACTGCGCAGCGTATGCATATGCATCTCTCTTTTAAAACACACTGTTAGCAGAGTTATCCATTTTAATTAGCTATATTATTAGAAACTGGATATTATTTTTCTCTACCAAAACACATGATTTTCCAATAGCACCTGAGTGGGAGCACGTTTTGGCTGTTTTTACACAGCACCACTGGGTGGGGGGTGCATGGGTGGGCCGGGGGGTGCATGGTGGGTGGGCGGGGCATTCACACGGCCGCACACGCATCCCCACTCACCTCCCACTCATACCAACGCATGGAGCAGCCTCCGGTTTCCCTGGTTGCTCCATGCGTGGGGATGCGTGTTAGGCGGGAGCATGCATGCACCCCCACTCACTGCGCACACGCACGCCGCATCCTTCACATGGATCATGCCCACTCATGAATATGCAGATTTCCACGTATTCATGAGTTGGTGCATCTCGTGTAAAAAAAGCTGGTGGGCCATGTGCACAGTTAAAACGCAGGCTTGAGCCTTTGTCAGGCAGAAATTTGGACCTGACCTGGGCCCAATGCAGCCAGGCTCCTTTGAGCCATGGGCCATATGCGTCTGGGTGCCCCTTCTGCCCTGTATTGTGAAATTACAATACTCCATAAAGGGCAGGACTAGTTGGAAAAGAGGTCGAGCTATGGTATTCCCTTACCCTCTTTTAAAGTAGCTACACACCTTACAAAGCACATGACAACATGGCCCTTTGTAGAGGGTGTGGCCAGAGGGAACCTGGCCTGAGTCCAGGCATCTTGGACTGAGATTGTGCCCAACCACCTGTTCAGTAAAGTGTCATTAGGGTCAGGCTGCAGGCACCTAATCCAGGTTGTATTTCCCCCCCCCCCCCTATGGACAGGAAGGAAACTTCACTTTCCAGCTGTCAAGCCAACTCGGGATCCTTTGGTTTTCTGGTATTATATTATAGCAGCCTCATTTTAGTAAGTAATAAACGGGTAATAATTAGTTGGGCTAAACTTGGTGGTTTGCAAAATCCTAAAATTGAAGATTTCTTTGATTGTAAGCTTTAACCAATTCCATTTTTTCCTTTTTTAAAAATGGCATTTCTGGGAATTCTTCCTTGCTGTAATTCAGAAGGTACTGGTAGCATTAGAAATTAAATTTCTTGTACACTGGAATACCTTCCATTGAAGTCAATGGTGTTGCATGTGTGAAAGCACCAATGGAAGGAATTTGGCTGTTTTGAATCTTGAGCATCCATAACCTCCAGTTATGTCAAGGGCTCAGCCCTCGGATGTGCTAAAACAGTGTACACCAAACGAAAGTGGCCAAACCACCTGACGTTTTGCCATCTTGCAAGCCTCCCCACATCCAAATCAGAGCTTAAAGGTGGGCCATTTCTGCCTTGTTAAGACCTTGGCAACACATAGCAATCTTAGGGCTGTTCAAAGTCAAAGATATATTGACTTGTACCAGCACTCTGGTATCCCTGACAACACAATTTTTGGCAAATCTTCAGCTGTAACACAGGATTACACTTCTTACAAGCTACCTCTTCCATATCTTCTTTGCGTGTATCTTCTGAAGGCCCAGTGCCCATTACTATATCCACACAGTTAACCTTCTTGGTGTTTTTTTTCTAGCAAGTCTTCATTTATAATATATCTGTTCAAGGTAATGTGTTAGTGTAATGTAATAAACCTTTCTACTAGTGGTTTCATTGTTCTGATCCTTTTATACTCAGTCATGCTGTAATTTTGGCAGCAATTATTATCTTTATGTCAAAGTTCTGTCATTTCATGTTTATGCTGTATTCCAGGGGTGGGGAATAAGGATGGGCATTTGGAGTGAATTTTGGACTCAGATCGTTACAGATTTGGATCTGCAATTTGCAGATTAATTACAGATTCTGATTTTCCCATTGAAGTTAATGGGAAACTCATCCATAGCGTGTCTGAGTCTGCCCCCGCCCCCTGTTTCCCAGGGCCCCAGAATGGTACTTACCGCCTCAGAGGGATGGATTGAAGGGCTGCTGTTGCTGTGGGGGCTCTGGCAGGTTCCCTCACTGCGGCGTTCTCCTTCCTCCAGATTTTGTGAGTGCAAAATGGCTGCCGGGGCTGATTTGCACATGTGCATGTGCAAAATTGTTGCCGTACTTAACCAAAATATTGGTAACATTATTTTGGCCAACATCATTTTACTTAAGAGTGGCGGCCACTTCCACCTGTGCAGAATGGCTCTGGTGGACATTTTGTGCATGTGCAATAAGGAGCAGGGAGGACACTTCAGTGAGGAAGCCTGCTGAACGCCGCATAGCACTTCAAGCCCTCCGAGGCCAGTAAGTAGACTCCGGGGGATGGGGAGAAATCTAGATATGTAAGTACAGATCCGTGACGTATTGCAGATTATACAGATTAATTTATTTATATTTATTTATTTACTAGATTTTTACCCCGCCCCTCCTAAAAACAGCTCGGATTAATCTGTAGCCGCCCGTTTTTGGACAGTTGTGGATTAATCCGAAATGTCCATCCCTAGTAGTTCCAGTCTTCTGATGCTGTGATACTCTGTCATGTTGCAATTTTGGCAGCAATTATCGTTATGTCAAAGTTCTGCCATTTAAAATTTGTGCTGTATTCCAGGGATGGGAAAACGTTTCCTTTTTTTGAAAATTAGTCCAAGATCCAAGGGCCAAATTAGTCCAAACTTCAAGGGCTGAACAGGCATTTGGGATGGGGGTGCTTTAGGGGTATGCTCAGGAAGAGGAGAGTCTGGATTATGGATCTGTGCCATGGATCAGTCTGCTATCCCTGCGTGCATGCCCTCATCTCTGATCCCTTACCTGAGCTTAGGCTGCTTTTAGACGAGCGGCGTGCGATTGCGCATCATGATTGCGCATAATTAGAAACGGCAGCATGTATTAATTACACGAGACGGAAGCGGGGTATTATGCGCATATTATGGCTGTTGCGCATTATTAAAGTCCGCAAATTAAATGTCTCGATCGTGAGATATTTAATTTGTGGAAAATGCGCAACCGCCATAATATGTGCATAATACCCCACTTCTGTCTTGTGTAATTAATACATGCTGCCGTTTCTAATTATGCGCAATCACGATGCGCAGTCACGCGCCGCTCGTCTAAAAGCGGCCTTAGTCTTTCAGTGCTGGGGTTTGGAAATGACTCCAGGAGCCAGTTCCAGGAACTGGAAATTAGCAGCAGGTCACATTTGTTCCTCACCCCCGTTATGGATGGGTGGCACCAAGCATACTAGCAGTGGATTGCCATGGCACTTTTGTGAAGTAATGTGTCACAAAATGTATGTAAAGGCATGTCAAGCCTGCAAGCACTTGAGTTACCTGAAGAAGGGGGAGCAGAAAGTACACCCCTGAAAGGTTTTGCCCTTTATTTTGGTCTAAAGTTGTTAAGACCTGCGTTGTGCTGTTTTAAGGTACAATACAAATTGGCCAGTGCCAGCATGTCTGCATTTCTTCTTCTTTTTGTTTTTAATTATGCAAACACTTTGTATATAGATTAGCTGCCTTTGCTCTCTGTTTACTCTTTCCTTTCCTTTCAAACCAGAATCTAGATCTCTTTGATAAATTGACTGAAAGGTTGTCTAGTTTCATTGTTGTTTCTCTCAATGTCTTGTATCCCCTGGTGAAGTGTTATCTTGCACTTTGTTACAGTAATAGTTTTCAGTGATTCACAACAGGTATCATTTTGTCTTGTATCCTAACAAAGCACTTAGGGGGAATTTGTTTGTTCACTAGAGCACTATTGTCACAAAAGCAGTGCTTAAATCAGGATGGCTACTGCTCGATGGATATCAAAAGATTGTGTCTCTTTTCTGGTAGAGAGAGAAGAAAATCTATTTGGCTTTTGTTAAGTGTTACAAGATGTATACAGTATTCCTCCTCTGTGCTGCCGAGCATATGCCATCCTATATCTTATGAACGCTGCCATGCAAATACTGGGGTTGATTTTCTATGCTGATTTGATGAAGATCCTAAAACTGAAATTAGAACATGCAAAAATCTCTTAAAATATTTGAGTTCATTCTCTTTCATACATATTTATATATTCGTTCATCATGTTTATTTGGTTTGTATAAGAACTGTTGAATTGGTACTTTCCATTTACAAATAATGCCCATGGATTCTAGGAAAGTATTTTATCATACAAATTGTTCTTTAGTGTTTACTGTTTCTTACAATGTTCAGGCATACCTGGAAGTTTTTGTGATTGCAGCAAATGCTGAATCTACGGCATATGCTGTTTCTGCCAGCTACACTTTTACTACTTGAACTGTGGGAGGACATTTTAGGAGGGCAAGATTCTGATATCCATAGTCGTACTGAATAGTACTTAATTCCTCTACAGACCTGTAGAAATCTATGTAGCTTCTTTCAGAATAAGTTGTTTCTCAGTACAATATAATCTGCTCATTTGGGATTGGATTGTCTTATTAATGTTCATGGTATTGTTTATCGGCACAATCCACTTCCTGCTTCATTCTGGCACTAGCCTCTAGCACTGATATGAGTCCTGTTCACTTCAGTGACATTCATGTCACTACTAATGCTGGTGCAAAGCAGGTCATGCTGCCCATAAGTTAATGTTCGCTAATGTGAGTATCGTGTGCACAATCTGTATTTTTGCGCTGGGCCCTTTCTGTGGCTTCTTCTCTACTGAACAGAGTTGAAATTGGGATATAGGACTCAAATGATCAAGTCAGCTTGAGCTAGTGAAATAAACTAGTAGACATTTGTCCACATTAGCAAATAGCTGAGCTGTTAGGCATATGATATGTATATTTCACACAATGTTTTTGTGCTTGATTTTTCAGCTAGGTTGTTTATGACTTACTTACAATATGTTGCCATTTCTTCCATCTGTAGTGTTAATCATTTGAAGAAAGATACTGTTTTTCTTATATTTGTAACAGTTTTCAATTATATATTCCTTAGGGTAGAGAGCCACAAAATGTGCGAATGGGAAGCAGCCCACAGAACAAGTACTACAGGGCAGAGAATGTAAGCTGCTTTGCATTACGTGTTTTGTGGGCTGGTGGGCTTCACTCTTTACTCAAACAGATCACTTTTAGGAGCTAATTTCACATGCATTTATACTGAAGGCATAGTCTCTACATCCACTGTCTCTGATTTATACTACATATGGAATTAAAATGCAAATGTGCTTATTTACCTACAGACGCTACATACTTTGGCAGTGTTTTAGCTAGATTGATTTCTAATAGAATTGTTGCAGTTCTGTATGTCTCACAGTAGGTACTAGGGGTGGGAAGTTCGGTACATCTGGTATCCAATACTGCTGGTGTTTTGCTGTACTGGCAGTATCGGATTACTCTGGTATTTGGGGGTACTGGTACCGGTTCCCTGTGCCGGATTTTTTTACATTACGGCCATTGAAATGAATGGCCACAATGTAAAAAAAGAAACAAAAAAACCCCAACCACTTTCCCTCCCCAGTCCAGGCTGCGCGGGTGGAAGGGAGGACACCCCCCATCCACCCTGCCCAGCCTGGATTTAAAAAAAAAAAAATTTCCCCTGAAGTCCCTGCTAGTGCGGACTCCGGGCCGCCGACGGCGACCCAGAGTCCGCACCAACAGGTAGGTACTGTGGTACTGGGGATCACCCTACTTCCCCACCCAGGGATCGCCTACTTTTGACGCTCTGGGCAGTGGCGGAGGCGGCGGCAGCAGCATGGCGGTCCGGTGGCTTCAGCGCTGGCTGGTGACTTCAGTGCTTACTAGGCCTTCCGGGAAACTTTGGGGTTTCCCCGAAGCCTAGAAAACGGTGAAGCCACCAGCCAGCGCTGAAGCCGTCGGACCGCTGTGCTGCCTCTGCCGCCTCCGCCCGGAGCGCCAAAGGTAGGCGATCCCTGGGGTGGGGTTTGTGTTAAACCACCCCCCACCCCAGGATCACCCTAGTACCTGCTGGTGCGGGCTCCGGGTCGCTGGCGGCGGCTCGGAGCCCGCACTAGTAGGGACTTCGGGTAAAAAAATTTTTTTTTAAAATCCAGGCTGGGCAGGGTGGGTGGGTGCCCCTCCTTCCACCCGCACAGCCTGGGAGGGGGAGGGGGAAGGTATTGGTTTTTTCCCCCCATTGATTTCAATGGGGACAGTTCCCCATTGAAATCAATGGAATAAATCCGGTACCGGTAAACCGTTTTTTTGCCAGATGTCCCACCCCTAGTAGGTACCATAATTTTGCATTTGTGCATTTCCTCACAAACGCAAAATTCTTATTGACTCCTATGGGAATGGAAATTATTAGATGCTAGGTCCTGCAGGGAAATGCAGATTTTTCCTGCTTACTTACCTGTCAGGCAGATCAGAAGAGTCTCATCCCGTTGCGACCTCTTGAGGGTGGCCAGAAGCACTCTCTTGCAGGTACCATCTTTCTATGAAGTTTCTACAGCTAGGGCTCTCAGAGAGGCATTCTCGGTGGCCGCCCACAATTATGGAACTCCCTCCCCTTGGAGGTTCATCTAAACCCAAGCCTGCTTATCTTCCAGAAACTATGTAAGACCTTTCTGTTTGGCCAGGTGTTTGGCAAGCAGGTGGGGGTTTAGGGAAAGGGTTGTGGGGGAAGAGAAGGGGATTTTTTTAGATATTTGTATTGATTGTAAGCCACCCTGAACCTTAATGGGGAGGGTGGCATGTAAATTTAAATAAACAAACGAACAAATAAAATTGTCTCCTGCCCAGGAGTATGAAAGGGTTTGCAGTGGAATGACAAATACCACAGTCCCTAAGAAAGGCTAAGCTCAGCAGAAAATTGAAGTGTCTTATGTTTGATATTTAGCATGGAGACTAAGTAGGTTCAGATGATCTCTTTTATTGGACCAGCTTCTGTTGGTGAGGGTATGCAAGCTTTGGGGCCACACAGGGCTTCTCATAGCCTGAAGAAGAGCCCTGTGTGGCTTGGAAGCTTGCATAGCCTCACCAGCAGTAGCTGGTCCACTAAGAGAGATCTGCACACATCCAGCCCTGCCTGGGTTGGATTTAAATGGACCTGGCAGGTTCCCTGGCCCATGGTTGGCCCATGCGGTGCCCCCCTCCACACCATAGA
The DNA here is from genome assembly GCA_003113815.1 of Sphenodon punctatus. Taxonomy (NCBI): domain Eukaryota; kingdom Metazoa; phylum Chordata; class Lepidosauria; order Sphenodontia; family Sphenodontidae; genus Sphenodon; species Sphenodon punctatus. Next base: position 2,671,620 of record QEPC01010693.1, read on the forward strand.
GTTGCATCTGGAGTGACAACAAAGCTATAGTGTTACCTGGAACAACGGCTGACTGGAAGCAGAGTAGCAACAGTGCCTCGAGTTCGGCCAGTCCGCAACACCTGTGGTACTCTGGGATGTTCCGGAGAGTCTCATTCTTAACACCCTTTTCCAAATCATTAATGAATTCATTAAACAGCACCGGTCTCAATACAGATCCCTGAGGTCCACCACTTTTTACATCTCTCCATTGTGAAAACTGACCATTTAGTCCTACCCTTTGCTTTCTATCTTTTAACCAGTTTCTCATCCAGAGTAAGACACTACCTCCTATCCCATGACTTTTTGATTTTCTCAAGAGTCTCTCATGAGGGACCTAATCAAGTGCTTTCTGGAAATCCAGGTACACTATATCTACTGGGTCTCCCTTGTTCACATGCTTATTTAAACCCTCAAAGAATTCCAACAGGTTAGTCAGGCTTGACTTACCTTTACTAAATCTGTGTTGACACTTCCCCGTTAAGCCATGTTTGTCAACATGCCCTGTAATTCTGTCCTTAATTATACTTTCCACCATTTTGCCCAGCACAGACAGCAAGCTTACTGGTCTGTAGTTTCCACTGTAGGGGTGGGACACCAGGCAGAATACCGGTTACCGGTTCTCAAAAAAACGGATACACCCGGGAACTGGGAACTGTCCCCATTGAAATCAGTGGAATAAAAAAAAAATTCCTCCCCCCTCCCAGTCTGTGCAGGTGGAAGGGGGGGCACCCCCCCACCCAGGGCACCCCCCCACCCACCCTACCTAGCCTGGATTTAAAAAACAATTTTTTTTCTTTAAGTCCCAAGTGCGGGCTCCGGGCTGCCGCCGGCGACCCGGAGCCTGCACCAGCAGGTACTAGGGTGATCCCTGGGGTGGGGGGTGGTTTAACACACACCCACCCCAAGGATCACCCTACCTCCCCACTCAGGGATCGCCTACCTTGCGCTCCGGGCGGCGGCGGTCCGGCTCGGGAGGCTTCAGCGCTGGCTGTGGCTGCCGGCTTCAGCGCTACTAGGCCTTCCGGTGAACTTCCTGGCATCGGGCAGCAGGGAGGAGAGGGAGCGGTCGCCTGGCAACGGAGGGGGCGCCCAGGACTCTCGCGAGAGCTGGGACTCCCGGGCACCATTTTAGTTTCCCTGCTCGCCCGCCTCATTGCGGTTCAGGCGGCAAGCAGGGAAAGTCATGCACCCACCCACCCGTCCCCTTTCTTTGCACCACGGCGAGTAAAACTGGTCGCCAATTAGGACCAGAAAGGCATTTTCCCCGAACCTAATTGGCAAATGAAAGATAAGGAGTTTTTCGCCTTTCCCAGAGTGATACTGCTGATTCGGCTTAGGAGGTGATGGGGCAACTTGCTGGTGGTAGGCTGTAATTGTCGCACTCTTGGCGGTGAGCTGATTCAAATGTAATTGTTTAAAGGTTAAATTAGTTAGCATAGGATGGTTACAAATATCTCCTTAAGAGATGGGCAGGGCCACGCATAGTCGCACAGTGCGGCCCACTGTACGGTCAGCCCAAGGGTGAGAAACGAACGACCGAACCCGCTGTTTACCCTTGTTTAACCCCAACAAAAAAGGGGTATAGGTACGAGCAACCCGCTCCGGCCCGAGGAAACTCGGCCATCGGGGCAGGGCGTAAGTTTCAAGTTGGGGAAGTTAGGCCACAGGAGGCTTCCCTTAGAGCTCAACCCGAGGACGTAAGGAGGAGGGCCGGAGGGCCAGGAAAATTGCTGGTAGGGACAGGAACCTCCTGTGGCGGGGTGGAACAGTTAAGAGAAGGTAGGACCCCATTTTAAAGGGGGAAGCGGGATGGTTACCCCTTCCCCCTTTTTGTGGTTATAGACAGTTAATAAAGAGTGCAGCTGTTCAATCCCAAGAAATGTGTCCTTGTCTTATTCCGGGAGCGCCGACAATTGCAACTGCGCTTTTTAGTTTATTTTTAACTAGTTTCCTCATTTTGTCATAGTCTCCCTTTTTAAAGTTAAATGCTACTGCTGTACTTTTGTTTGTCTTTCTCACTCCAGAAATTATGTCAAATGTGATCATGTTATGATTGCTATTGCCTAGTGGCTCTGCCACAGTTACTCCTTGCACCAGGTCTTGCGTGCCACTCAGGACTAGATCTAGAATAGCTCCTCCTCTTCTTGGTTCCAGAACCAGCTGTTCTAGGAAGCAGTCATTTACGGCATCCAGAAATTTGACCTCCACGTCCCGCCCCGAGGAAACATTCCCCCAATCAATATTAGGGTAATTGACGTCACCCATTATTATTATGTTGCCGACTTTAGTCGCCTGTCTAATCTCTTTTAGCATTGCTTTATCAGTCTCTCCGTCCTGGTCAGGGGGACGATAGTATAGCCCTACTGCGATACTCTTCCCCTTTATACCTGAAATTTCTATCCATAGAGATTCTAGGGAACAGTTTGCATCCTTTAAAATTTTAATTGTACTTGACTCAATGTTGTCTTTTAC
>QEPC01010693.1:2674878-2692656 GCA_003113815.1 Sphenodon punctatus
ATTAATTATCTAAAGGGGGTGCCTCCCCCCCTGGCAACTGGGGAGGCTGGGGAGGGGAAGCCCCGAGGGTTTTTTCATTCCCCTCCCCTCATGGAATCTCCTGCCCCGCGTCCCCCCAGCGCAGGCTGGAAATTCTGCGCTGGGGTAAGCGGGGCAGTAGATTCCGCGGGGGGAGGGGAATTCCGCGGGAAATCTGCGAATCGCAGACCCGCGTTTCCCTCGGGGCCCTGATTATAGGGGACCGTATCAGGCACCCTGGAATTGTTATTTATTTGTTCTCCAGAGAATTTCACCTGAAGTCCCTGAATTTTTATCCCTTCCTCATTCTTAAGCAACTCTAAATCCTCTAAGTTAACAGCCTCCTGCATAGATGCCACAGTCCAAACTGTGCACTCCACAGTGCCTGTCGGCTTTCCCCCAGCTTCTAGTTTAAAAACTGCTCTATCACATTTTAAAATTTTAGTGCCAGGAGCCAGGTTCCATTCTGGTTAAGGTGGAGCCCATCCCATCTGTATAGGCTCCCCCCTACACAGAAGGCTGCCCAGTTCCTGATAAATCTAAAGCCTTCCTCCTTGCACCATTGTCTCATCCACGCATTGAGATGTCTGAGCTCTGCCTGTCTCTGGGGTCCTGCGTGTGGAACAGGCAGCACTTCAGAGAACGCTACCCTGGAGGTTCTGGACTTGAGTCTACTACCTAGAAACCTCAATTTGACCTCCAGAACCTCTGTCCTACATCTACTTATGTCATTGGTAGCAACATGGACCACGACAACAGGTTCCTCCCCAGCACTCTCTAGGATTCTATCTATGGGTCATGTGAGGTCCGCTACCTTCGCACCAGGCAGGCAAGGCTTAAAACTGAAAAAAATAAAATTAAGTTCGGGCAAAGTTTGGTTAGTTTATTAACTATTTTCAGTTTTGGCTCTAGCTGTGAATAAGAGATTGCATGAAGTTTCCTTTCCACTCCTGCTGGGAATTCCTCAGAGCCACTACTGAGCAGAACTTACGAAAATGCCATCAAGAGCGTGCTTGTCTTGACTTATTGAAGATGTATTTAATGAGGTTTTTCTTTTGCATTAGCAGACGTTTCTTAGTGAGACAAGGGCCAATCAAAATGTGGCACTTCTAATATTGGTATTCTATTCACCTTCTAATTAGTAAAACACTTAATTGGTGAAAACGGCTCTATTAATGTTCAGCTTGTATTGCATTTATCTCAGACTCTAAGTGCATTACATGTTTCTAATACCTTGCCTCTATCAAACAGGAAAATAATATGTTCCCTTTTTATGCAGTGCTAACTGCTGGTGACTTTAAATTATTTGCAGAATGTATTAACATAGCAGACGCCTTTTTAAGCTACAGTTTGGCAAGTGTATACGCATTTATGTAACTTTAAAAACATGAGTAGTCCCTTTTCTTAATCTTCCTGCGAGAAAAATTGAGTATATTTAAGTTATCTTTTCCCTCCTAGAATGAGTGTTATAATGCATGCCATGCTCTGAAGTAAGAACACCATCTCTTGGAAAGTAATAACTTTACCTCAGTCTTAACTAGGACTGCAACTATGAATAGATTAATCAAACCGATTAATCTATTAATCTGTCTAAAACCGATTAAAATTTGTCCCCTGATTAATTGGTTCACTGCCAGGACCTTCCAACAGTCCGTAGTTTTGAGTCCGTAGCTCAAGGGGACGCGTTCCAGTGGAAGGCAAGTTTACCTAATACATGCAAATTAGACAAACCTATGCAAATACATGCAAATATATGTAAATTTTAATCAACTAACTGATGAATCAACAAAAAGGCTTAATGGATTAATCAACTAAAACTTCTAATTGGGTTACAGCCCTAGTCTTAACATATTTACATAATCCCATTGAATCCTATACAGTTGTACACACAAGCCTTTGAAGTTTTGGGGCCTATGGGTTCTGAGCGTGATCCCCTCTTTGCTTTAGTACTAAGGAGATAGATTGAGTATTGGGTTGTCAAGCTGTCTTTATCAGAATGCTGTGCATAATTGTACAAGGGCCTGCTCCATGTTCAGACCAGACCACTAGACAGCATACATACATACAACAGCCTGATCTAGATTTTAGACTAGACAGACTAGGAATATAAACTACTAATTTTTATACACTTAAGACCATACACCTAATTGACTTGACTTTTGAGTATGAATAGAGAGAGTCTTCTGATTTTACCTGTTAATATGATTGATGAACCTGGCTTACATCCATCACAATTGTTATACACAGGGTGATTCGCTGTGACAGTGGTAGCTCCTGATGAGACTAGAAAGTTGAGTTTGATTAAGATGATGGAGTATTCCTCTCCTACAAGGGGAACTCGGTCTTAATGACACTAGGCAGAACCCAGCTGCTTTGTTCAAGGAGCACATGGTTAAGCATTTAGAAACTGAAGAATATTGTGGCATACATTTTGAGGGATACAAACCTCCTGGAGTATACAACATCTTGCTCACTTTCAGATGAATAATAAACTGATCTATTACAGCAGAACTGGCTTTACCAAGTTACCCTTTTGCCAGAGGCTCCCAAAATCTGGGTTGGACTCCTAATGAGATCATACCATCTATAAGTGGGGTCATGATCTTATCTGGTATAGAATAATAGAACTGATGACTTGGAAAAGAACTTCAAGGTCGTATAGTCCAACTCTCTACTATCAGGCAGGATGCCCTATACCTTTCCTTCCTATGTGTAATACTTTATATTTGTCTTTTGTTGAACTTCGTTTTATTTCTTTCAGCTCAGTTCTCTAATTTATCAAGGTTTTGAATTTTAATCCAAACCTCTAAAGTGTTTGCAATCCCTCCTAGTTTTTATTCTCAACAGATCTGATGCAAGTTACTTTGCCTTATCTCTCATGCCATGAGAGCAGTAAAGAAGTTGTGCAGTCTCACATGTTGTACTCGCTTATAAAATTTAGACTCCAAGGACCTTCACTTTGTCTTGGTCTTTCAGCCCTGAACCTTTGCCTCTGAAAGTGGGGGCAACCCTGAAGCCTCCCCAGGTCCCCAGTCTTATCTGTCTGCATTGTCCTTCCTCACAACCTCTTTTTCATTTGCCCCCTCAGGAAATGTTTTATCTTCACAGATCAAGAGAAACATTTCCATGACTTTTTGGTACTTTTGTGATTTTCTATCCTTGCTTTCACTGATTTTCTGTACCATCCATGCCACTTTTATACCTGTCTTCACACTTACAGAGCCATCTGCACTACTTTTTGCATGCACTGCTGCATGCAACAACCAACAGAACTAAGCTCCTCATCTAGCAGAACGTCAGTAAGAGCAAGAGCAGTGAAGCTGCTTTTCTGACCTTTGCGCATTTTGTTCAAAGTTAGCTTCAAAGTTACTGCTCCAAATTTTTTTTAAAAAAACCAAAACCCCAACTACTACTAAACACAGGCAATAAGTAGAGACCTCCTCTAAGATCAAGAGCACCTATTGCCTACTTCCGCCTGCTCAGTGAACTAGCTACCCACAGGCAAAAAGGTTGCAAAGGGGTTGATTTTCTGCTTTTGCCTTGAAATTTCAAACTGCTGTATCTCAGCCATCCCCCCCCCCCCAAATTTAAACACGTTCCCCGCCTCACCCAAGTTCCCCCTCCTACCAGCTTTCACACTGCTAGTATATATCATTCAAATTTTATGATTCGAATGTTCATGATTTTAATGGTGCATTTGACACCCCTTAGCTATAGAGCTGCTGCCACGGCTCTGTAATGCAGAGCTGTTACATTCCCCATTGTGCTACAGTGGAGTTGTACAGGAACTCCTCACAAACTCTGGGCGCCAAGAGTAGCTATAAACCCTTTCCTGAACAAGCAGCCACACCTGCACTTTGTTAAATAGGATGAGTGGATTACCAGGTGCTGTTAGATATAAAGCAGGAGTTGTCTGAAAGGGTGAAAGGTCAGAGACAATCCAGGAGGTTTCTGCTTACTTGCTGTTACCATAAAGGCTTAAGTAACTCCTAATATTGCTTGCTTTGTAACTTGCCTGCAAAAGCTTGTTTTGAACTATGGCTGATAGAATTGGGTTTTCTTAAACTTTGGGGGGAAAAACACCTTTGTCTGTCTTCGTGGGTTTCAAAAGGTCAGACCACTTTCTGCTTTGTTTACAGTCCCTGGATGTCCAAGTGGTTTTGCTATTAGAAGTCATATCAATCCATTCTCTAACCACTACCTGCTTGTCGTGCCAAGTACTACAGCCCTTTCTCTTCTTCCATTCCATCTTCTTCCTGGGCTTCTCATACGTGCTTGTTGATTTGAGCTTATTGAAGTATCACCTCTTCAGTAGTGATCACTCCAGTCCTTAGATGGCAACTTGTAAAATGTAGTTTAAGGAATCTATCAACCAAGATGGGTAGACAACCTTGAAAGACAGAATAAAGATCTTGGAAATCTGAACAATCACCAATTGTGAAAATATACAAATAAAGTGAATAGTTTTGCAAAAGCAAGAGCTGTCAGCATACATAAGAACCTAACATGAACACCCAACAGAGTGTTTGTTTTAACTCCAGTAGAAACGTTGGACAAACTATGGTAGCCAACAGGTTGGTACCAGATTGGCTTCTGCAGTACCTACAGATATAAGCAATAAGGTTCTGAACCACTTTCTGCATATTGCCACTGATAGCACAACTGTGTATTGCAGGAGAAATTTGGGTACAACACAGTATTCAGATGGGAATGGTCAAGGTGACAATGCACTGTGCAGTCGTATAAAATTGCCGCACCTTAAGATCCTAGAATTATAGTTCTTCACTGCTTGGAAGAGACTTCAAGGATTATCATGTCCAGCCTTTTGCATGAAGGCAGGATTAATTATACCCAAACCTTTCCCAACAAGTATTTATCCAGCTTCTTTCTAAAAACCTCCAGTGAAGAGATTCTCCAACCTCCCTCATCAACTTGTTTCATTGCGCAAACGTTCATTCTGCTAAGACACGTTTCCTAATGTTTAACCTAAAGTCTACTTTATTGTGACTCAAGCCCATTTTCTTTGTTAAGTGGCAATGGAGAGCAGGTGACAGGAAGAACAAACCCGTGCCATTCTTCACCCTTGAACTCTTGCCCTCACAATTTCTTGGCCCAACCACTCCTCTCAAGAGTCCTCCCTGCTCTGCCCTAGCCACACCTCACCACCTGTCTGTCACCAACCTCTGTCAGGCATTCCAGCTTCCTGGTTGTCTGCCAAACAGCATATAAGGCTTGCTGGAAGCACTAGGAAGCTGGGTGGAACAACACACTCATAGAATCATAGGGTTGGAAGGTACCTCAGGAAGGTACCAATGCAGGAAATCCAGTTACAGCATCCCTGACAGATGTCTGTCCAGCCTCTGTTTGGAAACCACCAGCAAAGGAGAGCCCACCACCTCCCTGTGCAATTTATTCCACTGTCAAACAGCTCTTACCGTTAGGAAGTTCTTCCTAATGTTTAATCAAAATCTGCTTTCTTGTCATTTGAGCCCATTATTTCTAGTCTTGTCTTCAGGGGCAAGAGAGAACAAGTCTTTGCCATCCTCTCTGTGACAGCCCTTCAGGTAGTGGAAGACCGCTGCCGTGTCTCCACTCTCTCACTCCTGGTTCCTGGCCCCCTGTTTGTCTCACCAGCCTTGCTCCTAGTCTGTCTTGTTCTCAGCCTTGCTCCTTTCTTGCTCTCCAAATGCCGAGTCCTAGCCCTGCATCTGATCCTGTACCCCTAATCCGCCATGTCTGCCCACAACTCAGATGCCTCTCACTCTGCAACCCTCATACCACTAAGAAACCATCAATTTACTCAAAAGTATGGATATTTTTAGGTGGAAGAGTAAAGTAGTGCTTGAGTAAGACACAGCCTCAGTTATTTAACTCTGCATAAGATGCATTTTTGATAGTTACATTCTTGATGTAAGAGACCTCCACTGTATGCACATACCTCATTCAGATTTCATATAACTTTGGGGTTTATCAAATGAGATGGTAGCCTGCTGGAGTCCATGTTTGGTCCATGCAGCCCCCAACCACATGTTTAGTGCATCCTGCCTAATAAACAGGCAGCCCCCCCTGTATTTCATGTGCTTGCAACAGCTTCCACCAGTGGTGCTAGTGATCTCCCTCCCTGTGGCTGCCTCAGCTGAGAGGCGCACTAGAGATCTCCTTTCCCACCTTTCAGCTGGCTGGGCATGTTTGTTAGGACTCTTTTTGCTGGCGGACCTGGATGCCAGTGAGGCTGCAGGCGAACCTAGTTGACAAGATGCTGACGTGGGCACCCATTAGCCTCAATTGGCCCTCATTGTGGGGCCATGATGTCCCTAGACTCTGATGTGAGTGGCGGTTCTGTGGTGACTGGCTGGAGGCCACATGTGAGATGTCTAATGGATGGTCATGCCCGGTGAAGGCTAATGTGGACTATCGACTCGTTTGATTCCACCCTTTGTGGGTGTGTTGGGGTGGCAGCAGGGAGGAGGAGGCAGATAGAATTAAAGAAGAGCTCTTAAAATACAACTGTGCTTTAAAAACTCATTGTGGAGAGAGAGGCAGAATAATCCGTCCTAAGCAGTAGTGGGCTGGGAACGCACAGGGGAAGAGGGATCAAAGGTGTTTGCAAAATGAAAGCACATTTTAGTAGTAGTAAAATAGTTTCCTGTTAACTCCATATATTAAATGTAGCCTGCGTTGATAACTCAACACTGGCATTTGTTTGTTGTCCTACTTAGCCCTAGGTGTCTAGTTATTGGGCCTGCTTCTATACCCAGCTGAAGGCAAGGGCAAAATTCTAATTGACTCTTTTGGAAGAAGGAGGTGGTTTTATTGCATTTCAAGCCAGGAGCACTTTCAAGTTGTTATCCAAACTGTTGCACTCATCCCTTTCTGTTTCTGCCCGGTTGGGATAATTACAACATTTTACCCCATTAATCTCCATGTAAGATGAAAGCAAAGGCGTATTTTCCCTTTCACCATTACAATATATTGAAATCTATGTTTAGAAACAGTCTGTCTTTTAGATTGTTAAAAATAGAAGCTGGCTATTTATGGAGGGACGGCATGCTGAGGAGAGATAACTGTGTGCAGGTTGTAGCAGTCTGCTTTCTGTGGCTTAACTAATTCTGTGCATGGTAATTATTAGGAACTGAGTATGTTTTAGGTCAGTCTGAGTTCAAACAGTAAGGTCTCTAAAGCTACTTAGAGGAGAAAATGTTCTCCTTTTATGAGAAAATCTGGTTACTGGATTAGTTTGTTTATGGTCTGTGGATTTTTAAAAATTTATTTTAAAATATGGGGATTTATTTATCTTACCAGATATAAACTGAATGGGTTTTTCATTAAATATTTGAAGACAAACCAGATCTTGCTGTTGGATAACGTTTCTTGAAGTGTCATGTGTATAAATGCTTTACAACAAAGTATCTGAAAAAAGACTAGATATGTTTTGAATCCACTATTACCTAAACAGAAGGATTTTTTAAACAATTCCTGTGGTGGCAGTCACCTGCAACTGTAATTGGGCAATTTGATTTCAAAGAAGGAGAGTTCATTTGGGTCTATCTATGTTCATTCATAAAATAGTCATTAGTTTCTACAAACCGATGAGTTTATGGGTTAAAATTTTGATGCATAGGCTCAGTCATTGCTTTCAATCATGTTACTTTGTAGAACATAATCTAAATCCCAAAATAATGTACAAAATTAATGACTCCGGTCTCTCTGCACCACTATTTTTGGTAATTTGTGCCATGTAGAAATTTAAAGCACTTAGTTACAAGGTGTATAAGGGAAGGAGAAAGAAATCAAGAAGCATAGGCAAGGGAGAAAAGCTATTAATTTCAAGGTTAAAACTTGTAAGGCAGAGAGAGGCAAGCTTATAGAGGTGACATTAATAGAAAAAGCTCTTATGGGGTAAAGTGAATTTGAGAGGGTATGGGATAGGAGCAGGCAGACTTGCGCTTGGGCTGTGGTGGTGGATTAAAATAGAAGAACTTTAAGGGAGGACAGATAAAATTCCTTTAAGAGCGTATAACCTCCAACAGTACCTCAACCTAGTACAATAATGAGTTTTGCTATCTTTGTACCAGATTCAGGAGACTCAGGAGGCAAGGAGAGTCATTGGATGTTTTCAGACAGATGACAGCACCGCTTCTTTTTTGCCTCACCCCTGGGTGGCCTGTTTGCCTAAAGGGAGTCCGCCAAATGTGCAGGCAGAGCAGAGGCAGAGCGGGCACAGGGGCAGCTCCACCGGCAACGCTCTATGCACCGCCGGTAGAGCAGGCCGGCCAAACCCAGGGCACCACATTGCAGGTGATCTAGTCTGTAACTCTATGGTGTGGGGGCGGGGCACCACATGGGCGGATCAGGGAACCCTCCAGGTCCATTTAAAACCTGACCCAGGCGGGACTGGATGCGGGCAGATGTGGCGGTGGGTGGCCAGCCCCGTGTCTGTCTGAAAACACCCATTAATATCTCAATATGCTGGTTAAAGTGAAAAAAGACGCTCTGCTGGATAAATGGGTGTTTTCAGAGAGACATGTGGCTGGCCATCCACCCGCATGACAGGTTCCCCTGTCTCCCCATGCTCTGCCTCTGCTCTGAAGCAGTAACAGTCCTATTGAGGATACTAAAGAATCCTCTCTCACAAACCCATTCACGCATTGGGCCAGAGTGTGAGTGCTGCCTAGGTGCTACCTTTTTTTTTGTTCACACCCTGGCCCGATATGTGGCTATGTTTGTGAGAGATGATTCTTTAGTGTCATCAAAGGGACTGTCACTGCATATTTATGCAAATTAGGGGTGGCAAGGAGTGTATTTATTTTTCTCAGCCAAATGTGGAAGGGTATGGGAGTGTTTTCTAAAAGTGGGCTTAGAAATGGATTTTGGGAACACAGTGGTGTGCTGCAGCTGAATCATTCACCTGTGCTGGAGTCTTGTGAACTGGGATTTAGGGGGAATGACATTGAGAAAGTTTCTATTACAGTGAAGATGAGAAGAGATTGTGCAGACGTGGAAATAAGGCACTGGCATACATAGAAAGTAATGGGTGGCAGGTATAGACAGGGATTTAGGAGGTGGATGAAAAGAATGTAAGAGGCAAGTCATAGAAAACTTGTTTTGAACATCTGAGCCCGGGAATAGTGTGCATTAGTGTGTGTCAGAGCTCCTTTGGCCTGAGGAATTCATTTCTGCCTCAGAAACCTAGAGCTAAAAAGCTGAACTGGTCTTTCTTGGTCAAAACTGACAGGTGCCATTCAACTTGCCAAACCATAATGATTGTAACAAAACAGAATTTGGGATGCTAAGTGCCTTCTTTGAAAGTTTTATCTGAACACAATATATATTTCCTGATAACAGCAGGCTCAGTCCCAAGCCTCGTGGATCCTGTGCGTGCGCACGTGCGTGCAATGCCTACGGGACACAATGTGCCTGCAATAGGGAGCTACTCGGTTTGCGCGCAGGATCCACGGGGTTTGGGATCGGCCTCATGGTCTCTAGTGTTTTATTTTTAAAGCGGGGGAGGGATTAAATTGTGTCACCTGTGCTTTAAAAGCTAAATTAGAAAAAGTACACTACATAGCAGAATGTGTAAAATCAGTCAATAACTGCACATGCTCCAGCAAGCTAGCATGTGTGTTTTTACCTGGTTTGCTTTAGGGTTGTATTGTGACCTAGTGCATTCCGTAGTGGAGAGGCGACTGCTCTTGCCCTGTGCTGTCCATGTTTATGCTGCAGAGGGCCACGTGTTGATGGAAGCAGTCTGTGCAAGACTCCATTGTTGTAGTATAGGCCAGTTGACATTTTCTTTTGTCTGAATGAGGGTGAAATTGTATCTCCCCTCCCACCCACCCAGCAGTATTTAAGTATGTTGAAAGCTGAGCACCATCTGATCAAGGCATCTTGAAATAGCTGTAGAGCAACCAGGCTTAAATTTTCCATGCAGTTTTGCGATGGAGTGGTTGAAATGGGCAACCTCAATTAGGGTGGCCATATCTCCCCTTTAAAAGAGGACGCTTATGAAAAATACATGGTGCAGGGTTGCACATTTTTCATAAGCGTCCTCTTTTAAAGGGGAGATATGGCCACCCTAACCTACCGAAGATGAAATTCCTCAAGGACAGGGAGTCCAATCTTTCCTTAAGGAAGAATGTGGTCAGATCCCTCCAGAGCAAGGCAGGGGAGACTTCATTAAAGTGTCTGGGTCCATTGCATTGAAGCACCATTATGGATGCTGATTATGATATCATTTTTGTTAAGAAATGCCAGCTCGTTTATTCCGTTTATCTAATGCACTATTTAGAGCTGAAATGGGTAGTTAATTGTGGGTAGTCCTTTGGATACCTGCATACTTGAACAGGTACTTGGGGGGTACACAGTGATTTAAAAATTCCCTGGGTAGTCATTCACTGAGGGGAGGGGCATAGCATGGCATCATAGGCTGGCCTACCTAGGCACAACGAGGTTTCTATTGCGCTAGGAAGGCTGAAGCCACCATGTCCCCCTCCCCCCCACTTTCCACCAACTTCCAGGTACACTGAATAGGTACTTCGTTAAGTCCAATGAGGAGACTTTGTGGTATCCATCGTCATGGGTACCCATTTAATCTCTATTGCTATTAAATTTTGGCTGTTTTAAAATGAGACACTCCCACTCATCTCCACCCAGTGAACATGAGTGGGAGCATCCTGTTTGAATGTGGAGGTGTGTGGGTGTGCACTCCCACAACCCACACGCCTCCACCCATCTTCACTCACCTCCCCCCCCCCCCGACACCCTCTCCGTGCACGGAGCAACCAGTGAAAAGGTGGGTTGCTCCATGCATGGAGGTGGGTGGACATGGGTGGAGATGAATGTGTGCAGATCTGCACCCTCCCCCCACGCACGGCCCCTGCAGCAGTGCTCCACCAGCTACACGTGAACCACCCCCTCGCCACCAGCAGTCTGTTTAAAAACGGACTATGACAAGAAATACATTTCTGCAGTAAGGTGACATTAGATTTTCCACTTGCTGCTCCACCACTATCTAAGCTGTTTTCTAAGGCAAGTCTCCAGGTTTGATGTTCTGCCGTAGTTCCCAGAGCTCTGGTTGGCTGGATTGTTATTTAAAGTAGAGTAGTTATTTAAAGTAGTTATATAAAGTAGATTGTTATGTAAATAGGAGTGCCTGGACTTTCAAAGGCATTGAGCATAGGTAGTTGTCCCCCACCCCGAAAAGAAGACAGACACCATTTTGTGGGGTAAATCAGGCCGCACCGAACTTTATTAACCCAGTCGGGGGAGGAGGGGGCTATGCCCCTCCGGGTCCTGTCAACCTTAACTGTTAACTGATAACTCAGGTAGAGTAAACTAGGCGGTCTGATGTTCCTCAGTACCACAACAGTGCTAACTATAGCTGCTGCAATGTCACACCTGCCCGGCCGCCCCAAGCCGGATCAAGAGGCTGTTGCTTACCGTGACCCAAGGAAGGAAGTGAGGGCAGCCTGCGAGGACCCTGGACCGCCCTTGTCCTAGGGCCCTGCGACCCGGCCCCCTCTTCCTGGGTCCTACGTGACGTTGGCCAGGCAAGCTCTAGCATTCACGTGGACCCCATCACGTAAGGAGATGACCTGGCAGCAGACTATCCCTACCATCTAACTTTACTAACGTGCAGGTCCCCTGCGGTGCGACAGTTATTAATCTTACATGTCCCCTTCTTACCAGAAGTCAATCAAGAATCAACACTGAGGAAGGCGAAAAACCAACCTGAACCGGAGCCAATCATCCTGGTGGCCAAAATTCCTTCCCAGCCCTGAACCCAAGCTCAGTGACCAGTACTACCCACAGTGCAAAGGGGAGGGTGGGAGGGTGCTCCTTTGATGCTGCCCAGGTGCGGAATGGCAGGATCCATGCCTGGGTCAAAATGGCGGCCGCGAGCTCCCGCTCCTTGCGAGAGCTCGCTTCGCGCCACCTGATGTTGTGCCGTGCGCCCCTCCGCCCTACATGTGCTCTCTTTTCGGCAAGAGGCGGGGGGGAGGGACAACAGGCGCCGCCCACAAGCTGCTCCCCGTACTGAGGAGGGCCACAGGGCGACGAACATTCCCACTGGTACTTAGCATCTCTGAACAATCATTGATTCTTGTCTGCTTAGGTGCCCACCATAACTTTATTTTTCAAAAATTGAGAATTCACTCTATGGCATTAGCAGTTTTGTAGGTAACTCTTGCTGTGTTAAATCTGCACACAGAATTTACACGCCATCTTCTTCCTTTGCATGTGTGCGCACTTGTCCACCCAGACATGTTCACTGCATTTTTTCTCTTTAGTTTTGCCTCTAATAATATCCAACTCAAGGCTTTTGAGCACAATTTCCCTGACTAACTGCTCTCAAGTATCAAGACAGTAAATGTGGTGTGACATTACTTAATGACTTTCAAAACCCACATCCTTGTGCAAACATCATAAAGACTGGCTAGTTGGTTAATCCTTGAAAGACACATACAACTGAGCATCATTTCAATAAATACAGTGCAGTGTTCAAGGTAAATATGAGGAGATAAAAATTCTATAGTATGTTTATTTTTAAAATGGCAGAAGACCTAGAAAAGCTAGTTGAGTCTATGGAAGAAGGGTTTTTATGCTAAGGTGGTGCCTTTTGCTCGAGATAGTGGCACTAAAAATATGTTGGGAAGGAGCCAGTGTCTTTGTTTATCTATGGAAGATGAAAATAGAACTAACTCAGAAAGCTGAAGAGGTCCATCCCATTGCAGACTGCCTTGATATCAAGGAAAATGAGAGAAGAACTGCCATATGTGTTAGACTAGCAGTCCTGCTAGCCCAGTAGCCTAGTGGCCCATACCAGATGCTTGAGAGGAAGTGTACAAGAAACACAGGAACGTTCTGTTCACTCTCATCTTCTGAAGTGACACGGGAATAACCTGAGTATGAAGTTGTATCCTTCCACCATCTTGACTAGTAGGTCTATCAATGAGTATCTCTAGAAAACGATTTCATCCTTGCATGACAATGAGTTCCACAGGTCAGCCATGTTGTTTGGAAAAAGTACTCCTGTTTCCTTTCTGACCTGACCTTCAAAGAATCCTTTTCAAAGGAAGAAGTTATGTATCAGTGGGAGTAGAGTAGTTCTCATACTGTGGCTTGAGTAAAACTAGCCAAATTTCCTACCACATAAGAGCTAAGTATTTCTCCAGCATTTAGAAAAAAACAAAGATTAGAGATCATCAATAGCTCAGGTCTTGAGCATGTGAGTGTCTTAGATAGAGTAGGAGGAGGACAGGGTGGGTCTTAGTGTCCAGCAAATTACTTTAGTGTAGGAGAGAAAAGGTTGTTTTAAAGAGATTGGTATTTGGGAAAATTACATGCAGAGAAGATGGTGGGGAGGAAGTGTGTGCCATGTTAATGCTCAGTGTCTGCTTGGTTGATTTGTTATCTGGCACACATGGCTCTGCATCTGAATATTGCTGACTTCAGGTTTTGGAAACTGTTATTTCCTTTATATTCAAGCACTTGCCATAACACTTCAGTCTAGCTGCAAAATGAAAATAGATGTTGCCTGGGCAGACAACAAAAACACCTAATTTTCTATTCATTAGAGTATTGTAATGAGTCAGGTATGCAGGCTAAGGATTTAACCTTGCTCTCCATGTAGCTGGATTGCCACCAATCGTTTTTGTGACACTTAATAAATAAACTTTATACCAGAATGAGTTTTTACATCCAGTCGTCTTAAAAATCAAGCTGTAGCTTGTCCTCCAATTTCAAATCGCAAGTGTAATCTCTTTTAAAATATGGCCTCTAACTCAAGAAATACAAGCTCAAAAGGATTCCAGGAAACAATCAGATAAGTATTTATTTATTTAACTCAACAAGTAGAATTAAGTCGGCAATAGCTCTTTCAGTTAGACGCTCATTTAGCTAAAGAGTATCTTTAACTACTGCTTTCTCTCTCTCTCTGTTTTTCCCCCAGAGAACTTCACTGAAATCTTCTGGAGTTCATTGAACATGGTAAGAAACTACCTCAATGTTTTTTTAAAAAAAATAAAGGATTCTGTGGAGAGTTGATTTATTTACTGATTGCTACATTTATCTCTGAGCAGTGTAGGACATAATATGAACATTATTGTCAAGCAGAGTTACAAAAACACTAAATATTCACTTTATGATTGGCTTCAATGAGACTGCTCCCGAGTCAGTGACCTCAGGATTATAGCCTTCGTTAATACGGTACATCAGTTTCTTATCTATCTTTTTCAGTTTTATCAATTTCTTTCCCTATGGATTTTGTGTTGCCACAAAATGCTTGCCTGGCAGAAAGTTGCCATGAGCACTGCACGGTCTTAACACCATTCTAGATTGTAGGAGATGAGACAGGCTGCTTGTGATCAGCCATCCCAGTACAAATGGAGGTTTTAGTTTGCCTTACTTAGAGTCATTTCATCTGAACAACATAATAGACAGACGCCTTTACATAGGGCCAGATTCTGTAGCCCTAATTCTTTTCAGAGAACACTTTATTCACAGGATTAGTCATCTGACCACAGGTTACACAGCCCAGCCCATGTTTACAAGAAAAGGCCATGATGCATGCATTGAGATGAGGCCAGACAATGTAGTTCCATGCAGCAAGCACCTAAAATAATGAAGTCTTGACTTCCTAACAGGGAGACAGTGCTGAATGAGATATTTCACCTGCAAAAGCAGCTATTTTCTTTATAGATCTGTTAGCCTAAAAATGGTATGTAAGATGTTAGAGCAGATACTAAGAGAATAATTAATGACATGGTAGCAAAGGGAAAACATGATGAAATGCAGCAAAGGGTAGATCATTTCAGACTAATCTGATATCCTTTTTTGAAGGGGAAAAACCCTGACTTTTTGAATAGAGGGAATGGAGTAGATATAGTGTATTTGTATTGAATAAGGCTTTTGATACTGTGCCGCATGGTAAATTACTGCTTAAGCTGGAAAAGATGGGAATTTAAAAAAAGATAGATGGGTACGAAGTTGGAAGAAAACAAAGGGTTGTGTTGAGAGTAGATTTCCTAGCTGGAGAGAGGTTGCTACTGGAGTTCCTCAAGGATCTGTCTTGGGACCAGTCTTATTTAATATATTCATAACTAAACTTGGTGAGGGAAGTAAGCGTATACTAACGAAGTTTGCTTGATGATACCAAGTTGGGAGGAATTGCCAATGCAGAGGAGGATTGGAAAATCATACAGAATGAACTGGATGGCCTCATGGATTGAAGTTTTAGGAATGGAATGAAATTTAATAGCCCAAAGTGCAAGATAATGCATTTTAGTTACCAGCTAAGAACTCATCAGTTGGAAACACAACAGAGGAGGAGAGGGACTTGGGGGTTATAACTAAAATGACTATGACTATGTGATAGGACTGTAAAAAAAAGGCACATGTTTTCCTGGGATATATTAGGTGTGGTATTGCCAATAGGGATAGGAAGGTACTGTTGCCTCTATATAAGGCTCTGGTAAGACCGCATCTGGAATACTGTGTTCAGTTCTCATCACCAACATTCGAGAAGGATGAACAAGTGCAACAACAGAGGGATAGAGGGCTTAGCTTATGAGATGAGGCTAAAAGAGCGTTTTAAAAAAGAAGGCTTCAAAAAGAAGACCGAGGGAGAGAGATGATTACATATATATCAGAGGAATTTACGCAATAGAAGGGGTAGATTTGTTCAAACTGCAAGGTAAACGTAGGTACAAGAACTAATGGATACAAGCTGGTTATAAATACATTTAGGCTGGAAATTAGAAGGTGGTTTTTAACAATCAGCAGCGAACTACTGGAATAAGCTTCCAGGGGCAGTTGTGGGAGCAAAGAATCTGAATAGCTTCAAAATGGAGTTGGATAAATTTAGGAAACAACTTGTGAGGTGTTTTTTTATTTGATGCTACAGGAGGAATCCCACCCCCAGAATACATGTTGGTGCCCCCCTTCCTCTTTCTTCCTGAAGCATCAAAGTTGTCTTCAGCTGGAGGTGAGACAGCTGGGGCATTCTGAAGCCTGGGTACTATATTGTTTATCAGGTGCCTGGCTGGTGGGGCCTGCACACGTGCTCAGGGTCTAACTGATAACCATATTTGGGGTCAGAAAGGAATTTTTCCTCTGGGCAGGGTGGCAGTTGACTGGATTTTTTTTGCTTTCCCCTACAGCATGGGTGTACATCACCTGTTTGGGACCTCTGGATCTTTCTTTTTCTAAAATTATTCTCTATTCTTTTGGACATTGGTGTGCTCTGGTTTTATTTATTTATTTATTTATATTAAAATTTATATGCTGCCCATCCTGCCTCAGGCATCTTGGGGCGACTAGCAACATTTTAAAAACAGAGCAATAATGCTACAATTAAAAACAACCTAAAATCCCAAAACAAACAACCCATACCCACCTTAACCCAACCCACCCACCCCATCTCCCTCAGTAAAGGCCCAGCGGAACAGCCAGGTCTTACACCCTCTGCGGAAAGAGGGGAGGTTGGTGGTCAAGTGGACCTTCAATGGGAGGGAGTTCCACAGCCACGGCGCAGCCACAGAGAATGCCCGCCTCATGGCTGACACGTGGGAAACCCCGGGGGACCCTGAGGAGGGCACCTCTGGCTGATCGCAGGGGCCAATCCAGGACTCGGAGGGTGAGGCGGTCCTGCAGGTAGTTGGGACCCAAGCTGTTTAGGGCTTTAAAGGTCAACACTAACACCTTGAATTGGGCCCGGAAGACTATCGGCAGCCAGTGCAGAGAGCGAAGCACTGGTGTAATGTGCTTGCGTCGGCCCATCCCAGTCAGGAGATGGGCCGCTATAATCTGCACCAGCTGCAGTCTCTGAACCACCACCAAGGTAGCCCCATGTAGAGTGCTTTGCAGTAGTCCAGTCTTGAGGTAATAAAAGCATGGACGATTGTAGGATCTGAGTCAGAGACATATGGCCTAGGTTGACGCACCAGATGTAACTGGTGAAATGCTCCCTTCGCCACAGCGGCCACCTGGACATCAATGCAGAGCTACGGGTCCAGGAGCGCCCCTAGACTCCGGATCTGTGAAACCAGGGGAGGACGGACCCCATCCATGATGGGAACCATCACTCCCTCGGCTTTCCCCACAACCTGGGTGCCGTGGTCTGACTTCCTCCCCCCCCCCCACACAACCTGGAAGTTGCCCGGGGGGGCACAAAAAGGAGCCACTAGGGGGCTCGCCATCTGGACTCACCTTGCACCGCCTGGCTGCCGTGAGGGCTGTCATCACTGCTGCCGAGCCCTCCGTGCGGCACCAGCTGCTGCTCCGGATCCCCCGTTGTCCACCTGCGGGGAGAGAACAGAGCTGGGGGTTGGGAGAAGTCAGGGAGCCAGCGCACATGGACTGGGTGCCCTGGTCTGACCCCCCCCCGACCTGGAAGTTGCCCGGGGGGCACAAAAAGGAGCCACCAGCGGCTCTGCTGCAGGCGTGGGCTGCGGCCAAAGGGTGCGGCCCTTCGGGGACTAAGGGGGGGGGATGCTGGTTGGGTGAGTCTATTGTTGTTTTACTAGGGGGTGGGAGGGGTTTGGGGGAAGGGAGGGTAAAGTGGAGAGGGTGTTTGTAGATGGCGGGGCTGGTGGGATGTATTGGGGGAGGGGGATATCTCTTGGTATAAACCCCTGGTGGCAGCAGGAGGTGAGGCCGGATGTGTTTGGGGGTTGGGGGGTTGGGTTTGGTATTCAAGGGCAAGGGGAGTGGGTTAGGGAGGGGGGCCTCCTCCATAGTGAGAGGATGGGGGATGGCCCC
>QEPC01010693.1:2699762-2737722 GCA_003113815.1 Sphenodon punctatus
GTGTCAAAGATGAAGCCCAAGCTGCGGGCTTGGAGAACGGGATGGATGGTGACCCCATCGATGCAGATGGTCAGGTTAGAGGGAGAGGAAGGGGAGGGAGGAAAAATGAGGAGTTTGGTCTTGGCCATGTTGAGCTTACAAACAGTTGTTCTTTGTTACTACAGTGAGTTAAATACAATGCATTTATTCTTACAATAAATAAAATCACAATTAAAATTTATGTAAAGGACCAAAAAGAATTGTAAAACTAAATAATTTATTTTCTCTACATTATGGACATTTAAAGATTTGTCTGCAGAGGCAAGGGTGTCTGCAAACCAATTTGTTCTCCGCTTTCTCGGGGCCAGTATTGGTAGTCAACGTACCTGCAGCCCCGTGCCATTTCATATGAAGAGTCACACTCCTAATGGGGTATATATGCCATGCAGAACAGAGCAAGCCCACCTTAGAGTTCCCCAGAGACATGCCTAATGTAAAGGCTGGGAGCAAGCCAATTAAGAGACATGGGTATAAACACTTCCAGTTAAGTGAAAACACACTCGCCCCCCCCTCCAAAGAAATGGCTGTGCCAGCTGCTATGAACCACTTTCAGCACACACAGTCTGTGCAGAGCATTAAGCACAGCTATTCATCTTCAGTAATTGCTTCTTTCCTTCCCTCCCTTTCATATGCACAAAATCTTGTCCTTTGAAACTCACGCTTTTCTTTTCCCACATTGCTGGATAATTAGTCACTGTTACCGCTCTCAGGCATGTTTTTTCAGTATTTTCATTCTCTCCTGCCCTCTTTCATAGTGTTTTATTTTCTCCTTGGTGCATTTTCTTTACATGCTGAACGATTTCAATGTCCTTTTACGGCAGGTCCGCTGCTGCAGGATGACACATAGGTTATGCTGGGTCTTAACTAAAAGCAACTCTGAAAGCTGTTCTTGTTACCTGAATTGGTTAAACAGAACACCTCCAGTTAAACTGGTACCAATTTGAGCTGGCAAACACGAAGAAAATAATGTTTAAAATATGTATACAAGCCGGTATGGGATCATGTACGTAAAGACTGTGCGAGGGATATGCACAGGGAGGCCAAGGTCAGGATGCTGCTGCTTATTTCTTAACCATTCAGTCTTAATTCCAAGGATGTAGCTATAATAGGGACAGGTGGCACAGCCTGGGATGCCCACACCCCCTGCTACTGGGAAGAGAGTTTTGCGGGGGTGGGGGGCGGGTTCATTCTCTGCACCAGGGCCCATTCCAGAAGAGCTACTGGCGCAGACTCCCTCAGGTTTCGTTAGCACCTTTCTCGGGGGAACTAGCTAGTGCTGCCACACAGAGAGAACTCCACGATGCCCCTTTGCCTGGGGTGAGTTCCTTAGCTTGAGTTTGATTCAAGCTTGCCCTCTTCACTCCCCTACAGGCAGTCCCAATCTTCCTGGAAAAGGTGCTTCTCCCAGCCTCACTGAGTCCCCTAGAGCAGCCCAGCTCAACCAAAGGCACCTCCTAAAGCCCCACAATCTGGCAGGCTCACACTTGTGCTCCATACTCTGGGTGATCCTCCATGAGACACCCTGGTAAGGCTACCATGCTTTAGGCAGCTGTAACACAGTCTGGGCAGCCAGGCCATGCAATTAAGTGCATTGTGTGCCTGGCTGCTGCGAGATGTCCCCCCCCCCCAAGGCTGCCCAAGGAGTGGCTGCCCATTTACCGGGGCTCCTTCTGCCCCATTGCATGGTAAGCTCCGTGGTGGGGCTTTGAGCGGCAGGTGCTGTTGCCTGTCATGCTGTGCCACATCGCGGGCGGGAATTTGGTTAGGCCGGGGGTGGGAGACAGGGGCCAGGCACCAACTCATGTGGCCGATGCCTCAACCTGCCCCAGCCATGGTGGGAGCTCCAACGGCAGCCCAGCTGCCTTGTGGGAGGGCTGCTTAGCTCCCTGGGCTGGTCCTGCAGTATGGTGGCTGTACTTGCCCGCCATGGAGCCATGCGGGGATCGGGCTCATGTGGCCACACCCATTGTCTCTGGGCTGCATTGGTGGTGTTGGCTGCTCCCTCGTTCCAGGGCTTTCTGTCAGCTCTCCATTGTAGGCTTCCCTTCAGCCTACTGAGAGACTGTTTTCTCCTTGCAGCCTGGCTTTAGCAATGTGAGCTCTCGGCTCCCAGTCTGGTCTCCACTCCCTCTGCACTCCAGGCTTCTCCACCTTTCTCTCCTGCTAGCTTCCCACAGCTGGTCAACAGGTGCCTCCCTGGCTCCCAGGGGCAGGGTTCCTTAAAGGGCCCACATTGACATAGCCCTGCTAGAGCCCTCTCCCAGGGTGCTGATCCTGAAAAACTCTTTGAGCCTGTCACAGCTACTCCTTTGCTTTAACTCCTTAAACATGTATTTGTTGGGGGAGCAGGTGGGATTTGATTACATATATATTTGGTATACAACATATATGTTCTTACTTGCTAAAAACCATACCCCATTTTGCTCTCCAAAGGAATGTTACCATTAACTTCAGTAGAAGCCACACTTGTCACAGGAGGAAGTGTTTCACCTCTGAGGAAAAGACAGTTCTGCCCTAAGTGGAGCACTCCAAAGCCTTTAATAACTTTATCCTCCGGACACCCCTGGGAGATAACAAATGCTGTCATCTCTCTCTTGTACTGTGCAGGACTGAGGTGCACAGAATGACTGACTAAGTAGCTTGCCCAAGGTCTTGCAGGATGTCTGTGATAGAGCAGGAAGTTGGAACTGAATCCATGTTTCCAGAATTCATGTCTACAGAATTAAACACATTTGTATCCTTTTTACAGTGATGCCTTCTGTTAGATCAGTAGCACTGAACAAGTGCCTGATCTGTAGGCTTATCATATTTGCTAAAATCACCTTAATATCCAAGCTGTAATGACCCAGGCTACTGGGTGTGGCTATGGTCAACTCCTAGGTTACAAGGTTTAAAGCCATTAACAACTAGATTCACTTTTCTCTGATTCCCCACCCTTTACATATATTAAACTAAATTTGCATTAAGAAACAAAAAAACAAAAAAAAGTCTTGCTCAGCAAGAGGCTAGACAGGTTTTCATTAAAAAACTAGAAGCTTAAGTCAGTNCAAGAGGCTAGACAGGTTTTCATTAAAAAACTAGAAGCTTCAGTCAGTATTCCTTTGGTTTGACAGTGCTGTTTATTCATTCTCTGATGGATCCCATGTCCCTACTACTAATAATTTCGATAGTACTACTAGGCGTACTCAGATTTTTCTAGTCACAGAGTTTCAAAGACAGGTCCCTGCCCAGCAGGTTTACAATCTGACATGGACAAGGATGAGGAGAACACGCAAGGAAAGACAGACACCTATTCCCATTTTACAAATGGGGAACTGAGAGACTCAGGCTGCATTCACATCTGCGGCCGCGAGACCCGTGAGGGAAGACGTGGCAGCGGGGAGGAGCCAGAGAGCAGAAGAAGAGCCAGTGCGAACAGGGATGTGCCGTGGCTTCCCTTGCGCATGTCAGGGCAGGATTTTGCTCCCTGACATGCGCGAGGAAAGCCGCGGCACATCTCTGCACCGGAGGGAAGTCGCGGCACATCCCCATTCGCACCGGCTCTTCTGCTCTCCAGCTCCACCCTGCTGCTGCGCCTTCCCTCACGCTTCTCACCGCCACAGATGTGAATGCAGCCTGAGAGGTTGTGACTTGGTCAGGGCCACCCAGTGAGTTTATTAACTAGTGTGAGATTTGAACCCTGGTCTCTCAGGTCCAAGTCCAACACCTATGCTACATTGGCTCCCATTGCAACTATGTGAAAATGATTGCTTCAAGGAACTCTTGCTTCTGCATACATTGAAATCCTTCCCCCACTCTGCCTTCCTTGCAGTTCAGACCACTCATCCTCCATTCCTTGGAGACACATAATGCAGTTATTCCTCAGGTTGCAGGATTTGGCCCTTAAATAATATGTCTGTTGATGGTAAACTGCCTGAAAAAGAATATAGGCCAAAGGTATTTTCTATTCCTGAGAACTTGGATAGTGATCCAATCGCACATTAATGCTGTACATTGATTGAAATGTACTAGCTTTTGACTTGGGACACCAGGGTTCAGTTTCCTGTTCCACAGATTTCCTGTGTTTTTGGGTAAGGCAATTATTATTATTATTTTATTATTTTATTTTATTATTTTATTATTTATTATTGCTATAGTACCAGTGGTGTACCTGGCACTGTGCAATCAGTAGTTATAGACAGGTCCCTACCCCAAAGGGCTTGCAGTCTAAGAGACAAGGATGGGGGAGATGAGGGAGAGGTGAACATTGGGAGACACAAAGATGCATTCAGGAGTTTGAGAAAATGCATGTGCATATGCTTAACATAGGGCCTTTTAAACGGGCCACAGTTGGTTTGGGAGATGGGTGTGCAGCTACGGCGGGTGGAGGTGGATGTGCGCCCATGGGAGCATTGGGCATTGGAGCCCTTTGCTCCACCCAAAGAACATTGGGTATTGGAGCCCATTGCTCCGTGGGTGGGTGATGGGTGGAGATGGGAGCACGCACACACCACCACCCATCCCCTGCAGCATTCACATGGGCACCTCCACCCATTTCCACACAGCAAAACTGCGTAGAGATGGGTAGGGGCGTGTTGTGTGAAAAGGGCCTTAGTTACAGGGAAGTCGTCATTCACCATTTGTAGAATGGGGATTATGAAAATTAACGTATCTACTAGATGAGAGGTATCTAACTGCTTATATCTAAAGACCTCCATGTGCAGATTTTTTGGATTTATCTAGATTCTACATAACCGCCCCAACAAATAGCTTTAAAAGCAGAGCTTCCCCTTTCCCCTGTGAGAAATATTTTTCTGTTTACTGAAGAGAAATTGATACTTTTGATTAAGTTTCTGTAAATTTTACTGAGGAGTGAGGACTCTCACAGGAGCATGAAGAGAGGAGCATTTTGCAATGGTCTGCTTTCCCAAACGGAGATCAATGACTTGTTTATTTGTCCATCCCTTTTCTCCATTTTTTTTTTTTGGTGGCTTTCACTGCTAGCTGGCTGAAATGATTAATGGGATGTGCTTGCTTAATGCCTTATATTTTGGTACTCAAATTATTGAAGCAGCTCTGAGCAAAGCTTTTAGTCTGGGTGCAAGATTGAAAGATATTTTGAAGGTAGATGATTGGCTCTAGCTTTAATTTAGCCATAAATCAACTGAGAGTGATTTTTCCACAGTAATTTTTCACAGTTTGAATTTGGGTAATGAACATTCCTGTTTCGGAGTAAAAGTGTGCTTTTCCTGATATGACTGGAAAGAAGAGGGGTGCAGCTGAGTGTGTGACATTTTCTTCAGCCTAATACCCTAAACTTCAGCTTCTAGAGATGACATTTGGTACTCTTTGATATAGCACTAGCCTGCTGTGAGATCATTTGTTTCTCAGAGTTCAGTACATTCCAACGGTAGCCTGAAATAATATGAGTATCTTACTTTATTTCTGAACTGTTGTCTTCAATTTTCTTTTGTTACATTTGATTGATATCAAAAGGTGTTCAGACTATAAACGGTAAGTGTAAAAATGACACTGTGGAAATCCATATCTACCCTGCTTTGCTGGTTTGGTTTCCATGTCAAACATAGGGCTGGCCTGCCCATTGGATAGGTGGATAGGACAGTTTCCTCCTTGGTTCCTGCTTGTCGCTAATCCCACTGCATTATAAGCTTCAGAGGCTTGTGGAACAGGGTGCAGTTCTCCTGTTCTCCCCTGGGCTTCCATTGCTTCATATTATTTACTACTTTGACCAAGGTGAGAATTAATGGGATTTAATTAAAACAAGTAGTTCTGTGCAGCAAGCAGCTGAACTAATGAAGACTTTTTTCCTAAAACAGGGGGAGGCATTGCCTAACATAAACCAACAGGATTTTTCAGCTATAAAAGTGGCCATATTTCTCCAAGTGCATGCATCCTTTAAAAATTTTTGATCTCTGCTTTCCCGTGGGCCATCGGCCATGCTAACAAATTGTACTGAAATTAGGGTGGCCACTGGTCCTGTTTTATACAGGATAGTCCTGTTTTCGAAAGGTTTGTTGTCTTTTATTTACGCGTTTTTGTCTTGTATTTTCCACATGCTGCCGACGCTGCCACTTTCGCCCGGAAGTCATGATCTCTTCCGGGTGTGAACAGCAGCGTTGGCAGCATGTGGATTCAGGGGTGAACCAGTGGTCCCAGCACGGGAGGAGGGTGGGCTGTACTCTCTTCTCCATGTCCTGTATTCTTGGGATGCGTCAGTGGCCACCCTAATTGAAATCAGCTTGTGGGATCGAAAGTTAAGAGAAGTCCATATATAAACAGACATGTTAATGACAGAAGAACTATTTCTATACAATTAATATGTGTGGGAGTTCTGTGCAATCCTCATATTAGTAAACTGATCTTGCAGTCTTTCTGTATCTAGAATTCCCACATGGTTCAAAATGATGAGGCAAGACCAAATAACCATATTAATAAATTGTTGAAATAGAAGATTATACATTTATATTAATTGATTTTGTTATAAAGGTGCGATGTAGTGTATGCTGTATGTGTTCAATAAGCTAATCCTATTTAAAATAGGCAGTAACACAGGATCTTTAAAAAATATTCCAGATATTTTAAATTTAGGTTAGCACTGCATTATGTATGTCCTGACTTCTAGACTGACCATAATTCAAGCTCTTTTTCATATAATTCAGAATGATATACCTATTTATTGATGAGAATGATTGTTCTCATTTTGCTTCAAATCATAGCTATTTCATTTTATCAGTTTTATTTAGGTTAGCGCTGCATTTTTGTTATGTATGTCCTGGCATCTAGTTTTTACAACGTCTGACCAAATTTGGAGAGAAAAAACAACCACCACAACGATCTAACTTGATAACTTTAAAACAAGCTGTCCTTGATTGGGGAAGCTAGTAATTTTCTATTACAGTCACTGTACGATGAAATCCCATCAAGCATTTTTGAATTGAAACTTCTACATAATGGCCAGCTCTGCTCTTTAGGTCATATTTCTAAATTCATGGAAATCAATAGGAGTATTTCCATTAACTTCAATAGACTTTGTGTTTTGTCCTTAGGGTCTGATCCCATTCATGTACATCAATGCCAAAGATCTGTGGGCTATATGGATGTATGATAAGGATTTTCAATGGTTTAGGATTAGTGGACTGACTGAGTTGAAGTTTCTGCATAAATTTAACATGAGAATTTCTCCAGAGATACTTAGGAAACACAGGCCACAACTACTCCAGAGAAGTTTCAATCAATCAATCAAAATATTATTGTCATAACCATAGGTCTTAACAAAAACAACTTTGAACACTGAAACAAATAAAACAAGGGAAACTAGAAATTCAAATACAAGGTAGGTGATCATACAAATCAATGATATAACTGTCTATCTCTCTATAAACCATATAGTGTGACCTTCGTTAGATCTATGGAGACTACAGTACACACTTGTTCTTAGAATGGTGTCTTTGAGTTGCCAGGACGTGTATGAAATTAATACATGCTCAACTGGTTCTCCTCCTTCCTTTCTGACCGCTCCTTTAATGTTTCTCTTCCTAACTCCTCACCTTCCTCCTCCCTGCCCCTTTCGGTCAGGGTTCCCCAAGGCTGTCTCCTTGGCCCTCTCCTCTTCTCTATCTACACCCAGTCCCTAGGCAAGCTCATTGCTTCCCACGGTTTCCAAAACCACCTATATGCTGACGACACTCAACTCTATCTCTCCACTCCTTCCCTCTCCCTCTCTGTCCTAGCTCGTCTTTCCAATATCTCCGCCCGGATGTCTCAACGCCAACTCAAAATGAATATGGTAAAAACTGAACTCCTTATCTTCCCTCCCAATCCTTCCTCTCCCTCTTGCCTGTCAATTACCATTGATGGGGGTCTCCATCCTCCCTGTCCCCCAAGCCTGTAGCTTGGGCTTCATCTTCGACTCGCACCTCACCTTCAAACCCTACATTGACTCTGTGGCCAAATCCTGCCGCTTCTCCCTCCACAACATTGCTAAGATCCGCCCTTTTCTGTCTGTCTCCTCTGCCAAAACTCTCATCCACGGCCTAGTCATCTCACGCCTTGACTATTGTAACCTCCTCCTCGCTGGCCTTCCCCGCTCTCACCTTGCTTCCCTCATCTCTGTTCAAAACTCCGCTGCCAGGATCATCCACCTAGCCCGCCGCTTTGACCATGTGTGGCCTCTCCTCTCCTCCCTCCACTGACTTCCCCTTCCTGAGCATATTCTGCACAAGCTCCTCGTCTTCACCTACAAAGCCCTTCATAACCTTGCTCCCCCCTACCTCTTTGCTTTGATCTCCCTCCGAACCCCTGATCGAGCACTTCGCTCCTTTCCCATTCCCTCCCAACCGCCTTCGTTCCTTCTCCCTCTCTGCCCCGCATGCCTGGAACTCCCTCCCTGCCCTCTTCCGCCTTGCTCCCACCCTCCACACCTTCAAGTCCCTCCTCAAAACCCACCTCTTCCGCTCCGCCTTTCCTAACTCCTGCTAATCATCTCCACCCAGGATTATCCCCTACCTGTTATCTGCAAACTCCCATTTACTGTAACCAAGCCAAGAACGTGCACCTGAGTTCTCGCATCCTCGTAAATGTTGCATCTCTTGTCTCTCCCTCTGTTCCCCCTTCCCTGTCTCCCCTCCTCTTGTCTTTAGATTGTAAGCTCTCAGGCAGGGACCGTGTCTATTTTATTCTCTGTAAAGCGCCAGGTACACTTCTGGTGCTATATATAAATGCTTATAATAATAATACTTAATAATTACAGGGATTTGCTAGCAAATAAGACAATCTCAAGTGCAAGTCCCAGTGCGTTTTCCCTGCCATCAGAAGGACCAAAACTTTACAACACAAATCTGCTGAAAGAGGGCAGTCAAATAAATAATGAGATAGATCTTTGACTTGACGTTCACAACGACGAAACCTCAACCCGTAAGCTGTTCGATAATACCTGCTCCCTAATGCTGCCGAAGGCATTAATTGGAATCTTGTCAAAGTTAGAGCTTTACGTATGGTAAATTACTCAGAACAGTGAGATAGCATTCAAATTG
Source organism: Sphenodon punctatus (assembly GCA_003113815.1). Lineage (NCBI taxonomy): Eukaryota > Metazoa > Chordata > Lepidosauria > Sphenodontia > Sphenodontidae > Sphenodon > Sphenodon punctatus. The sequence continues at coordinate 2,708,834 of QEPC01010693.1, forward strand.
ATATTGCATCTTAATTTTACTATACCAAGACGCAACCCAGGTTGAAGAGATACTGACCAAATCAGTTTGTACATATATATCTCTCAGTTGAGACTTGAAAAAACTTTGGCCCTGGCCCTGCTTAAATCAAAGAACAATTCAAAGGAGAAGTCAGTTGCACAAAGTAGTTTGCCCAGCAAAGTCCTCCATGAGCCACTGGAGGCAAACTCAAGTTGTTCAGCCCAACAGAAGTGAGGAAGGCGATCTTCAGACATGGCCAGAAGATGCTGCTAATAGGAAAACGTACTTAAACGAGCCTTCCACTCCAGGGGGAGGATGCCGGTCTAGGCTCTGAGCATACAGGAGGCAGTGCCCTTATGGACTCCCAAAATTATTCTCAAAACCTTATTGGATAGTCTCCGATTCCATCAGGGGTAAATATCCCCATAGTTCTGCACCATAAAGTATCTTGGGGATTAGTTTGTGTTCAAGGAGTTCTAAAGCCAGTTTAATCAATCTTCCCTCTGCAGTTCTCTAGAATTTTATCATCCCATTTCCAGTTTGAAAAGTTTTTACCTTGGTTGAATCTAAATGTGCCTGCCAACTCGCAGTGGAAGAAAAAGTGAGTCCCAATTACCTATAATTATTAAATTGTTTGATACAAATCGAATCCAAGGACAATTTAAGCACAGGAGGTCTCTTGGCAAAAATCATTACCTTAGTTTTCTCTAAGAAGAATATCCTTAACAGAGAGATGGTTGTTCCTACAATACAAACATAGAGCCTGCAATAGTCACCTCATACCAAGTTTGTCATTAGATAATAGGATCATGTCATCTGCATGTAAAAGTAAAGAAAGCTGCCTCACCAAAATATGAGGTGGGTAGTATATATCTCCCCGAAGCTCTGTCACTATATCGTTAATAAAGAAATTGAATAAAAATGGGGCTAGTATGCAGCCTTGCTTTACACCATTACAAGTGGGAATAAGATCAGTCATAAATTCATCCTGGGTAAGTCTAACTCTCAAGCAGGTGTTGGAATACAACGTACAAACAAGGGCCATGAGTCGTTTATCAACGTTTATCAACATTTTGCGAGCTTTGCCCACAAAATATTTCTGTCAATCAGGTCAAACGCTGCCTTCAAATCTACAAATGGCAAACATATTGCCATTTCTCACAGTAACATATTTATTAGGGATGGGAATTTCGGTTTCGGTCAAAACCGAAAGTACCCGAAAATGGCCATTTTGGATTAATCTGAAATTTCGGTTCTTTTTTGGTTTCGGTACTATTGGATCTTTTGCATTGATATTTGTTCTGGATTTTTAACATTGCGGTTTGTCCCCCATTGAAAAATCGAAATACATGAGAACCGAAACTGAAATTGACCGAAACTGAAATTTTGCCCAGAGTCCCATCCCTAGTAAAAATTTGGCATTCACTTTAGCAACAATATCTATCAAACGTATGGGGTGATAGTTTGAAGGGCAGGTCTTATTGCCTTTTTTAACAATCAGTCTTACTATGCTCGTATTCTAACCAGATGGAATTATCCCAATGCTATTAATATAGTCAAAAAGTCTAGATAGAATAGGAACCCACCCACCAATCAATATGCGTGTGAAAAACTTCTCCCAGGATACCAGGGAGCTGCAAGATAAGATATCTTATTTCGCTGGAAACAGGCTGCCAAATTGGAAGGGAACTAATGGTTAGGTCAGTTGAAGGGCGAAGACGAATCTCAGGATTTGTATTAAAAATTGTGAAAAAATAATTCTGCCATGTTGAGCTAGAGATGTTTGTCACCAAAGGAGAATATCCTTCAATATATCCATTTTGACTAAAGTCCAAAATTTACCGCTATCCTTCTGAGATATTGCTTCTCCAAGACAGATCCATGAAGACTGTAGTTTGCTGTTTTCTCAGCTTTTAACTTATTCCTGTATTGGCTCTTGATGTCTATATAAACCTGGACAGCTTGATTTGATTTATCTAATTTAAGACATCTGGTGACTCAGAGACATTTCACTGAAATCCATTGGCTCAGGCCTGTATGCCAGCCAGAACTCTAGGTGCAAGGGGCCTTGTTTGCTCAAGGTGGTTCAGCCAGCATTAGACAGCACTGACAACAGCACTGAGAGTATGAATGAGAACAAGAGGTTTTATGCACCACTCAAAATAAGCGTGCATGGGGCCCCTTTGCAACAGAAGACACCCAGGGCTTAACCTGTGCTTGGGCTTGCCAGGGCCCAGTCCTGGTGCCTCTTCTGTGGAATTCGTACTTGGCATTAACCAGGCAGGGAGTAACCCAGAGACAGGCAGCTTCTCCTGTCACAGGTGGTTCCGATTCTCCCCCCTCTTTCCTTGCCACCTATTGCTGGGTGAAAACAGACATGCATGTAACTCTGGTTTAACACCACTTTAATATTTCTTATGCATGGTGCAGGGCTGTGCATTTCTTATGCATGGTGAAGCCCTGCTCCATGCATAAGAAATGATAAAGCAGTGTTAAAGTTGAGTTACGTGCATGTCTGTTTTCACCCTCTGTCTCCTTTTCTCACTGGGACTTTGGAAGGACCTGTGAAATGCTGGTGCTGCTGCTGGAGACAAAAGCACGTTCCTGAGGCATGACAGTTAAGGTTAGGGTTTTCACCTATACACATTTTTAAGGAACACATGAAAAAATACATATTGCAGGACCTGCCTAAGATGCCAACACAGGTCCTGCAACATGTATTTTTTCATACATGTCCCTTAAAAATGTGCATAGGTGGCAACCCTAATTTAAGGTCTGTAGGGCTTGAGCCCCTCAGCTTCCATTTTCAGGTACAGAATGCCCAGCAGGCTGTGTGGGCACCCTATCCAAGTTTAATCAAGTTCTCGGTAGGGGCAGCATGACACTAAACCCTTCTCTAAACCCTGTGAGTATCTATGCTTCCATGGGTTGAGGGATGGGACTTCTGAGATAGGCTGTAGCCTGAGCACCTCTTCTTTTACAATATAACCCCTACAGTACAGACATTCCTATTCATAACTATTAAGGCTTATCAAGTAGAACTCAGTCTGTCTTGTGTGGAGGGGTGTGTGTGTGTGTGTGTGTGTGTGTGGAATTCTCCACCACCTCCAGCACAGAGGCCTATGGAAAAAATGAGCAATAAGTGGCTTGAATGAATTTCTATAGATAAAAGCTAAAGTGCACGAGAATCACTTGCTCGAAGCTGATTGTCTTCCTTAAAGATATACGTTTGGTAAGGCTTGTACCATTATGGTGCATGTCTATTTTTTTTCTTTAATCTTCTAAAGCAATTTCCTTGCCTTATATCAAAAGGTTAGTATGTGTTTTTCTGTAATTATCACCTCGGGTGACACCTTCCAACACTGAAGGAAATAAACAGGTGGAGTTAATTAGCTTCAAACCATTTACATGTTCATTATATTTCCTGCAATGGGTTTGATTATTTTTTTTTTTAGTAGTAGATGAGGGAACAGTTCAGCACCATCTGTGGTCTTATAATGTTTTTATAATCTCTGGATAATTTACTGAATTTTCAGGAGGTAGTATCTTATATATGACTAGATAACATTGTAAGTAGTGGTATCTGTCAAAAGTCACCAATCACCGAGTAGCATTATTGGGCGTTTTCAGACAAGACACTCCCCACCCACCTCTCAACCACTATACATGTTACAGGGTACCCATAGTAGCGTAGGAAAGAATTGAAAAATTGCCACAGAAGCGTTTGAACATGTTGTCTACTCAGAAATGATAGCTGATTAGCATATACAAAATCAGACATAATCAAAGCATGGGAACACCCTCAAATTTGTGTTTCAAAATGGTGGTTGTATGCTAATTTTCCTTTAAGTCTAATTTCTCATTAAACTGTTATTTTTCACTTTGGTAACGTCCCATTGGCCAGTAATTAATTTTAAAGGTCGAAGAAATAACCACTGCAAGCCTAGGAATGTAAAAAAAAATTAATTATATGTATTGCGACAGAATATATATTTCAGAATGTAAAAGTGAAAAATAACAGTTTAACGAGAAATTAGACTTAAAGGAAAATTAACATACGACCACCGTTTTGAAACACAAATTTGAGGGTGTTCCCATGCTTTGATTTTGTCTCATTTTGGATATGCTAATCAGCTATCATTTCTGAGTAGATAACAATTTCAAACGCTTCTGTGGCAATTTTTCCCAGGGTCTGTGCCTCTTTTTCATTTCTTTCCTGCACTACTATGGGTACCCTGTAACATGTTTAGTAGGTGGGAGGTGGGTGAGGAGTGTCTTGTCTGAAAACACCCAATAATGCTACTTGGTGATTGGTGACTTGTGAAAGATGCCACTACTTACAATGTAGTTATCTATTAAGACTTGGGATATAATTTTAATAAAATTAATTACTGGCCAATGAAACGTTACCATATACACACTCACACACACAAACATGGTATTGCATTTGTTATACATAATGAACATGTTAAAACTAATAATAATCTAATAATAAAACTAAATTATTTAAATAATAAAACTTCTTCCAGGTAAAACCTATTCATCACTATCACTGTCTCCATACTCCACTGTCAGACCGTTGTCATGTACACTGACTTGGCAATTACCACAAGCCATTGAACAAGGCAATCCATTTTGTTTGCATCCACAGAGCACAACATCAAACACACCGTTATGTAGTTACACCTAACTATTTTCAGAAGTGATTCAGGAGCTGGAGCCATATCAGACATCTTTGGCCAGTACATGTGATCTTTCAGATACCAACCCCAATCTTTTTAGGGAAGTTTATTGAACAGGCTGTGGCACGGCAGCTCCAGGAACATCTGGACCGCACTGGTTTCCTTGACTCCTTTCAGTCTGGTTTTCGGCCTGGGTATGGTACGGAGACTGCATTGATGGCCTTGGTTGATGATCTCCGTCTGACATTGGACCAGGGTCGTCAGATCTTACTGGTCCTGCTAGACCTTTCGACTGCATTCGACACAGTTGACCATGAGGTGTTGGTTACTCACCTGTGGGACCGTGCCGGAACTGACGGAACGGTCTTGGACTGGTTTAGTTCATTCCTGGCTGGGAGAACTCACCAGGTAGTCTTGGGGAAGTGTACGTCTTCCCCCCGCGACCTCACGTGTGGAGTCCCACAGGGTGCCATTTTGTCCCCACTCTTGTTTAACATCTGTATGCAGCTGTTAGGGGAGATCGTGAGAGGGTTTCAGGGCATGCAGTGTCATCAGTGTCATACTGATGACACTCAGTTCTATCTTTTTCCATCGATCCAGGCCATGCAGTCTCCTTATTTTCCCAGTGCCTGTCAGCTATGGGGGCTTGGATGAGGTTGAGGCATCTGCAATTGAATTCTGACAAGACGGAGGTGATGTTGGTGGGCGAGGGCTTGTGGGGCCTGGGGGTGGTTGAATCTCCTCTTGTTGGGGGGGGGGTGTTTGCCCTCCCATGGTCTCTCAAGTGCAGAGTCTGGGTGTGCTCCTTGATTCACGGCTCAGCTTGGAATCTCATGTTGTGGCGGGGAGTGTGTTTCGGCAGTTACATCTTGTCCGGCGGCTTCGGCCATATCTCTCAGACTCTGACCTTGCCACTGTCATCCATGCCTTCATCACCTCGAGGCTGGATTACTGCAATGCGCTCTATGTGGGGCTGCCTGAGAAGTTGGTCTGGAGGCTGCAGCTGGTGCGGAATGCTGCAACCCGTCTCCTTCCAGGAAGCACAAGACACACGTGCTTCGGGCTCTGCACTGGCTGCCTATAAAGCACCGGGCTAAGTTCAAGGTGCTGGTTTTAACCTTTAAAGCCCTTCATGGCCTGGGCCCCACTTATCTGCGAGACCGCTTCACTCCCCATGTGCCTGTGTGCCCTTTGAGATCGTCTGGGAGAGCCTTTTTGGAGGTTCCCTGGGCAAGGTGGCTGGCCACTGATGTTAGATCTTTTTCAGTGGCCACCCCTGTGCTGTGGAATTCGCTCCCGGAGGAGACTTGGTTGGCCCCCACTCTTGTGCCATTTTGATGTTTATATAAGACCTGGCTGTTCCGCCAGGCTTTCGGTGGGTGGAGTTGGGGGGTGGGTGGGTTGTTTTTTCCCTGCATATTAGAATTTTTTAACTTAAAATTGTTTTATTCTTTTATCTTGTTGTTCACTGCCCCGGGCTGCCCTGTGGGCAGGAGGAACGGGATAAATTTTTTATATAAATAAATAAAATAAATAAATAAATCTTCAGCATTGACAGTGTGTTGTATTGACTTCCACTCTAAGATTTGGAAGTATGTGCGAAGGCTGTGATATTTTGTGACTGATATTAGTTTATTTTAATTTTTTTCATTATACTTAATATCCTGCTCCTCTCGCCTCTGGCAGTCTGGAGCGGCTCACATCAAATCATAAATACAAATATCAAATGCAATAGAACAAGGGAGTACCTTTTACAACACAGACTTTAATGAAGCCTTGTGTAAATTAGCTAGGAAATAGGGGTATGTGCTAAATTATTGTAACCAGCACAGATTTTGCATCAAACGGGTATGCAAAATAACAACTGGAAGTCATAGGTAGGATGTTGGGTAAAAAGCAACTTCCAGGAAGGTATAGGATAACTCAAAAGGAAGGCTTGCTTTTTCTCATCTCCTGTTTTATTTGCATTTCTTCCTGATAAATTACCCTTCTGCCCCCTCAGCATATGTTATACTTGATTACCTCATCCACTGTATGCTAATTATATATACTGTGCACTTGTTTTCCACTTATACACTTCTTTACACAATATTTCTTGTCACTGTGGCATTTGGCCTGCAGCATAGACTCCAAATGCTTTTGGGCCAACAGACTGCTCATCCTCAAAATCTCTTGTCAGCCACTATGCACCCACCAGAGATGGCCCTTGCCCTGGTGCATTCTCATTGCATGTTGGCTCTGGCTGCACAAAGCAGGTGGCTTCAGTTCCCATCTGTCATTTTAAGGAGGGGAGATGTGGCGGGTAATGGTAATGCACATGCGCTGGTCATGAGGAAGATCCATCCAAGATTATATAATTTATTTCTATAGCACCCCACCGCCAGGTGATGCTCAGAGCACTTTACCACATGGGGGTGGGCCGTAGCTCAAGTGGTAGACCGCATGCGTTGCATGTATAAGGTCCCAAGTACAACACCCAGCATCTTTGATTGAGGATCTCTGGTAGCACGCCTGGGCGAGGCCTCTGCCGGGGACCCTGGAAGCTCTCTGGTAGCACACCTGGTTGAGGCCTCTGCCCGAGACTCTGGAGAGCCGGATTTGAAACCCTGCTCCCATGTCATTGTGTCAATACTGGGCTAGTATGGACCATGAATCTGACAAACAAAATAAAAATAGGACACTTATTAGGGTCCTAAACAGATGAAAGCTTAAATTCTAAAAACATATGGCATGCTATGGCTTGGATCAGGAAAGCTGTAACCTGCACCGTTACCCCAGTACGGAATCTACCAAAGCCAACCTTGTTAGCATACAGTCCGATCTCCCAGGGAACTTAGAGATAAATTCGTCCCCAAACTCCGTTCTCAAATGGTCGTATAGGTGACATCTAAAGAAAACATGGTCCACAGTCTCTGCCTCAAGGTGGTCAAACGGGCATACCCAGGAGGCAAACGGTACTCCATTGAAACACCCATCCAACATGGCCGTGGGGAGGGCATTCAACCTAGCAGCAAGAAACAGCCATTTGCCATAATGAGAATACCCAGAACGAAGATATGGAGCCATCACATCAGATGGAGGGGCCACTATCAAATAATCGGGGATATGATGAATGTTCCTAATTCTGGCAACCTCCTCCTGCCTATCCACATCCTGACACCTTACTTTAAGCTCCCCCAAGCCAACTTTGATTGTCTGGATAATAAATACTCTCGAGACAGACCCAAAGAAGCCAACTTTGCCTCAACTTCCCTAAACTAGCTGCTCCGAAAGGAGTCCTCGGACAAAAAGGCCAGGAGCCCCTGGGAATGCCACTCTAACCCATAATTTGAATACCGCCATCCAGGCCTTGAAGCTCCATTTACGTTGTCCCAGTTCAACCCAAAGGGCTGAATTAGGAGTTCCCCCCGGGGCTGTTACCATGGCTCGAAGAAATCTAGACTGAACACAATCCAAGTTATTAAAGCTGGGAGATAATAAGGGCGTCCATAAAGCAGCCCCATAAAGAAGCTGAGCCTTTGCACTAAATAAATTCCCCACCAACCCGAGGTCAGACTCTCCGGAGTAATTGTGGAGTTTCCTGATGGCCAGCGCTGATTTGTTTGCTGACGCCTCTGCACTGGCCAGATGATTCTTCCAGGACCCCTTAGGAGAATACATAAGTCTTTTGGTGCTTTTTAAAGGGAGGGAGGGAGGAACTAAGACAGACACTGAGGGGTCCGCCACAGAAAAAGCCTGATTGCCTGACAACTTAAGACTCAATGGCAGAATCCCCAAACAGCTGATGGTTTTTGAGTTCAGATAACCATCAGTGCGAGACTCAAGGAGCAGATCTTGAATATAGCCAGGGCCTAGACCATCCAGTGCCTTGAGAACCAACAGTGTAGTCTTGAATTCTGTCCACTGCTCTGCAGGCAGCCAATGCAGGGTGGATGTAATATGATCACGATTGCCCAAACCAGCAAGCAACCATGCTGCTTCATTCTGAACAAGCTGTAAGTGACAGAGAAGCACTGTTGGAAGCCCATAGAAGAGGGAATTACAATAATCAAGCCTTGTGGTCACTAGGGCATGAGTCACTGTGGCCAGGCTTTTGGCGAGGGGGTGGGGGTGGGGTTTGGAAAGGGACGGTGAGTTTTATGATTTGTTTTAAAATTTGTTGATTTGTTTTTAAATGTTTTTGTTGGTATATGCAACATCCACAAGTTAATGCCTTAATGTATTAAGAACAGTGATTGACTATAGAGCCACCAGATGGTTCTGCTAAGTTTATGTGTACATGGAAGGGAGATGGGGTTTTACAGTTGAATTCCTTTGTGTAACCACTCCTTCTTCCCTTCTCTTTCATTTTCTCAGTCTCCATTTTGTCTTATTACTAGTTAGATGTAACTAAGGATCTGTGCCTGAGAAAGCTTAAGTAAAGTATTGTTTTTTTTTTAAACCTTCAGCTGTGTTTGTCCTTACTGATTGCGAATCAGTTATTACTCTGCAAGTTTTATTGTTAATTTTTTTTTGTGCATTTGGGCAGGAGGGACGGAATACAATTTTTAAATAAATAAAAATAAATTTAAAAGGTTAACCTGGGATAAATAAGAACATAGCTTATGCAAATAGTGTAGCTGAAAAACAAAATCCAAACCATGTCCGATACCTGAGTTTTCATGGACAGAGCGTGTGAAAATGATGCCCAGGTTCATTAGCTGGGCCACTACCTCCCCCCACATCCCCTCCATGTGCAGGGGCCTGAGGGAGGTGAGGGCATCTTTGTGTCGGCTGCCTCTCTCCACCAGCATCACTTGAGTCTCCCCCGGATTGAGTCCGAGGTAGTTCTTATGCACCTAGCTTGCTATATTGTTCAGGCATTCCTCTAAAGCAGAGGCTGAGGGCTCATAGGGCAAGAGATATACATTTGTATCTCAGATATACAGTATCGGCATAGTGATGATACTCAACCCCTGTGCTTGGCCATTACTTCCCTGAAGAGTTGCATGTATACGTTGAACAACATGGGCGAGAAAATAGAACACTGAGGAATGTTGCATTTCAAGTCTCTTGGGTATGACCCATAACCATCTATCACTACCAACTGGCTCTGCTATTCTAGGTATGACTGAAACCACTGGCTAGCAGCACCTGTCACACAGGCAACATCCCTCAGCCAATGAAGCAGCAACCCATGGTCATCATATCAAATGCTGCCGTAAGGTCCAACATGACCAAAATGGACAGCTGTTCTTGATCTAAAATCATCAGCAGGTCATTCATCACATCTGACAACTGCAGTCTCTACCCTGTAGGAAGGCCAAAACCCAGACTGGAATTCCCCCAAGATAATATTGGAGTCCAGATGACTCTGCAGCCATACTGCCATGACCGTCTCAATTACCTTCCCTAATAGTGGTAAATTGGAGAATGGGCAATAATTGGTGGGTACTCTGACATCATGAGTTGACAACTTGGGAGGGGACGAACCTTCACACATATAAGCGTGACTAACACCCTCCCCTCCATAAAGGAGACATTAACAATGCTTGTCAATAAAGGTATCACTGTCTTAGTGCTCACCTTAAACAGTCAGGATGGGCAAGGGTTAGAGCTGTAGGTAGTGGGCTTCAAAGAACTCAGCAACACCTGGATCCCCTCATCCTCAACTATGTCAAAGTCATTCAGGGAAATACAGTCTTGCAAAATTCTGCAGCTCTCCACATCAAAAGGCCTAGTTGGTCCCACCCAGAGTCCATCTATCTTCTCAGCAAAGAACACAGAAAACTGTTCATATTCACATTTCTCTCAGAAACCAGCCTGGGATCAGGGCTGTTTGCTGCACTGATGGACAGCAAGAGGGTTCATCTGAGATGCATTGTCAGGAGCCAAGCAAGGGTCAATCACCAGTCACCAGTCCTCAGGGAAAGCCAGTGTCAGAATGGGTTGAAATCAAGAGACCAGTTAGTACCAGAGTCAGAGTCTCAAAGGCTGGAGTGAGGGCTGGTAGCAGGGTATCAGTTCAAGTGCAACACAAGACAAGGTGATGGGTCAGGAGTTCAGGCTGGTGAGGTGGGGGAAAGAGTGTCAAAAGTGATGAGGAAGGCCAAGGCCACATGTAGGTCCCAAGCCAAAGCCAGCCATAGTTTTCAGGTTGTTCAGACAATTCTAGCTTCCTCACATGCTGTTTTTATAATCTGAGGCAGCCAATGATAGGTGGAGGGCATGGGGTGGGGTGGGGTGGGGTTTATGCTGGCTATTAGTCCAGGAGGCTGAAAGTTTACACAGCTCTGTGGTAGTGGAGACTGTGCCAAAGTTTCCAGTACCAGTTCTAGCCCAGTATGATCTCACAATTACAGTAATTTCTAGAGCTAAAACAGATAGCAGAATAAACGTTTGCTTTCTCCCCCTACAATAGTCGACCTGAAGAACGTTCATCATGACATGGGTTTTCATAATTTCAGTTACTTCATCTGATTTTGGTTTTGGTTTCTTTCTGGTTGCGGTCATTTCCAGTTTGGACATTTAGTTTTTTTGGACCCTTCCACCAGTAACAGTACAAATAGGTGGGGTAAAAACTGGAACTGGAAAAACAACCAATTGAAGTGAACGGGCTCAACAAAATGAATGAAACAACCCAATGTCAGAATAGATGAAAATGGGTAATCAAACGAAGGTCAGTCAGATACCCCTCGATACCCCATTCATTCATTTCAGTTCAGCTAGTTTGGCTTTGACCGTTTTGTTCATTGTGGCAGGTAATCATTTCAGCTCTACATTTCCCATCCCTCATCCCAAGGGATCGGGGATCAAAACTCATAGTCACAGCTAGTTCTATAAACCATGTCCAGCTGGTTTGGGAAACCTTGGCTAAAGTGATGAGTACAGTTTTCCTTGAATAACAAATAATTCACAATGTACAAGGGCTATATAAATGGAAATGAATAATGTGGTGTGTTTCACACAAACCAGGAAACCTTTGGGGAATGTGCATTCAATATATTAAAGAATTCCAACTAGCTCTTTGTTAGGATTCCAAATTTTCACTCACTAATTGTTTCAACTGGAATCATCTCTGGCAGACTCTGCTTGCTACTATGACTTTCTTGAACATTAGTCTCATTAATAAGAAGTTTTAAATATAGTAACTCATTTTTATAAAGGAAATTAATTAAAAAAACATTTGAGAGACTATCTCTTCTGTTTATACTTCCAAATGAATTATGGGCCTCACTTCCATTTAGCTCTGGCTAAAACGTGTGTGAGAAGTTTTGCATTTTTTTTCGTCAACTTGTAATTTTCATTTGAAAAAAAATTGGGGGGGGGGGAATTTCTATTTGTTTTGCTTGTAACACAAAGTTTAAAATAATTTATTATCTATTATAAGCTTGGAATGACTTTGTACACCTACATAGAATCATGGACGCTCAACTTTCTTCAGATCTGTTGCCACAACAGGTTGCTCTTTTCAGCTGCTGTTCATTTAGGCTGCCTCTCTGAGGGTTAGGGGAGATGGGCAAGTCCAGAATATATTATGTATGTCGTTACAGGTTCCCAAGAAACACCCTTCAATATATACATACACCTCTTCTAAATCTTTATAAATGCCATATACGTAGTTACAGAATACATCATGACATACATCAACATACATCTTGGCCTGAGGGTTGATTAAAAAGGAACATTAAAATATATTTTTTTACATGTAATAGTGTGGTAGACAGACCTTGTGTCTCATGCAGTTCCTTGCAGGATCAGAGTCCCTCCACTCTCTTGTCAGTCATCTCACCTCCCAGGAACAGGCAACAGCCTCTGGTTGTAGGTTTCACCAAGTTTATTGCCTCTGCCAGGGCAGATATGTACAGTGTCCGGTATATCGTACACTGGTTCAGACGTTACATCTGGCTTCCCAACCCCTCCTCTGGACCCCGGCTTATAACTTGGCCCCCCTTGGGTTAGGCAGCTTGTAGCCTTCCTTCCTCACTCCCTTAGCTAGCCACCCTTTTCCAGGTACCTTGGTTTCAGGACCTTCGCTAGCGCAGAGTGGATTGCAAGGGGAGGGAGAGCAGCAGTCTGCGCTCTTTGCCTGCCCTCAACTGACTCCAGCTAGGCTAGGATTCCTTATATAATCCTACTAAGGGGGCAGGGTTTCAGTGACCTGTGGGCTGCTCTGAAAGGGCCATCACGCAACAGGCCCCGGTTGTAGATTTCACCAAATTAATTGTCTCCTCCAGTGCAGATATGTACAGTGCCCAGTATATCATACACTCCATTCAGAAGGTACACCCAGCTTCCTGACCCGTCCTCTGGGTCCCGGCTTGTACCTATATCCCCTTTAGGTCTTGGGCTAGGCCACTTGTAGCCTCCCTTACTCACTCCCTTAGCTAGCCCCCCTTCTCCAAGTACCTTGGCTTCAGGACCTTGACCAGTGTAGAGTGGATGATGAGGCGAGGGAGAGCAGCAATCGGCACTTTTTGTCTGCCCTAGCTCAACTGACTCCAGCTAGGCTAGGGTTCCTTATATACCCCTGCTAGAGGGATGGGGTTTCAGTGACTCATGGGCTGCTTTTAAAGGGCCAGCACACACGTGTCACAAATAGACTGACATTTTATGTTAATATTAATCATTTATATAGCATTTTCAGTATTCATAGGGCTTTATAACCCATTTCTAGTTCATGCTTACAACAACCCTGTGAGGTAGGTCATTATTATTTCTATTTGACATATGGGGTACTGAGGCAGAAAGATATTGAATCAAGGCTGCCCAGTGAGTTCCTGGCTAAAGCAAGATTTGAATCCTGGTCTTCCAGGACCAAGTGCAACTCTTTTTCCAATAGTCTACAGTGGTTCTCATGGTAGTTCCATGATGACTTAGAAGTATAGTTTACATGGATTTATTCCAAAGAACAGTATAGTTTACATGGATTTATTCCAAAGAACATTATAGAGCACCTAAATATACATTTCCATGATAGATAATGAATGGTCAGTTGTGACTTATATTTATAATATTTAATAACTTCACTGTGCATATTTCTTTGGCAGACTGCTATAGCTGGTGCTACTGCAGTGTAGAAAATTAATGTCCTGATTTTTAATCATCTGGTGCTTTTGAGAGAAAATTGTTAGAATAGAGTTTGAATATTAACTATGAATTCTTTTACTAATTTCCTGTCTCTTCTTAGCTCAATCTAGATTCTTAACAATATTCTTAACTACTTTTTTTGCACAGTAAGTGATTATTTTTGTTCTGTGGATACTGGGATAGAAAGACAAGTGATTAGGCGCATGAGCAAAACAATAATAGAGATGATGCTAATTTCATGCAGTAATGGAAATGAAGTATACAAAAGATCATTCAAAACATTGTGTTAATTGTGTGAACAAGCTTAGCTAGAATGTGGTTCATTTTCCAACCCCATTTTGTCACAAATTCATTGTAAACAAACAGAGGGTTTTTTAGGTGACTAGTGAGATGCCCCCATGAAGAGCTGAGTAGCATTGATGATTTTGTTTATCTTTCACATGATAAAGCATACAGTTTCATTTGCTGCGTGTATTGTCATTGTCCTGGAAGAGCGTGTGTACTGTAGCCTCCTTCATCTAGAAAAAATTCAACCCTTTTAGAATGGATTTAAACTATTAACTACAGTTATTGGGCAAACTAGCTCACACAGTGTGTTACAAGCCCTATACAATTGTGTCATTAGAAGTTTTAAAAAACAATCACCAACATCGTGGGTTCTTTTTATTTGTCTTTTGGTTTTAGAACGGTTAGGGCATGTTTTCAACTTTTACTCTGCCAACCTGAGGGTTAGAACATAGACCGCAATCCTGAAAATTCTTATGAACTCAAAAGCTCCACTGCTTCAGTGGGATTCTGGAAGCACAAGTACTTTTTTCGTGCAGGTTGTAGTCAACCCAAACAATATTGTCAAATAACATTTGAACAAGCTGTTTTTGCAATTTCAGTTTGTTCGGTTTGTTTATTTGGTCAGTTTGGTCAGCCGCCCCGAGCTGTTTTCAGGAGGGGCGTGATATAAATCAATAAAATAAATAAATAAATAAAAGTTTCTGGTATTTGGTTTGTTTTTCCAAGGAACAATGAAAATGAGTAGTAGAAAATGAATGTTAAAAACTGGAAATGGATGAAATGAGTAAACCAAAGTAAATGATGCAAACCAGCTGAATGAACTGAAGAAACGGAAATAACGAGAACCGATAATGGACTGAAGATTGGACAGGGAGTGTTCATGACTCAGTCCATCTGTTTCAGGTCAGATTGGTTGGATTTGACAGGTTTGTTTGCCCTGGTGGGTACTCATTTCAGCTCTATTAGAAAGAAAAAGGAAAAGCAACACGGGTAAATTACTTCTGTTTATACAAAATGCTCTGCTCTGAAGAAGCCTTCAAAGACCAGAGATGAAATTTCCAGAATTATTTGATCGTTTCCTATCACTTTTCTTTGTGCTTTTGCAAAGAGTTTGGTTTCAGATTCTCATTTGTGCCTCTGAAAAATCTCTCCCCTGTTTATCTAGGATCTGGTTCGGAGTCAGTGTAATTGCATGGTGACTGCCATGCAACCGACTTTGCATTCTTGTAAATGGCCCCGAGTGCCTTTGGCTGGATTTTTGAAGGTGCTGAATGTGCACATCTCTCATTGTCTCTCTGGGTGCTGTAGGTGCTTGCTGACTAAAAATCTGGCAACTCACCTTCTGAAAAATAAAAGTCCTAATTCACATGAATAACGGAACCAGTCATTTTCATATCCGTTACCTACCTGGAATCAGAGCTGAGCTGAATTCCTACTCATTTGTGCTGCTTGGCAGGGTGTTTTCAGCGAGGGCTTCAAACTGGGAATCTTTCCTCTTTCTCCTTCCACTCAGCCTGAGTTTGAAATGTCTGCCTGTTAGGACACTCAGCAAAGCTCATATATTAGTGCAGCGGTGGGCAAAATTTCCAAGCCCAAGAGTTGCATACCAAAGTGCTCATAGGTCCGAGAGCTATAAGATGGCTTCCCCTAAATCTACCCACTTCACATCAAAGGTCTGGCTACCAGGCTGCCCGGTGGGTTTAGGCAACAGCAATAGTGGTGCAGGGCACACTCCCCCTTCTCACACTGTCCCTATGAGGCTCCACTCATACCTTAGTTTCCCTTGCTCCTGAGGGAAGTTTCCCTTGCTCCTCAAGCAGTCACTTTTGGAGAGAGCAGCAGTACTGGTGGCCAAAAGCCACATGTGTTTCCTGAGCCACCATTTGCCCAAATCTGTATTTGTGAAACTTTGGGGGAAGGGCTAAGAGGTTTGGGGCACAGGTGCCCTTGAGAAAGTGAGGTTATCCTACTCTTTTATTCTGGACAAACTGATGTTCCTTGTGCAGGGAAAGGATTTATGCTCCATAACTGATCGACTGTATTCTGACTAATTATATCACTCAGAGAATTTGATTATCACTTTTTACTGTATGTAAATGAAAATAAATATAAAATCATATTCTAAGATCAAAAAACCTTTGGTTTAAGAGGAGTTAAGGCTCTTCCAAATTCAATTATGCTCCCAAAAGTATGGAAATTGTAAATTAACGCTCTTACCTTAATGTGTGTGCACCATGTAAGCAGTAAAGACGTTGTACGGCCTCACACATTGTGCACACTTACAACTTAAGCTCCATGCACCCACACTTTGCCTTGGTCTTTCAGCTGCAACCCTCTTCCTCTGCAGGTTGGGGGTAATACTGAAGCTGGGGGCACCAAGATCCTCCCCACCCCAGGAGAATTATATACTTAATCCTTGTCTCCACTGTAGCCACAATTTCTACTCCTCACCCTGGATGACTCTGAGCCTTGTCCCTCAATAAACACCCTCCCAACAACTGGATGGCTGTTGGCCATGATACACACACTGCTCCCCACCCCGACTGTCCCCAGTCTTGTCACCCAGTACATATCCCATACCCATCAACCTTGTCCCCCCCATATACAACCCCCCAGTACTTGTATATCCTGTTCCCAACCCAACAGCAAGCATATACAAAAACAAAACACACATACTTAGCCCTCAACTCTCGCTGTCTTCCAAACCTTGTCCCTCAATACACATCACCCATCCCTCAACCTTATCCCCTCCATGTACTGCCCAAGCACCTGAGTATTCCCACCCCATACAAACACTGCTCCCCATCCGTGCCTGCTTTCCAGACTTGTTGTGCACATACCACCCATTTTTCACCCTTGTCCCCCATTATCAACCCCGCCCCCAATCTGGCTGCCCCCTCCCCATACAGATACTCCCCTTGCTGCCCAGCTGCTCCCATTCTTGATTCACTGCACACATCCCGTAGCCATCAACCTTGTTCCCTCCAGATACAATATCCCAGTATAGCTGAAAGACCAAGGCAAAGCTTGTCTGCATGGAGCCTAAGTTGTAAGTGAGCACAATATCTAGTTATAAAATCAGTAAATGCTATAACAGGGGGATGGGTCAGAACTCAAGAGACAGATGAAGTAAGGGCCTGAGGAGCAGTGGAAGGGATTACTTCTCCAAACTCGGGGAGAGCATAGCTCATCACAGAGGTCATGAGGGACAAGGATTCTGATAGCAAGAGTACAGGATCTAGGCATAAGGGCAACTGGGCAGAGGGTCAAGGCAACCAAGAGGAGGTCAAGCAGAAGGCAGCAGAGCAGGTCAGAGCACAGCCAGAGTCTGGGAGTCAGGGACCAAGAAGCCAGAGTGGAGCAGAGCAGGGTAGAACATAGTCAGGGTCTGGGAGTCAGGGGAACAAGGAGCAAGTCTGGGAGTCAGAGCAGGACAGAGTAGTGTGAGGGGAACAAGAAGCCAGTCTGGGAGTCAGAGCAGGACAGAGTAGTGTGAGGGGATCAAAGAGCCAGTCTGGAAGCCATAGCAGGCCAGAGCAGAGGCACAAAGAATCAGAGGGAGAGTCTTTCCACCCAGCTTCCTGTTTGTACCAGCATGCCTTTATACTGCTGGCAGAAAACCAGGAAGCTAGGAGGCAGGGCTACAGGAGAGATGGACAGGAGGAGAGGCAGGACATGACCAAGCAGGGTGTGTCTCAGTGACTCTCTTCCCCCATGCTCATTTATGCCGCGGCTCTCCTCATTCAGGAGCAGGAGGATTAAGTTGGGAATAGGTGGTTGCGTTGTGTTACCTGGTTGTCTGAAGGCACTGTTGTTGTTTGTAAGGGATATTTACTTTAAAACACAGCTGAACCTCAAATTATGGATATCTTGTGTATTGTAATTGGCTGTGCTCTGCTGCAGAGGTAGCTACATTTCAGAGCTGGTTGAGCAATCTCTGTGTAGCTATTACAATCAGATGATGTAATTATTCCTCATCATTGTTTAATGTTCCTAACTGCATAGAGACAAGAGACAGGATAAGAGGTGTTTGTTTTAGTTGCAAGGCAGAATACTGTGAAGTGATATGTGATTGCTGAAATGTGGACTGTGAAGTAAAGGTCAAAAACGGTTCAAATATGTTGTGGTGGCATGATTCAATTTGTTATTCTCTATCTAACTTTGAGGGGCACACTGCCTTAGTTACACTGGGCAGAAAGGTATTCAAGAGATGTGATTGGGTGTTCTATTTAGTTGTTAGGCAGAATTATTTCTATTGATATACAGAGTGGTTTAATGTCCAGTTTGAACCAAAGGCCAAGTGTCTTGTTAGTCTACTTTTTACAAATTAATTATTTATTATTATTATTATTATTATTATTAGAAACTTGATGTGTTTTAACTGGTCATTTTAAAAATGGGAATTTTAAAATGATTGGTAGGCCCTTTTCACACAGACACTCGAACACCGATAAAATGGGTGTTACATTTTATTATACATGTTGCAGGGCACCCATAGAGCACACCTGCAGCCCTGCACAGTCGGACCACAAGGAGTAGTCTTCTCTGCCAAGGAGTACATTTTTGATTGGCCCACTTGGCTCTGACCTTGAGCTCTGGGCTCTCTGCTTGGCTTTGAAAGCCTTCCAACCCCTTGTCTAAAGGAGCATTGTCATGCTCTGTACAGACAACCTAGTGGCGGTTACCCTATCAACAGACGGGGGGGTGCCAGGTCACCCCTGCTCATGAAAGAAGCTCACCACTTCTGGGAATAGTGTCTTTCCTGGGGAGTGTTGCCAGGGACAGTACACACATTAGAGCAGGATAACAAGCAGGCAGATGGCCTCAGTAACAGTAAGTCCACAATGCTGTCTCATGAGTTGGGCCTTGAATTGAATCCCTTGGTCTTTTGCTCCTTGGAGCACAGGTGGGGCACTCTTGTAGGAAATCTCTGTGCATGAGAATGCAACAACAAGCTACCCATATTCTTCTCCTGAACAGGAGAGGGACAACAGGGGCGATGTCATCGGGCGTTTTTAGACAAGCGCCTTCCCACTCATTACCCAGCTATCATGCTTGTTGCAGGGGTGCATAGACAACATCATGATGGGTGGGTAGCGGGTGGGGAGGCGCTTGTCTAAAAACATCCATAATTGCACCCTGGCTGAAGGGACTGCTATATGTTTTCCCATCAATTCCCCTGTGATAGCAGGGTTTGCACCCCGCTATCTCCGGGACCTGTTTCAGGGTGACCCAGCTCCCCAGAACCCTCAGGCGGGGACCACATTTTGTTTTCTCATTGAATGCTCCCTGTATTTATTTCTACCACACCACCTACACTGTAACTTTATTAGCCCACAGCTAGGGCTCTGTGTTTGGACCTCACAGGGCCCTTCCTTTCTGTCACACACCCCAACCCCCCGAACCTCGCAGGGCTCCGAGTCCCAATCAAGGCTCCCAAGTCCCAACACAGTTCCTTTGACGCTCTAGTTCAGGCTCTTCTAGCCCCTTCGGACTCCCTCCTCCGAGGGGTCTAGCGGGTGTTCCCACCTCTCTCTAGCCCTTCCAGGCAATCCCAAGTCCAACGTCCTTGCCCCTAAGCGGGCCACAGGTGCGGACTCCCTGCACCCTGCTCCGCTCTATCGGCAACACAATTCTTGTCCTGGTCCTGATGGTTCCTCCTCCGGCCTCAGGGCCTTTCTGTGGCCCTCAGCCAGTCAGAGTCTCTTCACTGGTTCTGCTTACACACTGACCCGCTACCAGGTTTGGCGTTGCTTGACTTCAGTGGCCTCTGCTGCCGCTAGTCAGTTTTAGGCAGCAGGATTTAAACCCTGCACCACCTAGAGAGCCGCCATCAGCCGTTCTCTTTTAAAGGGCCAGCCCTTGCTGGCTATTGGAACAGGGTGCCCATCACCTCCCTGTTACATCCCCAAACTGCTGAAGAGCTGTTCAGGGCTCTTGCAGGGAAGGGGGTTCTTGATTCTGATTGTCCCAGATTGTCTGAGGCAATACTGATACCTGGAGCTCAGGGAACTGACCCTGTCCCCTCCGTGGCTGCTTCTGGAGATACCAAACTTTCACTCCCAGCACGTGGAAAAGCTTTGGCACTCCAGCCTCACCTCCTGGCATTTCACAACCTGGAAGCTTCCTTGCTAAGTATAGAAAACAGGGTTGATCCCACAGAGTGCACAACATCTTCTTGTCTAGCAGAAAGGCCTCTAATAAGAGATGCTACTTGGCCAAACGGCAATGCTTTGTGAGTTGGGCCCAAGATGGGCCTCTCCCCCATACAGGTTTCAGTTCTGACCATTCTGGACTATTTGGTGTCCCCCTTGGCAAGGAGAATCAGCTGTCTCCTCTGTCTGGGTACACCTAGCTGCCCCTATTACTTATTTATTTTAATTTTAATATTTTTATTTATATCTCGCCCTATCCCCTGAGGCTCAAGGCGGCTTACAATAAATTCATAAAGCACAAAATATAAACTAAATAAAGACTAAAAACACCCCCCACCCTCCCAGTCTATCCCTGCCCATTGAATGCCTGGCCAAATAAAAAGGTCTTACACTGCCTCCAGAAGACACTCAAACAAGGGCTCAGGAGAGCCTCCAAGGGGAGGGAGTTCCAAAGCTGTGGGGCAGCTACTGAGAATACCTCTCTGCAGGCCCGAGTTCTATGAAACTGGACCACTGATGGAACCCACAAGATGGCACCCTCGGCAGATCTTAAGAGCAATGAAGGGACACAAGGAGAAAGACGGTCCTTAATGCCTTCTTGGAGGGTGAGTGAGTTGCAGGTCCTTTCCTGCAAAGCTCCAAATGTCCATTTCCACTGTGGGAAGGTAGTTCTCCAGCCATACATGGGTTTTCTGCATGGGTGGTGTCCAGTTTTCACATAGGACAGGTTTCTTTCACTCCCAGCCTTCTTCATGCTGCCTCGCTCCTCAAGAGGGGGAAGGAGGCTTTACACAAACTAGACGTCAGTAGGGCCTACTGTACTACCTCAGCTGCACCAAGGGTCTCAGGCTCATGGATGCAGTGCTTGTACTCTTTGGCCCAGGGTTCCAGGGCTTCTAAACAATCCCTCTCTAGGTGGATTTGGGAATGCCTTATCAGGAGGTATGAGCCTCTGAGACTCCCAATCCCTTCAGGGTATGGACCCATTCCACTAGGTCTATGGCCACCTCTGTTGCAGCCTTTTGTCAGGTACCCTTTTCTGAGATCTGTAAGGTAACTACTTGGAGCTCCCCATCCACATTAAGTTTTACTCCTTAGATTTTACAGTTCAGTCTGATGCCAGATTTGGCTGTTTGGTCTTGTCTTCACTGTTTTCCTAAAATAAAGGGTTTGAGGTTTAGTTTACTTCAACCTGTCTCCTTGTATTGCTTTCAAGTCTACCTATAATGGGACTGTGTGAAGGAATAACAAAGAAGAACATTAAGTTTATTATCTGTAATGGTCCTTCTTCGAGTTGTATCCTCTCACTCTGTCCCAGCACCCTCCCTCCTCCATACTTGTTGTGACTAAGTTATAAACTGCTGGGGCTGGTGAGCAAGGGCTCTTTATACACTCAGGGGAAGTGCCGTCAGGGTGTGTGTGGGGTGGTGGTGATGGGAAGTACTTGCTATATTCTGAGTTAGGGACTAGATGGCACCAAATACCTATAATGGGATTGAATGAGGGGATACAAGAGGAATCGTTATTCCAAGGGTTTTCTCCCTGGCAATGGGTAGTTAGGAAGGTAGTTGAAGGTTCATGGCATAGCAGCAACAAGGCTGTAGACCTGGTGACCATTGACAAAGTAAAACTCAAATAGGTTAAAAGACAAAAGATCCACAAAGTTAAACCATGACAAAAAAAGAATCATAATACAAGAAGAGACTTAAAATCCCAATAGTGTGATGTATTTTGCACGGAAAAGAGAGCAGTCCTCAATGGCCATTGTAGGACAGACCTGAAACAAATAACTGCCGGTATTAGGGATCTGGTTGGAGCCATGGTATCCACCATGATCCAGAAAAGTCCAGATACCAAGTGGCATTTGGTTAGCATTCTGTAGATTATTTGGTTAACTGAATAACTGGTTTACCACAATACTATATTGTACCGTTTACCATAGTACCATTTACCACATTTCCACGTTACTGTATTACCATTTGCTCATAATTCCTTTTCTATTTACTCTCTCCTCCCCTCCAGACTTCATTTTAGAGCAGTAACAGTAACATTCTGTTATGCGATAAGGTGTTAATAGTGACGGTAACATAGTAAAGTGGTTAACTTTTGCAGTATTATCCAATAATCCAGTTTGGTGCTTGACGGCTCCAGTCCATGTTTTATTTAGGTGTCCGTATTATGAGGATTTAAGGATCTGTTGGATCGCTCCTACTTTTAAAAGGAAACCCTTTTGTACTGAATCTCATCAGGTGATTAGTTTGTTAGTAACAAAAGACCTGCTGCTTATGAAAAATGTGGCATTATTTTTTCTTTTTGTCACTCGTACAAGGAAATCTCTACTTAGTAGTATGGACTAAGATTTAAGCTGAACGGATTAGCCTGGAACTGTCTATTTGTATTGCTGGCTATTTTATTTTAGATTGTTGTATATGTTTTTACAATGTAGTTTGTATTTCTTTTGTGAAGGCGAATAGCTGTAATAAATTAACTATGACTATGATTACTCCAGTAATTAGATAATTATTGAATAAGAACATAAGAAGTGCCATACTGAGTCAGACTAACGGTCCATCGAGCCCAGCATCCTGTCTTGGACAGTGGCCAATCATGGGGGCCTGTGAGAAGTACCCAACAGGTCACCATGCTATCCATTCCCTGTGGGTCATCGCCAGACTCCTGACAGTAAAGGGTTTTGTTCCCCAGTCCTATCTGGCTCATAGCTGCTAATAGACCTATCTTCCAGAAACTTGTCCAAACCTCCTTTAAACTAAGCTGTGCTGCTGGCCTTGACCACCTCTTCTGGCAGCAAATTCCACAACCTAATTGTACTCTGAGGTGAAAAAAGACTTTCTTTTTTTTGTTTTTACTCTGCCACCTGTGATTTTCATGGAGTGTCCCCTACTTTTAGTACTAGTTGAGAGGGTAAATAACCATTCCCTGTTTATAAGTTCCACACCACTCATGATTTTATAGACCTCTATATCTCCTCTCAGCCGTAGGGGTGTGCGAACACTGAGCGGTTCGGTGTTAGGCCCCGCACTGGACAGCGGACCTGAGGTCAGAGCCCGACCTTCCTGGGGGTGCCAGGGCTCCGGTCCCGGGTCCAGCGGTGGCTGTGGGTCTGGTAGGGACAGCGTTCCGGAGTGCTTCAGGCCGCTACTAGGCCTTCCGGTTTGACCCGGAAGGCCTAGTAGCGGCCTGAAGCGCTCAGGAGTGCCGCCGCTGGCAGACCCGCTGCTGGACCTGTCCACCACCGGGGCCGAGGCCGGAGCCCCAGCACCACCAGGTAGGGCTGTGGGCGATTCCAGAGGGGGGGTGTTTAAAAGAAAAATCCCAGGCTGGGCACGGTGGGGGGGGAGGTGCTCTCCGGCACCCCTTCCACCGATGCAGCCTGGAGGGGGGAGGGAAAACCAGCCCCCCCCCGCCCGAACCAAGTTCGGAACCTGAACTCGGTTCGGATTCGGGGTGTTCGTGAATGGGCCAAACACCCCAAGTTTGGGCCGAACCCTGAACTTCCGAAAAGCATTCGCACATCCCTACTCAGCCGTCTCTTTTCCAAACTGAAGAGCCCCAACCTATCAAGCCTCTCCTCATACGGGTGCTGTTCCATACCCTGGATAATGTTTGTTGCCCTTCTCTGTACCTTTTCTAGTTCCGCTATGTCTTTTTTGAGATGGGGCGACCAGAACTGCACACAATATTCAAGGTGCGGTTGCACCATTGATTTGTATAAAGGCATTATGACATCCTCAGTTTTATTCTCTATTCGCTTGAAAAGAATTCCTAACATTCTATTTACTTTTTTGACCGCTGCGGCACACTGGGCTGAGGATTTCAGTGTATTATCCACAATCACTCCCAGATCCTTTTCCTGAGTGGTAACTCCTAGCTTAGTACACAGCATTGTGTATTCATAATTTGGGTTATTTTTCCCAATGTGCATCACTTTGCACTTGTCCACAATAAATCTCATCAGCCATTTAGATGCCCAGGCACCAAGTCTTGTAAGATCTTGCTGCAGCTCCTCACAGTGTGCTCGTATTCTGACTACTCTGAATAACTTGGTGTCATCTGCAAATTAGATCACCTTACACTTAACACCCTGTTCCAGATCATTAATGAATACATTGAAAAGAACTGGTCCCAGTACAGATCCTGGGGCACACCACTTTTTACATCCCTCCATTTTGAAAACTGGCCAGTTAGTCCCACTCTTTGATTCCTATCTTTTAACCAGTTACCAATCCATAGAAATACACTACCTCCTATCCCATGTCTTTTTAATTTTCTCAAGAGTCGTTTTTGTGGGACCTTATCAAAAGCTTTCTGGAAATCCAGGTACACTATATCTGCTGGGTCTCCCCTGTCCACATGCTTGTTTACGCCCTCAAAGAAATCCAAGAGATTAGTGAGGCATGACTTACCTTTGCTAAATCCATGCTGACTCTTTGCCATTAAGCCATGTTTATCAATATGCCCAGTGATTCTGTTCTTAATGATAGTTTCCATTTCCACGATTTTGCCTGGCACAGACGTCAAGCTTACCGGTCTGTAGTTTCCAGGATCACCTCTGAATCCCTTTTTAAATATTGGGGTTACATTTGCCACCCTCCAGTCCTCAGGTACAGTCAGATGCCAAAGTTAGGTTACAAATTAGTTACTACTAGTAGGTTTGCAATTTCACATTCGAGTTCCTTCAGAACTCTGGGGTGACTACCATCTGGCCCTGGTGATTTGTTTGTATTAAGCTTGTCAATTTGCTCTAGAACCTCCTCCAGGGTCATGCTGATTTGTGACAGTTCATCCAATTCATCACCTACAAAGTAGGATTCCGGCGTGGGTATCTCCCCAACATCCTCCGCAGTGAAAACTGAAGCAAAGAACTTGTTTAGCTTCTCTGCAATGTCCTTGTCCTCCCTGAGTGCCCATTTTACTCCCTGGTCATCTAATGGCCCAACCGACTCCCTAGCAGGCTTCTTGCCTCTGATATACTTGAAAAAGGTTTTATTTTTTGTTTTTGCCTCTTTAGCAAGTCTCCTTTCAAATTCTTTCTTGGCCTGCCTTATTAGCACTTTATAGTTGCCAGTGTTTATGCTGCTTTGTATTTTCCTCATTGGGGCTAGCTTTCCATTTCTTAAAGGAAGCCTTTTTGGCTCTAATAGCCTCCCTTGCGTCTCCATTTAGCCACAGTGGTAGACGTTTAGTCCTCCTGCTACCTTTTTTAACTTGTGGAATGCATATAATCTGGGCTTCCAAGATGGTGCTTTTCAACAGCCTCCATGCCTCTTGCAAACATGTAGCCCTTTCAACTGTGCCTTTTAGTTTCTTTCTAACTAGCTTCCTTATTTTGGCATAGTCTCCCTTTTTAAAGTTAAAAGCCAGTGTTGTACTTTTAATTAACTTTCTCCCTCCAGCAACTATGTCAAATTTGATTATATTATGATTGCTATTGCCTAGGGGTTCAGCCACAGTTACTCCTTGCAGTAGCTTCTGTGTGCCACTTAGGACTAGATCTAAAGTAGCTTCTCCCTTCGTTGGTTCCGGAACCAATTACTCTAAAAAGCAGTCATTTATGGCATCCAGAAATTTTGCCTCCACATCCCGCCCCGAGGAGGCATTCATCCAGTCAATATTGGGGTAGTTGAAGTCACCCATTATTATGATGTTCCCAGTTTTAGTAGCCTGTTTAATCTCTGTTAGCATTACATAATCAGTCTCTCTATTCTGGTCAGGGGGACGGTAGTATAGCCCCACTGCTATACTCTTCTGCTTGATACCTGGAATTTCAATTCATAGGGATTCATGGGAAGTTTGCATCCTGTAAAATTTTTATTCGATTTGCCTCAATGCTGTCCTTAACATACAGAGCCACCCCACCACCAACACGATTTTCTCTGTCCTTTCAATATATCTTGTACCTGGTATTACAGTGTCCCATTGGTTATCCTCATCCCACCAGGTCTCTGTGATGCCTAGAATGTCTAGATCTTCATTTAGCACTATAACCTCTAATTCTCCCATCTTACTTTTTAGACTTCTAGAATTAGCATATAGACACCTAAATGTAGTATTTTTATTCTTCTTCTTAATGGGCACATTATAGGTGACTGAAAGAGGTGCTGTGGAATCATTATCTGTCTGTTCTCCCCTGCGTTCCACCTGAAATCCCTTACCATTTATCTTATCCTCAGTCTTAAGATACCCTACTTCCTCTAAAGTAACATCCTTTGGAGATGCTACAGCCCGAACCGTGCACTCCGCAGTGCCTGTCGGCTTTCCCCCAGGTTCTAGTTTAAAGACTGCTCTATCCCATTTTTTATTTTTAGCGCCAGCAGGTGGGTTCCATTCTGGTTAAGGTGGAGCCCATCCAAACAACCAGAATAACCACCAAACAACCTGAAATACCAGTTATTAACTGCGGATAATTGTTTTGCTATTTGGTTCCACACTAGTATATTCCCTAGTAGGGCCACTCTGATATTTAAATGAAATTTATTAATAACAGGTAAAATTCAGGAGGAACTCAAGTAAGGTTAGTTTTGGTGAGGCCCTCTGTGCCAGTCTAAGTTATCAGAAGATGCTGTGTCTTAACCTCTTAGGCTGCTTTTAGACATGCATGGCAAACACGCTGCATAAAATTACACTGCATGTAAATATGCCACATGTGGGATTTAGACGTAACATTTTGCGCGTTAAAGCCAGTCGAGCATTCTTTTAAAGCTGCGAATTAAATACCTCAACATTGAGGTATTTAATTTGCAGCTTTAAAAAAATGCGCGACTGGCTTTAACGCGCAAAATGTCATGTCTAAATTCCACATGTGGCATATATACACACAGTGTGATTTTATGCAGCGTGTTCACCATGCATGTCTAAAAGCAGCCTGCACCCAGTCTTATTACCACTCAGTTATGTGGTCATCTACTGTCCTTGGTGGATTAATCCTAGAGATCTGGTGGAATGAGGACAACCAATGGGACACGGTATTACCAGAATACAAAACATATTGAAATGACAGAGTAGACTGAGTTGTTGTTGGTGTGGTGCTATATGTAAGAAACAACACTGAGTCAAGCAGGATTAATATTGTAAAGGAAGCAAACGGTACTCTGGAATCTCTATAGATAGAAATTCCATGTATAACGGGGAAGTGTATAGCGGTTGGCCTTTACTATTGTCCTCCTGACCAGTACAGTGAGACTGAGGGCATTTTTAGACGAGACAAAAAAGGCAGATGATCCTTTAATCAGCCGCCTTACTTTGTTCTCATCTAAACGCTTCATGCGGTTTGCAGCCGCGTCCTTCTGGTTTGTTTAAATCCTTCACGCGGTTTGCAGCTGTGTCTTTCGCGCATCAAACCGGCCCTGCAATCCTTCCCCCTCACATCCGCATCAGCGAGCTGCTGTCTCTCAAAGTAGTGAGATGGCTTTTGTGCTGCTCGTTTAAAAGTGCCCTGACTGTGAAATGCTAAGGGAGATTAGAATGTCTCCTCAGGGCAGGATGCAGAGATAAAATTTCTAGATGTCATAAATGACTGCTTCCTGGAGCAGCTCGTCCTGGAACCAGTCCTAAATTTAGTGCGAGGGGTAATGGTGCTGGAGCCTCTGGGCAATAGTGATCATAATATAATCAAATTTGACATACTCACAGGAGGGAAAATGCCAAATAAAACCACTGCGGTAACATATAACTTTAGAAAGGGCAACTGTGTAAAAATGAGAAATCTAGTTAGAGGGAAACTTAAAGGAGCAGTTGCAAGAATTAAATGTCTACAGGCAGTGCGGAGACTATTTAAAAACACCATCTTGAAAGCTCAGATTAAATGTATTCCACAAATTGAAAAAGGTAAGAAGCGGACCAAACGTCTGCCTGTGTGGCTAAATGGTGAGGTGAAGGAGGTTATTGGAGCCAAAAGGGCATCCTTTAAAAAATGGAAAGAAAGTCCCAATGAGGCAAATAGGGAAGAGCATAAGCGTTGCCAAAGTAGATGTAAAAAAGTTAATAAGGCAGGCCAAAAAGGAATTTGAGGAGCAACTTGCTAAAGATGTAAAACTAATAATAAAAACTT
Source organism: Sphenodon punctatus (assembly GCA_003113815.1). NCBI lineage: Eukaryota > Metazoa > Chordata > Lepidosauria > Sphenodontia > Sphenodontidae > Sphenodon > Sphenodon punctatus. Next base: position 2,737,096 of record QEPC01010693.1, read on the forward strand.
TTTCAAGTACATCAGAAGCATGCCAGAGAGTCAGTTGGGCCGTTAGATGATCAGGGGCTGAAAAAGGTGCTTAGGGAGGAATAGGACATTGCAGAGAAGCGGAATGAGGTCTTTGCTTTGGTCTTCACTTCAGAGGATGTTGGGTAGATACCCATGCCTGAACCTTACTTTGTAAGTGATGAATTGGAAGAGCTGTCACAAATCAACACAGAGGTCCTAGAGCAAATTGACAAACTAAATACTAACAAATCAGGCCGGCGAACCGGTAGGCGGAGCCAGGGGGACGGTAGACGGAGCCAGGGAGACGGTAGGTGGAGCCAGGGGGATGGTAGGCCAGTGGCATGGCATAACGCAGCAGCAAGGCGTTCCCATGGTTAACATCGGATGGAAGAAAACACAATCTACATGCACATCAAGCACACATCAAGCTTAAAATAAATAATGTATAAACCCCAAACACAGGGAAACACAGAACACACTGGCAAAACACTGGCACAACACAGCAGCAAGGAGTTCCCAGGGTAACATCAGAAAACACAGTCTACATCCACTTCAAGTGCACATCAAGCTTAAAATAAATAATGTATAAACCCAAAACACAGGGAAACACAGAACACACTGGCAAAA
>QEPC01010693.1:2740127-2779409 GCA_003113815.1 Sphenodon punctatus
GTGGTGTGGAACGAGTAGATAGGGAACGGTTATTTACCCTCTCAAATAGTACTAGAATTAGGGGACACTCCATAAAACTAGCTGCCAGCAGATTTAAAACAAATAAAAGGAAGTACTTTTTCACTCAACGCATAATTAACTTATAGAATTTGTTGCTAGAGGATGTTGTCAAGGCCATTAATATCGATGGGTTTAGAAAAAGGACTGGATAAGTTCTTAGAGAATTGGTCCATTCATGGCTATTAACCAAGTAATTTATGGGATGAACTTCTTACTGTCAGGAGCTGGCAAGGAACAACGGGGAATGGATTGCCCATTGTGACTGTTGGTTCTTCTCCCATGCGATCGAGATTGGCCACTGTCGGAGGACAGGATGCTGGGCTTGATGGACCATTGGTCTGACTCAGTATGACTCTACTTATGTTCTTATGTTCTAATGTTCTTATGATTCTTCCAGGTAGTGGCATTTATACAAACACTCTAAGGGTAGCTCTAGGAAACATAACAACCTTTATATTCTCCTCAGGTGTCAGATCACATTTGGTCTTCCCTGATGCTGCATGCATGCAGTAACATTAAATCACAACATCCACTAAGGTTCTCCAGATATACAAGATGCTCCTTCATACAGGGACTGAGGACTTCTTACTACAGTGAGGAAAATGACTGAAAGGCTGCCTTTTACATTTTTTTGTTTCATAGAGTTTTATTATTAAGACAGCTTCATTTCGAGGCACTCCCAGTTATTGGCAACAATCATAATCTTCCAGAATGGCAAGTCAGTTGATTTTGCTTGAGCAAAAACTGAAGGAATGACTTAATAAGGAAACTTAAGTAGATGTGCATGAATATGTAATAATTGGTTGCATAGATATCTCTATATAGCAGCATCTATGAATATGTGAGGGATAACTATGTACCTTTCTTTATATAGCTATTGCTATGAATGTTGTTTTTACAGCTGTTTGCTTGACTTGACATTGTTCTCTTTAATTCTGTCGTTTTTCATGGCAGTAGTGACAGCTGTTTGCAGTACTGTCTGTAACAGCCTCACTTCTGGATAAATTGCCCATTGGTCTGTTTGCCTCTCTCTGATCACATAGCATGCCCACGAACTACTTGGGGAACATGTGTCTGTGAAGTGGAATATATTCAAATCATAATTTATTTTTAGAATTATTGTTTAATATAACATTTGCACCAACGAGCAGGGTTTATGCAAATCCAAGCTTAGGTATTCCGCGCTAATCTGTATTCTTGGATATGCTTCTTATGTTCATTTTGTTTTATGAATGTCTTCCCAGAACACCTCACTACAATGGGAGACTGAAAACCTACTGCTGACCCTTTCTTGGATTTTCTTTCTCATTTGAGGAGCACTTAGATATTACAAAATCCCAGCCCCATGGCAGCACCTTGTGGCGTTATTTTTGGTGATGTCTGAATGGAGCTATCATGGATAACCTCATGGTGAGATGCAAGAAGGCAAGGGCCACACGAGAAAATATCTGGGATACTACTGCTGTAGGTCACCTAGGGGTAGCATGTTGTGGATCTGTTCAGACATCACAAAAAAACACCATCTTGTGGTACCCAAAGGTCAGTGTAGCTTAGCTGATATGGGTTGAGATGGTACAGACACTGTCTTCATGACTGTCTTGTTCTGACCTCTAGCAATTCCTTACATAAGGTATAGATGACCATGTTCCCTTTGTGGTTAGTGAAATTCCCTGATCATTAGCAAGAGCCCATCACAGCAAGTTTCTATTGCAAAAAAGTCTGTCATCTGTGGTGGTTGTGATGTTCATGGCAGACCTTGTCTGGACACAGTGCTAAATGTTCTTCCCATTCTGGTGTCTCCATGGTGTGTGTGTGTGTGTGTGTGTGTGTGTGTGTGTGTGTACATGTTTGCACATCTCACCTCTTGATCGGATAATTATGCGGAAACACCCCAAGTCAAATTTCTTGGACTTAACTTCTGTGCAGCTTTTTTCTCAAGTGGGAAAACAATTTCCTGTGGTGTACATCAGGCTGTATCTATTAGGATAGAAGGGTATTTCTCAGGTGCTAGATGATAGGGTAAATTTTTCTGCACCTTGTTAAAAAATATAAACTTGCAGATGAGACTGAGATGTGCACTTTAGTAACTCCTCTTTAACCATGTACCTAAGGGGGTGAGGAAGAGAGGCTCAACAGGTTTGGGCTGTTTACCTTGGAAGAAGAGGTGATTAAGGGGGGATGTGATAAAAGTTTATCAAATCACGAATGCCATGGAGAAAGTAAATTGGGGACCATTGTTTGCCTTTTCTCAAAATGGGTGTTTTTAGATGTGATGATAGCACGGATTTCCATGCTTTGCCAAGCGTGGAAGTCCATGCTGTCATCATGGCTGAATGTAGCCGCCAGATTTTGGCCCAGGCTGTGGAACCTAGGTTTGCACAGGCCATAGTGATGCTTAGCCCAGACTGTTCTTGGGACCATCCCCGAGAAACAGCCCGGACTAAGCATCACCATGCTCCATACAACATACGCCGGATCGGGGTAAAGCGGGCCGTCACATTTGATGGTCCACTTACTCTTACCCTGGTCTGGGTCCATGGCGCTTCCAGGCAGCCATGGCGGTCTCATAGGCTGCTGTGGCCACCCATCAGGAAGGGGGCAGGCACTCCAAGCAGCGTGAGGATGGGGTGTGGTCACGCAGACACGTGTCCATGCGTCGCCCTGTCCTCTCCCTGTCCCCTCCCCAGCCCAGGCCACCGTCATTCTTGTTTGGTGCCTGGGCCAAATCCTGCCTAATCCAGACAGAATTAAAGCGTTATGACACTCAGTGCTGTCACATCTGAAAATACCCAATAAGAGAATACAGGGATACTCTCTGAACTTAAATGGCAGCAGATTCAAAACGAACAAAAGGAAGTACTTTTTCACACAATGAACAATACAGTTGTGGAACTCATTGCCAGAGGAGGTTGTATAACTGTAGCTGGCAAGGGAGTCAACATCAAGAAATGGTTTTTTGAGCAGGGGACAGTTGACTGCAATTTTGAGGCCATCAGGCATCCTGGTCTCCTGAAGGGAGGCATTGACAACCCCAGCCAACAACAGCCCCAATGCCTCCCAGCTAACTTTCATGAGGGCATGGATCTAGTTCACAGCCGGTCACCTGCACTGTTCCAGGCAAAGCTCCAGCATCGGTGGGCAAGACTAACTGGAGTCAATCCAAACAAACAGGACAAGACCGGGCTTCCCCAAACTCAAACTCTGACTCTGCGCCCAAATTAGTAGCACTCAAGTCAAGCCAAATATAAGCAATTTTATCTGCAAAGTATGTGGCAAACTCATCTCAGTGGGCACCTGTGCTTCAGTCAGTCCAGGTGGAAACAGCCTGGATTCAATAAGCTATTCACCACCCAGAAGAGCTCTGCTGGATGGCACTTTGCAGATGCTATGGCAGATGTGAAGAAAGCTTTCTTCACCATTGGTACAGCCACAGCATAGTCCTTCAAAAACAATCTATGGAGGACTGAGCATGCGCAAGAAATAGCGGTTGCAGTTCCCGACGCTACACTCCCCCAGATCTCTGAAACCTCACCAAAACCCAAGATCAAAGGGCCAGCCTACCTAAAGGTGAGAAGAGAGCATGGGGAGAACGAAAGGAGCCCCAGAAAACAAGCAGACAGTGGCCGTGATGGATAAATACTGCCAGGTAAAACCATCCCCCCCCATCCCCCACACAAATGGAGCAGACAAGATGGCGGAAGCCACGTGCCAGACGGAGGGGAGGCCTATGGGGGAGACAGAGGCAGAAAGAGAGGATAAAATCCTCGCAGCAGTAACTGACATTAAGGCTGGGTTGGCGGCTGCCGACCTAGCCAGGGAGCAATTGCTGAATGAAATTGTGAAGCTCCAGCAAGTGGAGCAACAGGGAAGACAAAAGACTGAGGCCCTAGCTAAAAGGGTGGAGGCAACTAAGAGCAGAGTATCTGAAATTGAAGATAAGGCCTTAAGCAACCAGGATCAGCAAACAAAAATGTGGGACATGATTAAAAGGCTGGAATCTAGAATTGAATTTCAAGAGAACAGGGCACGAAGGTCTAACTTGAGATTCATGGGGTCCCTGGAGGGTTGGAGGGAAGAGAAGTGATACCCCTGATCTGGACCATTTTAGAAGCAGTTTTCCCAGAGGAGCCTACTATACACAGACCTAAAATTGAAAGGGCCCACAGAGCCACGAGGCCAAAACCTAAAGAAGGAGAACCCCCCAGGGCAATCATTGTGAAGTTCTTAAAATTCCAAAATAAAGAAAAGGTCCTAAGATTAACAAGAGGGAAGAATACTCTTGATTATCAGCAGAAGAAAATCAGAATATTTCCGGATTATGCTGGTGAAACAGTGGTGAAGAGAAAGAAGTGGGCAAAATACTTCGCTGAGCTGCACCAACTAGAGCTTAATCCACAATTATGGTTCCCAGCCAGGATGACAATTCTACGGAGGGGCAAGCGAAAAATCTTCATAGAAACAGCAGAGCTGGAGGAATTCTAGGGGTGGGACATCAGGTCAAATACCGACTACCGGATTTACCGGTTACCAGATTCACAAAAACCAGATTGCCGGATTTGTACCGGTTTAACGGTACCAGATTTGTTCCGGTTTACCGGTACCAGATTTGTTCCATTGATTTCAATGGGGAACTGTCCCCATTGAAATCAATGGAAAACAAAACAAAAAACCTTCCCCCTCCCAGATTGTGCGGGTGGAAGGGGGGGCACCCCCCACCCACCCTGCCCAGCCTGTATTAAAACAATTTTTTTTTAACCCTAAGTCCCGACTCCCTACTAGTGCGGGCTCCAGGCTGCCGCTGGCGACCCAGAGCCCGCACCAGCAGGTACTAGAGTGATCCCTGGGGTGGGGGGTGGTTTAACACACACCCCACCCCAGGGACCACCTTACCTCCCCACCTAGGGATCGCCTACCTTGCGCTCCGGGTGGCGGCGGTGGCAGTCCGACTCTGGCCGCTTCAGCGCTGGCTGTGGCTGCCGGCTTCAGTGCTACTAGGCCTTCCGGGGAAACCCGGAAGTTCACCGGAAGGCCTAGTAGTACTGAAGCCGGCAGCCACAGCCAGCGCTGAAGCCGCCGGAGTCAGACCGCCGCCGCCGCACGGAGCGCAAGGTAGGTGATCCCTGGGTGGGGAGGTAGGGTGATCCTTGGGGTGGGGGGGTGTTAAACCACCCCCACCCCAGGGATCACCCTAGTACAACACCTACCTGCTGGTGCGGGCTCTGGGTCGCCGGCGGCGGCCCGGAGCCCGCACTAGCAGGGACTTCGGCGGAAAATATATATTTTTTAAAGCCAGGCTGGGCAGGGTGGGTGGGTGGTGTCCCCCCTTCCATCCGCACAGCCTGGACTGGGGAGGGAAAGTGGGGTGGGTGGGTTGTGGTTTTTTTTACATTGCATCCATTCATTTGAATGGCCGCAATGTAAAAAATCCGGTACGGAGAATCCGGTAAATTACCCCGGATTACTGGGTTTAATCCAATACTGCTGGTACACCAAATACCGGGCAGTATCGGATACCGGAAGATCCAGAATTCCCACCCCAAAGGAATTCTTCCAGAGGCATGTAGAAAACAAGCTGAGCCCAACTGAAAGCCCTAAATGGCCCGCATATCATCTAGTACATGAAAGCGAGGAAATCAATATATCATTTATGAAGTTATGTAAGCATATGTCTCTAAAAAGATGTAATATATGGAAAATACCCCCTCAAAGAGCTTGGTGAAAGGGCATGAAGTATGTAATAAGGGGGGGAAGGACGGTAACTATAGCCCTAAATGTGAAAGGGCATATGGAGGGGAAGAAAGGGATGAGGGGGGGAAAAATTAATTGACGCTCTCAAGGAGCAGTGGAAATGGAGACAATGCAATGGAATAACGGGGGGAGGGAGGAGGAGGGAAATTAGGGATATTAAAGGAAAATGAGTGAAAGACAAACTCATAACCCCGACAGAGTCCTCAGGAGGGGAAGAGAAGGATATTTTTCTTATATATATATAGTTCACAGGTTAAAATGTTTGGTATGGGATCCAGGGACAGGAAAGTCACAGGTGTGGCTAAACATAAGCTGGTATCAACATGGCTGAAATGATAAAGGTGATATCTCTCAATATTAAGGGACTCAATAATCCTATCAAATGCAAAAAGAGTCAAACAGTTGCTTAAAGAGGAAAAAGCAGATATCTGCGTTCTGCAGGAAACCCATTTTAAAGAAACTGACAGTTTTAGATTCAAAGACAGATATTTTGGGGAGACATTTGTGGGCTGTCATCCACATGCAAAAAAAGTGGGCGTTCTAATTGGGATTTGAGCCAATAAGGCATTTACAATGAAGAAGATAATCAAGGGCAAGGATGGGAGATTAATTATAGTAGTTGGAGAGTTAGAGGGAGTGCTTGTTACGCTGGCCAATGTGTACGCACCAAACGTGGACACACATGGATTTATAAGACATGTCCTCCCTTCAATAGACAGAGGGAGTCTTAATTATGCAAGGGGACTTTAACGCAAGCTGGGAAGAAAAAGAGCACTCAAATAATAAAAGCCCAGGGAAATGGCAGAGGAATTTGGGCACACTCCTCAAAGTGAATAATTTGGAAGATGTGTGGAGGTCTATGAACCCTAAAGAAAGGGACTGTACCTTCTGCTCCATGATAAATAATGTTTATACACGCATAGACTACTCCTTTCTGAACAAGAGTGATATGAACAGGTGTAGGGCATGCTGGATTAAGTCTAACACCCTCTCTGACCATGATATGGTCATTACAGGCCTGAAATGGGGAAAGAGCGTGCAGGATGAGACAAAGTTTGGGTGGCAGCTCTCTAGAGGATGGTTGCAAAATAAGCTCTTCTTGGAGCAGACCCTGGAGGAGATTAAAGATTACTTTGAAATAAACAATGGCACAGTAGAGAAACAAGCAACGCTATGGGAGGCAGCTAAAGTGGTTTTTAGAGGTAAATTAATAGTTATCAAATCCTCTCTTTGCAGCAGGAATAGGGAACACTTAAAGGAGTTGAAAAGGGAATTGAAAGCTTTGGAGCTAGAAAATAAAAACAACCCCTCTAAAAAAAGGATGGGAAAAATAATTCAAATTAAAGAGCAAATAAATATGAAAGAGATAGAAAAAACCACGGCACAGCTTAAACAGATAAAAGGATTTTATTTTACACATAATAACAAAACAGGAAAAGTGATGGCCAAGTTAGTTAAAAAACAACATTAAAAAGCGCATGTTTCTTTCTTGAACACAGCCGGGGGCACCAAATTAACAAAAAATGAAGAGATACACCAGGAATTCCTGATGTACTATAAAATCCTGTATTTCTCTTCCAACCTGGACCCTGAAAAAATAAAAGAATTTCTTAAGAAATATAAACTCCCGAAGCTAAATAAGGACCAAATTAGCTATCTTAAGAAACCCCTAAGTATAGAAGGGTGAAAACAGACATGACGCTAGCCACTCTTTAACCACCCTTGGTGGTTATTTATGCATGTTGCAGGGCTCTATTGGTGCCCTATGTAGCCCTGTAACATGCATAAATAACCATCAAGGGTGGTTAAAGGGTGGTTAGCGTCATGTCTGTTTTCACCCGAAGAAATAAAAGAAGTTATTGAAAACCTGGCTAACAACAAGGTTGCAGGCCCTGATGGGCTGCCCGCTGAATTTTATAAGAAGACAATGGACTTGGTGACCCCACACCTAGTGAGTACGTATAATGAACTATTAAAAGAGGGTAGGCTGCCTGACTCCTTCTACGAGGCTAATATTATGCTAATTCCAAAGGAAGGGAGAGCAACAGACAAATGTGAAAATTATCGCCCAAGTTCATTATTAAATGTGAATTTCAAAATCTTCTCTAAGGCTTTGGCAAACAGACTGGCAGCAATTACAGGAGAATGAATTGACCCAGACCAGGTGGGCTTTATTCCCACATGGCTGGGATTTGACAACATACGAAGGACAGTAAATATTATGCACCACCTGGACAAATCAAAAGAATAAGCAGCAATCATATTCCTGGATGCTGAGAAAGCCTTTGACAGGGCGGAAATTGGATACCTTGAACAAATTATGTCCAGAATGGGTTTTGGGGGAGTCTTCCTTAGGTGGATAAAAGCAATTTATAAAGAGCCAAAGTCAAAACTCATAATAAATAACTGCTAGTCTGATGCCTTTAGGCTTTACAGAGGAACAAGGCAGGGTTGCCCCCTGTCCCCCCTGCTGTTTGACCTGGTGTTGGAAATACTGGCTATAGCAATAAGGCAGGATGAAAGAGTCACTGGGATTCAAATAGGAAATAAGAAGCATAAAATAGCGATGTTTGCGGATGACACTGCTATTTTGGGAGGACCCAATAAAGTCCACTACACCCCTGAATCAGCTGATTCAAGAATTTGGAGTAATATCAGGGTACAAAATAAATACGACAAAATCATATGCACTTATCTATGGAAATGATGCTAGACAGAGGGACGCTATAAAGGAAACATTGCTTTTCCCTGAAGAGATGCGAGTGGTGAAATACCTGGGAGTAATGTTGCCAAGACAATTAGGTCAGTTATATAAGGAAAAATTTTCAAACCTACCACAACAACTTAATATAGAGGTGGTGGAATGGAAGGATCTGCCATGTACGTGGCTAGGGAGGGTGAACTTATTCAAAATGATAATTTTACCCAAGATTCTCTACAAGATGATGGCACTGCCAATTCATTTACCAGAGGCCTTTTTAAAGGTGTGTGATAGATTAATGACAGAAATAATTTGGAGGGGGGGAAAACCTAGGATCAATAGGCAGTCATTGATGTGTATAAAGGAAAAGGGAGGGATAAATTTCCCAGGTATGGGGCTTTACCACAAAGCAGCAACACTTGGGGCCCTAAATATTTGGTACTATCAGCCGGAGTCGATTAGATGGGTGGGGATAGTTTCACCTTGGCTAAAGATTTTTGCTCTGAGTAATATTATTGCTGTTGAGGTATCCCCGGATAAAAAAATATGGAAGAAACACCCTTTTGCGTGGGCAGCATGGCTCAACTGGCAGAGAATAGTTTAAAAAAGCAAGTTAGAGAAAACCCAGTTCCCATACTCACCTGTAGATCTCCATAGGTTTCAACAACATCAGCTAGCAGCCCACCTGAGGGAACAAATAAAAAAGAAAGGATTAACAAAAGTAAATCAACTGTTTGTGGGAAAGGTAATGATGAGTAAAGAGGACCTAGAGGCCAAGCTGGGAGAAAGGGTTGAGGCGTTCAGCTACCTGCAACTTAGGCAGGCACTCAAGAACTGACCAAGGAGGGAATTATTCGAGAGAATCCAGTAAGATAGAGCGAGTATTGTTTGAAAGAACTGCGATAAAAGGCAGGCTAGCCCAAATTTATAAGGAAAGAAATTTGGTGTGAAAAACAAATCAAGTTTATACAGAAATGGAAAACAAACCTGAATATTGAGGTCTCAGAAAAAGAGGAGGCGACTATTATTGATTATATGCATAATAATGTGTCCTCGCTCAAAATCAGAGAATGCCAAATCAAACTAGTGGTTAGATATTACCTAACCCCTATGCAATTCAGACACCTAAATACAGGAGATAAGGGTCTATGCTGGAGAGGGTGTGGGGAACAGGAACGTACGTACATTGTTGGTGGACGTGTGAAAGAATTAAACCATTATGGAAATGTGTATGGCAAAAAATGGAAGCAATGACCAAAGTGACTATACCTTTTCACCCGGAGATTGTGCTTCTGGGTTTATTCCCAGAGGTGAAGGTTTTGCAGAATCACAAGGATTCATGTTCGGCATTTATTCAGGCAGCCAAAAAGATCATAGCAACACACTGGAAAGACAACAAGGAGCTAACAGAGGGTGAACTTTTGAACTTTTTCCATTTGACAATGGAAAAAATTGCAGCAAACCTTCTGGATAAAAAAGAAGCCTTTACAGTGAAATGGTTCCTGTGAATGTGCGTTATGACTAACTCGAACTTACCAGAAGATGAGCGAGCTTACCTATTTGACTATTATATCTAGAAAAGGAAAGAAAAGCAACCAAAGCGAGGTTTGGATCCCAAGGTTCAAGTTGAGAATGTTCTATATTCTTTTTTCTTTTTTTTTTTTAGTTCTGATGTTTAATGATATCAAAGTCATGTTTGTTGTTCGAATAATAATAAATAAAAAATCATTTAAAAAAACAACAACAAAAAACCCAACGGGATCAGCAGAGGAGGATGCAATATATCCTCGCCAACTAGAACAAGGAAATAGCATGGCGAGCTGCTGTGGGGGTATTCCAAATGGCGTTATCCAGGAAGCAGCAGCTGGAATCCCCTTAATTTATCCCAAGGATAGAACTGATATCACCGCTTCAGGATGGGGATTCCTATGGAACCCCTGTTAAGGGTATTTGAAACATAAATCCTCGGCATTACCACTCAAAACCCAGTACTATATGTCACATGCCTGTCCTGACTGACTTAATCATCCTCTCACTGGGGAAGTACTAGCGGGATTGCATATTGCAGGGGTCAAGTGTGCCGCCATAAACCCTGGGAAGGGCAAGGCATTTGCTACTGCCCTAAGGGATTGCAAAATACTGACCCACGGGGACTTTTAGGTGTGGGACCGCCTCAAGTTCCTTTCAGCTGGCCCCAATATGCGTTTTCTGGTTAAGACATTTTTCTACAGGTTAAGTGTGTTATAGTTGTGAGTAGGGTAGACATGAGAGGACAGGGATGAAGATAATTGTCTTCCTTGTGAATTTTACTTATTTTGTGTAGTCATATATATTTGTTCTATTATTCTGTTTTTGTTGTATTTTAATTATATATTACTGTTATGGTTCCTATAACCCAGCATCCTATGTTGTATGTCTGACCTCTTTATTTAAGTATTTTTACGTATGCAGATTAGCGGGATTGAAACTCTACAGGGGTCAAGTGTGCCGCCATAAGCCCTGGGAAGGGCAAGGCATTCTGTACTCTCTAAAGAGTGTATATCACTGATATATGGGGATGTTCTGGAGTGGCCTCACCCCTAGGTATTTTTTTCCTCTTTGTTTCACCACTAACTGAGATCCGGGGCTGAGATATTTATCGGGGTTGAGAGGGGTATGATAGTGGAGGACCGGGAAGACAAGTAATAATTATTACCCTCTCGCAAATTTTATTTTGTTCACTTATTTATATATACACTGTTGTATTTTATTCTGTTTTTGTTATATTCAAACTGTATACTAATATTGTTATGGCCTAAGGCTAAACAAATAAACTTTTTGATTGATTGATTGACTGAAAAACCCAACAATCTATGCTGCAGTCGGTCAGCTTTGGCACGAGTCGAATGCTATCTGTGGTCTCACCACCTGCCCTCGTGTTTTAGCAGCCTCAGATCCTCCGTATATCAGGGTGACCCATATTGCCATGGTGGAGGACACAGACACCTGGCTGCCGTTGTGTTTTCAGGGCATGAACTTTGCAGGTGCCTTTGAGCCATTGGCGCCCAGAAAACTGAGGCTGGCGACTGGTTCAGGGATGTAGTGAGACAAGAATGGTTTAATATCAGGATAAAGTCTGGTGGCTGCATTTTTTTTTTTGGCTCCTGGAGTTCAATCATGCCCTGGTGTCAATAGCCAAGCTCAACACAGCATACCACAATCAACCATGGCATTGATAGAGGTCAGCAGGTAAGTTCCTCAGAGATTTCTGGAATTATATTGGGGTATACCATCCTAACTCCAGGGGTGGACCATCCTAACTCATTTACCACCCCGAAGGGGGCAAAGGAGGGCAGAGACCTGGGCCCTTGGATGGTAATGATCTGACCTTGACAATGGTGTTAGAACAACATCCTCAATAATCGGATCCCCTGTTTCCAGGCTGGTGCAGAACAAAAGATCCAGTGTTTGTGCAGCCTCGTGTGTTTGGTCAGATATTATCTGGGATGGGTCCTTGGTTGTCATGGCGGCCAGGAACTCCTATTCTGCTCCCGAAAGGCCAGTCTTGGCGTGTATGTTGAAATCGCCACAAACAATAAGTTTGGGCGATCTCAACACCACCTTTGAGACCAGCTCGGCTAGAGCAGTCAGGGAGTTTGCTGTGCAGTGGGATGGTTGGTACACCAGTAGAATCTCCAATCTTTCCTGGTCCTCACCCACCATAGAGTGTGTCCACCTAGTGTTTAAGTCAGACACCGACCGGCTACCTTTGATTGTCTTTAGAGACCACCACCACTCCACCTCCAGTCTCTAATCCTAAGCTGATGCTCCACCCGATCTGTGAGACGGGACAGGTATTTGGTGCCTGTTCCCCTCACTCACTGTCCCCAAAGTGGATGATGAGGTGGTTAATGATCAGGGGGCCCCTAGCCTGAATCTGATGCTGTTAAACATGAGGTCGGTGGTCAATAAAGAAATGACTGTCCAGGAACTGATCCTGAATCATGCAGCCAACTTCGTGTGTATCATGGAGACCTGGCTAGACACTGAGTCGCGAACCAGTGGGTTCCATACAGCCGACCATGCAGCCTGGTCCACTGACATTGCATTAAGCAGCACCAGTGATAGATCAGAGGCTTGACTGACCTCAACCCCCAAATATTCTGAGACAATGGATTTATTGTTAAAACTTGTTTTGGTGAAAGAACAGGTATTCGAATTTCAGCGGGTGTAATGAGATGTCAGCCAACATGGCCCTACACCAAGTGGATGTCCACCTGCCCATTTATTAACTGTTCTCCCACACCAGACATGGAGCCATCACCCACCAGACCCACAGCCCCCACTCATGGCATGCCCATCCTGTAGGTGAATGTGTGCTAATGTGTGCTCATGTGTCTACATCCTGTCAATTAGGTTGCAACTAGCAACTCCGTACATACAGGTCCACCAGCACCAGAGAGTCACGAGCGGAAATCCTAGAGCATCCAAGGAGTGACCGCTTCCTGCCTCTCTCTCCACTCTCTCTGGTGCTGCCAGTGGGGGCTGTCTAAAAGTGCATAGAAATGTGCGGAGTTGTCCATTTATTAGGCTGGCCACACTAAACATGTGACATGGGGCTGAGTGCAGGCTGCACATACTGAACATGCAGTGGGCTAACGTTTCTGCTAAACAAAACTGAACAGCTAGCCAACTACTTTCCACTAACAAATCACAGATAATCAGAACAGTGGGAACTGAGATCATGTTTAAATGCTTTGTTGAACAGGAAGGAACTTGTTTTAAAGCGTTCAGGAGCTGTCGGGGTTGTTCTCTGCATCAAGAGCCAGCAGAGTGCGCTCCCACAGGAGTATCCAAGAGGTATCGGGAGGAGGCCAAGCCAGGATTAACCACCAGTTTAGGCCAGTCCAAATTTATCAACAAATTATAGGGGAATTCAGAAGTGTAGTCCAGGCCATAATGGTTCAGAGGCAGAGACAGTACCAGGGCGGTTCAGCAGTCAGATTCAAAGGGTCAAAACAAGGAGCGAGAACATAGGGTCAATTTGGGTGCAGTTGGAGTGCAGAATGGGAATAAGATCACAGAGACATGCCCCAGGCAGGTGAAGTCAGCTAGACCCTTTAGGTTGCTCAGACAACACTCACTTCCTTTAATAATCTGAGGCAGGCAATGATAGGCAGGGCATATTTCCAAAAACATGGGAAGAATCTGGCTATTAGTAGCCCAATAGCCTGCAAACTTGCAGAACTTTATGTCGGTGTAGGGGCAGTCTGTCCCAAAGAGTCAGGCACCAGCATTTTAGTCCAGCATGACCTCACACTTGCTGAGTTGGGGCCCATAACAATGTCCTCTTTCCCCTTTTCAGAAATGAGGACTACTGATGTTTAGAGTCTGTCTTGTGGTGGAGTGATGAAAGTACATTTTTCTGTTACCTAGAAGACAGAAAAGCTGTCACAGTACAACCACATAATTAAAAAGTGCTAGTATGCATACCTCACTCGCACATCAGAGATGCACATGAAGTGCAAATAACCAAAGTTTCTATAAATAGGGCTACAATTTGTTTTATTCATTTCCTTCTCCCTATTGGTGTGATGCATCTAGGTGAGTGTACAGCGAAATTAAAGCACTCTTCTCAACAGATATGCAACATGAACCAAAATTAAGGCATAGAATAAGGCACTAAAACATATAAGGCCTTGTGGCAGAGTGCAGTGGATAAGTTGTTGCAGGAGCCTTTCCAGAGCCCTCCAGCACCCTATCCACTAACAGCTGTTCCCTGATAAGAGGGCTAATGAATAATTAACTTCCAAGAAATGACCAGAGATGAGAGTCTTGGAAGTGGAAACTATGGGTGAAAACAGACATGACGCTAACCACCCTTTAACCACCCTTGGTGGTTATTTATGCATATTGCAGGGTTTCTAAGGGTGATTTCAGATGCTATGAGATCACAGTGAACCACGGTGAATACCCACCTGTGGTCACTGTGCCTTGAACGTCTGTTTGGCGGCCGCCAGATGTTCGCCACGGTCAATACCCACATGGGGTCATTTTCAACCACGCTTCCTGGGCTCCCCGGGGGACTTTCCCGGGAAGCGTGGTGAAAGTGATCCCCGGTGGGGACCAAAAAAATTTCACGTCTGGTCGGGCGCCACGGCCTGGGATCACCGGCGGGATCCCGGGCCGTGGCGAATTCGGCCAGACGCTGCGGCCGCATTGGCCCCGCCACCCGCCCATCTCCCCAGAGGGCGGGTGGCGGGGAGCGTGGAGGGGCAGGGCCGTGCGGCCGCATGTTGCGCCACGCGGCCCCGCCCCTCCCAGATTCCCCGCTGGGATCCCCCGGCACGTCTGATACGCCGTGACAGGATCATCCCGGCGGGGGATGAATGGGTTGTTTTTGGTACGGGGCCAACCGGCCCCGTAACGTCTGAAAACACCCATAGGGCACTAAAACAGCCCTGCAACATGCCTAAAGAACCACCAAGGGTGGTTAAAGAGTGGTTAGCGTCATGTCTGTTTTCACCCTATGGAGGCAGCTGAAGCCAGGGGGAAAGCCTTGAAGAGGTTTGCAGAGCTTTGGAGAAGGAGGAAGCCTCCCAGAGTGCAGGGGCAGCCAGTGCAGGAGAGAGCCGTTTAAAGGCAGGAGAGAGGACTCCCTGCATGGCAAATACGATATGTGAGCTATACGAATTTGCTATATCACTGCAAAAACATCCAATAAAGGTAACCTCGCCTGTGTCAGCACCCGTGGACAGAGATGAGCACAGCAATGGGCTGGCTTCTGCCTAGCAGGGCCTCTGTTTCAGGCCTGCAGCGATTAGCAGTATCTAAACTCCTTTGTTATGCTGAAAATCAATACTGATAAGCAAGCAATTGAAAGACAGAAATACAACGTACTGGCCAAATTAAATATAAAATAATTCACCTCTAACCTTGAGAAATGTTGAGAGTTATTCATGTGTAATTGATACATGATAGTGCAGTTAAACTTGCTTTAAGTGATATCTGGGGAGCCACTAATAGTGGGTTGCCTTGTAATGGTGATTCTTTTTTTTAAAGGTAGCACAAAATGTTGCTAGAAACATTGTATCTAAGTGGTGGTGGCTACCGACATTGACCCTTAGAACAAGTCATTCAAAGTACAACTGATTTACTCCAGTATTTGGAACAAAAAGGGTGATGCCAAAAACAAAAGCAAGTGTCAATCTAACAAAGCACTTAAACCCATGAGTAACTGTAATTCCTGCCATGGGACTAACCCAGTGGTAAAAGTTATATAAATGGGGGTTGGGTTTCTTGGGAGGATCAGGACCACAGTGAGCAGATTGCAGGTTTATACATACAAAGAAATTATTAAAAGCACCTCCTTTCATGACTCATGAAGGCTAATCTGTTGGTTTTAATCCAAATTGCTTTGAAGTCAGGGGGAGTCTCTGAGACTGCATTGACAGCTTCTGTGAGAAAGGACCATTTGTCTAGCTCAGGGGTGGGGAACTTTTTCCATCCCGTGGGCCACTTTGAAAATTACTAAGGCCACTTTCAGACATCCCATCCCCCGGACATATTCTGGCTGCGAGGGGAGGGGGGAGGAATGCCCAGCCAGAGTACGTGCAGGGATCGACTCGTCTGAAAGCCGCCCCACGTGGCTTTGCCGGCAGACATGCGTAATGATGCAGAGCTCGATTTCCTGCTCATGTCTGCTGGCAAAGCCACGTGGGGGGCGGGGGCTTTCAGACTAGCCGATCCCCACGCACATACTGGCTGCGCATTTCCCCTGCAACCAGAATATGTGCGCGGGGGGGGGGGGGGGGGAGAGAATGTCTGAAAGTGGCCTTAGTCTATCCATGGGCCAGAATCAGGAACTGGAGCGAGGCCAAATAAAAAACAGCCATATGCCACAGGTTCCTCCTCACTCTTGGTCTAGCTGAACTGCCGTCGAAGCAGAGCTGTAATATGGTTCAGTGTCACAGTTGGGTCTTTTGCTTCCCCTGTGCTCCATAGGAGATCTAAACAGTGCCTTCTCTCTTCCTTGTGTAGATTACTTTCCCCTCTAGACTATCTCAGCTGTGCTGGCCAGTATGTTGGGAGTGGGGACACAGCAAAAGTTACTCTCACTCCTTGATCCTGTCCTGTCACCACTACCATGTTCCTCTGTGTATAAGAAGTAGCAGTCTCTTTCGCCCTGCTCTTCATTACCATCAACACAAGAAGACTGCTTGGTCTCCTTACACCCTCATTTACTCTCCAGTGTGTGATTGAGAACCAAGAAATTCAGTCACAAGTAACCTGTGGAACTTGTTGCCAGACGATGAAGAGAAGGCCAGTGGGCTCAAAAAGATTGGATAAATACTTAGAGCATGAGACCATAAATAAATGGCTATTAATGAAGTTGGTCAGGGGCTGAGACCTCTGACTTGTGGTGAAGGCTCATCTTTCGAGCTCGGGTCAATGCCTTACCATCACAGGTTCTGGGCAGGCGCTTTCAGGGCATTCCCTTCTCTGAAAGGTTGTGCCCATTCGACCATACTGCTGTCGAAACAGTTGTCCATGTGCTTTTTCATTGCCACCTTTATGATTCCTTAAGGGAACGGCATCTGTACCCCTTCCAGATGGATCATCCTGGCAGGTCAGACAATGCTTTTCTGTCTTTGCTGCTGGGTAGCAATTCGTTACAGGCTATCCAAGGCATGGCAGCCTACATCATACAGGCTGTGCGATGTAGGAAGAATTTTTTGGAGTTCAGGTCTATGGGTATTTTCAGACGTTACGTGTCTGACATTCACCCTAGCTGAACCACGGTCAAACACGGGCCACGTTTGACTGTGGTGCACGTCTGTTGGCTCGCCGCCAGATGTGCACCACAGTCAAACGCAGCCCATGTTTGCATTCACCACACTTCTGGACCTCCGGACGCGAGGAGGTCGAGAAATGTGGTGAAAGGCCACCACGGCCATGGTGAACGGAAAGTAATGTCTGGTTACCGCAGTCAATGACAGTCACCCCCTTCCGTGGTTGCGGCAGCGACCAAATTGGCCGCTGCCCATCGGGAGGGGCGCCAGGGAACGCAGGGGGTGCGGCTGTGCGGCAGCATGCTGTGCTGTGCAGCCCCGCCCCCTCTGGGGTGGTGGTACCGCTTTAGATGTTATGGATGGGCGCTTTCACCACAGGCTGTGGGCTGGTTTGGACCATGGCTGGGGGCAATGGGGTGCACGTCTGTTGGTGCGCCTCTTCACCCCCAGCCGTGCTCCGAACCACCCTGTGGCCCGTGGTGAATGCGGCCGCCTGTAACGTCTGAAATCACCCTATCTTAGGAAGTCCTCTTCCCCCATTGAGATAGACTTCTATGTTGAGGCTATGGCCTTCCTTTGTCCTGCCTGAGATTTTGGGTCTAAGGGATAGTACTTTAGCCCTTATATGCTCCCACTGGTGAACTTAGAGTATCGTAGCTTTATTTACCAATCCAAGATAAGTAGTCCTTTGTTGGTCTTGTTTCTGCTGGAGGCTAGATTCGGCATTTAGCTATTATCCCACCGGCATCTTGCCTTGGCAAGCATTTATTTACCTTCCATGTATTAATTGTTATA
Source organism: Sphenodon punctatus (assembly GCA_003113815.1). Classification (NCBI taxonomy): domain Eukaryota; kingdom Metazoa; phylum Chordata; class Lepidosauria; order Sphenodontia; family Sphenodontidae; genus Sphenodon; species Sphenodon punctatus. The sequence goes on from QEPC01010693.1 coordinate 2,758,203, forward strand.
TTTGTTTGAGTATTTACAAGACCGGGCATGTATTACTGGAAGGTAATTCAGTTAATTTGTCCCACCAATTTTAGTATTTTAGTATCTTTTGTAACACATTAGTACATTAGCACAGTGCAGGCTGTTCATGCAGGGCTGGCCAGCTGGTCTGGCGGAGATTTCTTAGCTGAACTAACCATCCGCCCGTTGCTATCTTATTTTATTTAATTATTCATATCATTTTGCACGTAATAGTGCTCTCTCCCTAATTTTCTAGGGTGTTGTATGTTGTGTGTTGTATGTCGTTTTTCAGGCAATGGCCTTGTGCTACGCCAATAAACTTGAACTTGTGACTTGTGGTGGCTGGGAGTGAATAGCAGTAAATGGATTGCTCTGTTTGACCTGTTGTGCACGTCTCTGAAATAACCCAAGACAGGATACTGCGCTGGATACAAGGGCATGGCCATAATAGAGACAGATAGTGCAATTGCACTGGGGCCCACCCAGCAGGGGGAGGGCACACTCCCTGGTGCAGCTGTGTTTCCTACTATTGGGAGGAGTAAATAGGGGGGCCCATTTAATCTTCTGCATCAGGGTCCATTCCAACCTACCGATACACTTCTAACTGGACCGACCACATTTGTGACCCAGTACAGCATTTCTTATGTTCTTATCCCACCAAAAGTTATAAGCTGCCGCTTCGATTGTACACTTACCTCTATTCGCTAACTCAGCAACAAGGTTACAGTGAGTACTTCTGGAGCATCTATAACTGTGAGTGTAACTTTTTCAAAAAATCCAGGCGTATTTGCAGGTCACCACAAGTGTATTGCTTTTTTTCCATGTTGCAATATTTGGGGGAGTTGAATGGCTTTGCTAGATTATAGTGGCTAATTTGATCTAATGCAATTGATGTAAATGCTGTAGTTAGCTTGATTTATGTCAATTGTGCAGCAGATATTTGTTTGATAACCCAGCCTAGAGTGTCTTTCTTAGCACCAGAAGTATATTCGTGCCAACCGCTGCAGGGAGCTAGAATACTTCTTACCAACATCCTTTCTGCTGTATTTGTATGTGTTTAGAGGCTTGCTTAGGGAGGACAATTGAATTATTAAATCACAGAAATGTTACATAGTGACATTTATTTTAGTAGATTTGGGAATTTCAAGTAAATATCTTCAGAAAAAGTAAAAGGCATTATGTTAAAAAGACATTTGGTGAAAAGGGATAGTGTTGCCTTACTAGCATGCTTGGATAAGCATAGAGAACTAATGATTTTCAATGAAGCATCATTTTATGGTGACCATTTTGCCATGGAGGGAAGATTGTTGTGTCCTGGTAAAATTGTCTCACACTGTGTGAGTAACTGACAATTCCTTTCCTCACAGATTATTTTTGGGTTTGACACATTTATTATAGTAGTTAAAGTAAACAGGAACCACTGGCTTTAGTCATTGGGTCTGATGCTCTTAGTACCACAGTATAAATGGAGAATAACTGATTGACTGGGAGGAGAATTAGGCTGTAACTATGCATTCTCTTCCAATACATCTGCTGAAGGAATTCATTTTAAATCATAAATCAACAGGGATTCATTTTAAATCATAAATGTTAAAGAGCAAGTATCCTTTGAATAATATGCTCTGAAGTCATTTTAAGTTCCCTTTATTTTCTCTTCTCTTCTGTTGTGTTTCTAATGGTCTTGTGAAGGGACTCACCCCTTCCAAATCTTCTAGAATCTTGTGACTTGGTTTTTTTGAACATCTGAGGTAAGTAACCTTGGGTGCTGCCTAGGCATGTGATGTACCAGCTGTATCTGGATGTGGCTCATGGGGATCTGTGGGGGACTAGTACAATTTCAGATGTGCTCTCCAGGCCCTCTTCTGTGCACATTTGCAAATCTAGCTGCTCCTGGGCTAAGGAGGGAAGGGAGGTACAGCCTTTTCATGGCTTTTAGAATATGTCAGTGCATGGATGCAAGCGAGGGTATATGGGTTATTGAGATACCAAGTACCTGAGGACAAGACATGTTAATGTTTAAATAGTGATTTGAGAGAAAGCAGCAGTACAAATATAATCCAGAACATTTGCCTATGTAGTGAGAAAATGTTAATTTGCTTTTACAGTAGTCTAATAATATATTAATCCAGGTGAGAGGTTTAAGTAGCATTTGCAAGATTGATAAATATAATATCAAATCAATACAATTCCTTTCAGATCTGTTTTCTTTTAAAAACAAAATAACAAAAAATTAAAGCATACCTCCGTGTTAGACAACTAGCTAGTGCCTCATGTAGTAGGCTATGAAAGAATCCATGCAATCTCATCTATTTAGAGAACCCAGATGAGAAGAAAAAATGTCTGGAGTTTGAGAAAAGCTTTCCTGCCAGATGGAAGGATGTGTGCATGACAGAACTCATTTGGTGTGGGGGTGTGAAGTCATTGGAGGAGTCGTTGGAAGTGAAGTAGTTGGAGAAAGTACTGTGGTAGACTTTGGAAATAAAGACCGTTTTTACACGAGACGCCCCCACCCATCTCCATGCAGTTTCACTACGTGGAGATGGGTGGAAGCAGCCATGTGAAAGCCGCGGGAGATGGTTGGGGGTGCGTGCGCGCTCCCGTGCTACACCCACCTCCATCCATCTACACCCATCACCCACACATGGAGCAATGGGCTTCAATGCCCGATGCTCCGTTGGTGGAAATAGGTGGAGGTGGGTGTGCGCCTGTGGGAACGGGTGCGCACTCACCTCCACCTACCACGGCCACACACCCATCCCCCCCACCCACTGTGGTCCATTTTTAAAAATGGCCAAAGACTGGAAGGACAAAGGATCAAGACAACTTTAATAATGAGAATGCTGATCTTCTGGTATATTAGAACATGAAGATATATTTGGCCATTGCTGACTAAAATGACTTTAAGGTATTTGTCTGGCTCCTTCACTTGTGCGGTATCTGAAAGCATCTGTAGCAGAGCAGGCAATGCTTTAAGTACCCACTGGTTCAATTGGAAAATTGGTAGAAACATCTGTATTCATTAAAACCAACTTACTATTTAATTTAATTTTATTTATAAATCTGTTTATATCCTGCCCCTCTCACCCGAAAGTCACTCAAAGTGGCTCACATAGTAAATAAAACATTAAACTACGATAAAAATGATAAAACTCACTTAATCGTTATAAAACTCAATAAATTATAAAACTCACTCAACCCACTATTGCTGGGTTATGATGTGTGACTGACCATTCAAAATGTATTTTTTAAAAATGGGTAGCAGAGTTGGGAGTGGTTATACCAACAGAGTTTTCCCTTCCCTACAGGCCTTTCATACTGGCAGAGTTACAGGGTGACCAACTCCCCCCCATAACCATTACAAATAAAAATACTGGAAACACAAATACTAAATCCCACACACAGCCCAGTGTGTATATACCTGTTGTCTGACCTTTCCAGTTTCACTTACTGATGTGCTTAATAAGAACTGCACTTCCTAGGAAGGTGTGTACATATGAGCTGCCTCTACAGCAGCACATAGTAATCAAGAAATAGTGAAACGTAAAGTGATGTCACAAGGACAGATGGGCAGATTTTCAAAAGACCGCAACAGTTTAGTTCAACCTCTGAACTGCTTTGGAAAGCAGCAGTAAAGGCCATAATGGAACCTTGTTGTCTGAAAAACCTGGCCACTATTTAGGTATCGAATTTGAATATGATCTCTCTTGAAAAATGTGGCCCTAAATCAACAGAATTAAACAACAACAAAAACTAGATTGCTTTGCAATATTTCCTTCTAAATTTTTATAGCTGAAAGTTACTTGCAACAGCAGTACGTACACACTTTCCATATGGAATTGTGATTCTGGACTTGAAGGTGTCTGTAATAGAATAGAGGCTCAATTTGGTGCTGGCCCTTTAAGAGGGCAAACTCTGGGCTTCAGAGGGTGAAAACAGATATGACGCTAACCCCTTTAACCACTCTTGGTGGTTATTTATGCATGTTGCAGGGCTGTATTGGTGCCCTATGCAGCCCTGCAACATGCATAAATAACCACCAAGGGTGGTTAGCATCATGTCTGTTTTCACCCAGAGGCTCACAGGGCAGGACTAAGCCAGCCTGGAACTTAAAAGCCTCTGACTTGCTCAGTTGCAAGGGGGAAACTGGCTTGAGAAGCAAAAGAGGGGACTGCTTGGATGAGCAGGAGTCTGTGTGAGGGAGCCCGGAGCCCATGAGAGCTGGTATGAATTAATGAATGAATAACTTTATTATGCGTGACCAATGGTCATTGCAGAAAGAAGTAAGAATTAACAAAATAAAATAATCCAACACATAGGATTACAAAGATGCAAAACTGCAAACATTAAAACAATAACATTCTACCCTCGTTGCTGAGACCGCAAAAGCACCATTACGCAAACTATGGGATTGAGAGTGGCCCAGGAAGACCTCTGATAATGCTAGACAAGCTGGTATGAGCACGGAGCTTTATATCAGGGGTGGGGAACCTCAGGCCCGGGGGCCAAATGTGGCCCAAGGCAAGTTTTTATGTGGCCCCTTTCCACTTCCTGGATCTGACCCTTGGATCCAGTTCTTACCTCCAATCACTGAAAAACTGAGCTCCAGGGAAGGGAGCAGAGATGAGGTCATGCAAACAAGGATAGGGGACAGTTCCGTGGCAAAGAGCCATGATTTGGGCCCTCCTTTCCTTGAGTGCATCCCTTAAGCACCCCCCGCCTCAACTTCTGTGCGGCCCTCCGAGCTTATGCAAGCTTTCAGAGTGGCCCCCGGGAGGGAAAAGGTTCCCCACCCGTGCTCTATATGAACGGTAAACATGTCTATATGGTGGAGGAACCCAGCAGTGGTAAATAAATTGACTTGAGCTAATTCCTTGTGTGGACCTGGGTGCTTGGGGGACCTGATCCTGAGGGGAACTGCCTGGTCCAGGGCCCACACTGCCACAGTGTCATTTTCAATTTATTGACCAATTTCTGTTGGGTGACACCAACCAAAGCATTGGTGCAGCACTGATATTGTTCCCCCACCCTGAAAGAAGACACGTGACACCGTTTTTGTGGATTAAAATAAGGCCGCACCAAATTTTATTAGCCTTGTCGGGGGGGAGGGGGCTATACCCCTCCGATCCTGCCAAACCTACGTCTAACTTATAACTTGGGTAAGTAAACTAAAGGCGGTCTGATGTCTCTCAGTACCGCAACAACATTAACTCTATAGCTGCTGCAATGTCACACCTGTCGGGCCGCCCCCGGCCGGATCAGGAGGCCCTTCCTTCCGTGACCCGAGGAAGGAATTGAGGGGCAGCCGGTGAGGACCCTGGACCGCCCCTGTCCTGGGGCCCTACACCGGCCCCTCACCCTTTTCCTGGGTCCACCGCGATGCTGGCCGGTCAAGCTCTAGCATTCGGGTGTACCCCATCTCTTAAGGAGATGACCTGGCAGCAGACTATCCCTACCCCTAACTGTCTAACTCGCAGGACCCCTGCGGTGCGACGTTAGAAAATTGCTGACCCCTTCCCCCCTTCTGCTTATCAATCAACACTGTGAGGAAGGCGAAAAAACACCAGAATTTCAGCCAATTATCCTGATGTCAAACATTCCTTCCCGGCTCTGAACTCAAATTCAGCAACCAGTTAAACCCACAGTATTCAAGGGTGGGTGGGAGGGTGCTTCACCGTCGGTGCCTGGGCGCGAATGCCTAACCTCGCCCCAGGCACAAGATGGCGGCTGCGAGCTCCCGCTCTCGCGAGAGCTCGCTTCGCGCCGCTTTCCTCTCTGCCGTGTGCCCACCCCCGCACGTGCTTCCCTCAGCGCAGCGGGGGAGGAACAACAGCCGCCCCCGAGCTGTTCCCCTGCGGGGAGAGCCGGTAAGGCGACGGGCATTGTTGAACAGAATTTGGCTCTCTTATTGTAGCAGGGCGCAGCTTTGCAGGGCTGCTGCCCCTTTAAGAGCAGAGGGTGCCAGCGGCAGGCTGACTGAGGACTGGGTAAGAGCTTGGTAGAGCCAGCCCAGTGGGCAAAATGAAAACCCAACTGAAACAGAAGAGCGAGTGGGGCAGGACACTGGCCCTTTGAGGGCCTGACTGCCTGGAGGGCTGGACGCACCCAGTCTGCACATATAAGAAGAAGGAATCCAGCAAGAGCTTCAGTCTGTGCCTGACTGGAGAAAGAGAAGCATCTCTCAGCTGGAGCCTGAATCCCTGCATGAACTTTGCTGATAGTTCTGAAGGCTAAGGGATAAGCAAGGGCAACCCAACTGGAGTGCTGAGCTGAGGCTCCTGCAACTGTGAGTAGCCAGCCAGAGGACTGGTACCTGGCTGAGCTGGGGATAAATATGGCTGGGGTTGCCGGAAGGCTGTTTCCGGGCATTAGGTAGAGCCTTGAGAGACATTGTATGTGAGAGATTCTACTTATGAACTGGAGACTGTGTATGTGTTGTAAATAAAGACTTGCATGAGCTGGTTTGTGGCTGAGAGACACTGATAGTTTGGGCCTGGTTCTCTGGGGAGTTACCCCAGGGCACCACACCCTGTTACACTTATGTATTTAAGACCCTGGGTTCTCTATTGTGCACTCTCAGCAAAGCTCTTCGGGAAACTACTGCGTTGCCTACGTTGAGCAAAGGCAAGTTGTTGGCAGGGATATTTCCCAGGAATCTTACTTTCCAAGAAACAGCTCTGTCCAGAATTCTAAAGATGCAGTTCATCCAGTACAAGACACACTTTGTTGTACTTAACAGACATGATTACATTTTCCATTTGGCAAGGCTACAGTGCATCGCCAAGTTTTCTAAAAATAGGGATGTGAGTCAAGTTGCAAACAAGATGGAAGGATTTCAGATGTTTGCATTTCACACAAAGCAACACAACTAAATTAATAAGAAAAAGTTGCTTCGGAGATGAGAACTGTCACTTGCATCTTGCTGTTGCTGGGTTGTTGAAGATGCACTCTGAATCAACAGTTTTACTATTTCAAGTAATAAGAGTGTCTTGGTGGACATAAAACTATACATGTTATAGGATTCGGCCTACACCCTCCCAGCCCCCAACAAAATGACAGATATTTCCCCCCCCCAACTGATTGGCCTATTGATGTATGTTTACCTATTGAGTTGCCAAATATTTATATTGGCTACAGAATTTGTATTTATATGGCATCCCCTTGCACCTTTTACCAGGGCAGACTCGCATTATTATATTTGCTAATTTCTGACACACGTTATGTCCTCAGTTACACTTGGACACTGACAGCTTCACTGGCTTCAACTAAAACCCCTGTATAGTTTAAATGAGACCATTCTTGTTTAGTGTAGGGGCAAGTTAGCTAGTATGTGGACTTGATTACTGAGGGTATTATGTTCTAATATGCATATTTATTTATTTTTTAAAAATGGATCAATACTAATTGTACTGAGGTCTGTGTACTCGTATCCTCACCACATGGACCAGCCAGCCATCATTCTTGATGTAACCAAGCCAAGCACGTGCACCTGGGACCTCGCATCTTCGTGAATGTTACACCCTTTTGTCCCTCCCTCTCTTCCCCTTCCTTCATCTCCCTCACCCCACCCCCACCCCCCGTCTCTCAGATTGTAAGCCTTAGGGCAGGGACTCTGTCTATTCCATTACTTTGTAAAGCACCAGGTACATTGCTTGTGCTATATAAATGCTTGCTAATATTATAATAATAATAATAATAATAATAATTAATAACAATAGCCTTATATTTCCTAAGTATAACAAGAATGCTCTCCACTTTTGTTTAATGTGTATATGCAGCCCCTGGGGGAGATTGTGAGAGGTTCGGGGTGCGATGTCACCAATATTCTGATGATACTCAGCTGTACCTCTTGTTTTCGACCGACCCAGGTCCTGCTGTCTTGTTGATTTCCCAATGTTTGGAGGCTATGGCAGAGCAGACTCAAGCTCAATCCTGAAAAGACTGAGGTGATGGTGGTGGGTAGGGCGAGGGAGGTACCGACCCCTCTTGTTGGGGGGTCTGCCCTTCCATAGCCCAGCAGGTTCGGAGTCTGGGGGTGGTTTTGGATCCGGGCCTCCGTCTGGATCGGCAGGTGGAGGCAGTGGCTAAAGCCGCCTTTCGCCAGCTGTATCTGGTGCGGAGGCTGCGCCCATACATCTCCGGGCCCGACCTGGCCACTCTTATTCACGCCTTCATCACCTCGAGGCTAGACTACTGCAACGCGCTCTACGTGGGGCTTCCCTTGATTCTGGTTCGGAGTCTGCAGCTGGTGCAGAATTCAGCGGTCCGTCTCCTTATAGGGATGAGGCGATGGGAGCATATTACACCTGTGCTCTGCGCTCTGCACTGGCTGCCTATAGTGTACCGAGCCAGGTTCAAGGTGCTGGTGTTGGTCTATAAAGCCCTATACGGTCTGGGCCCCTCATACCTTAGGGACCGCCTCGCTTTCCGCGCCCTAGGGCGGCCCATGCGGTCGGCCGGGGGTGCCTTCCTGGAGGTCCCGCGTGTTAAACGGGGCCACAATGGAGAGGGTATTCTCAGTGGCTGGGCCGTGGCTTTGGAACTCCCTCCTGGAGGAAGCTCGCCTGGCCCCGGGTCTGATGGCTTTTTGCCAAGCCTGTAAGACCTGGCTGTTCTCCCAGGCCTTCGGAGGGGAGGGTGGGAGGGGAGGGAAGGGAGGGGGGGGATTTTGGGGTGGGGGTGGATAGTTTTAATTATTTATACTGTTGACATTTTATGTATTTTAGTATTGTTTTATCTGCTGTGAGCCACCCCGGGATGCCGTAGGCATGAGGGGGCGGCCAATAAATACAAAATAAATAAATAAATAAATAAAAATAAAAACCCTCCCCCCCAAAAAAAACCACCAAACGACCCCTATTTATCCCCGCTTGCCAAATGCTTTTTCAAATAAAGTCTTTTACCACCTCCAGAACATGCCCAAGCTGGGGCTCAAATAAACCTCATAGGGAAGGGGAGTTCCACAGAACTTGGGCAGCAACCAAGAACACCCTTCTGTGCACCCCATCCCACCGACAAGGGTAGCAGATGGAACCTGAGAAAGGGCATCTCCATCCGACCGTAGGGGTTGCAATGGAACATGGTAGGACAGGCGGTCTCTCAGATATGTGGGGCCCAGATCATTTAGGGCTTTAAAGGTCAAAACCAGAACCTTAAATTGTGCCCAGAAAGCTATAGGTAGCCAGTGAAGGCTTTGGAGCGCCAGTATAATGTGCTGCCAGCGACTTGTCCCCAAAAGGAGCTGAGCCGCTGCATTCTGCAGCAACTGCAACTTCGGACGGTCATCAAAGGCAGCCCCACATAGGCAACACATTGCAGGAATCTAACCTAGAGGTGATGAAAGCATGGATGACAGTGGCCAGATCTCAATCAGAAAGAAAAGACCACAGCCGTCTCACCAAATGAAGCTGGTGAAAGCCACTCCTAGCCGCTGCCGCATCCTGATACTCCAGGTGCAGTGAGGAATCTAAAAGCAGACCTGATTGAATAGAGGGGGCAGGACTCCATCAGTAACAGGAGTTCCAGTTCCCTCCAAGTCACAAGGCTGGCCAACCATCATCACTTCAGTCTTGTCAGGATTCAACTTTAGTAGGCTCATTCTCATCCAGTTCCTGACAGCAGCCAGGCATTGGGTAAGCACCAAGACTATGGGACCTGGGTTCATTGAAAAAGAGTGGTAGAGCTGAGTGTCATCAATATACTGATGGCATCTCACCCAAAACCTCCAAACCCTTGCCCAGTGGCCTCTGATACACATTGCACAAGAGGGGAGACGGAATAGAATCCTGTGGGACCTCACAGAGGAGGAAACAATGAGCAATCACTCACCACTACCCACTGAGACCTTCTCGACAGGAAGGAACAGAACCACTCAAGAGCAGTCCTGTGCACCCCCACCAGGTCCCGCAAACAAGTCAATAACACCTCATGATCAGCTGTATCAAAGCTGTATCAAAGGCTGCTAAAAGATCTAATAACATCAATAGGGTAGAATTCCCCTTGTCCATCTCAAGGTGCAGATCATCAACCAAGGCCACAAGTGCAGTTTCCATGCCATACCCAGGACAAAAAGCCCAACTGAAATGGGTCCAGGAATCCGATAGCATCAAGGTGAGCCTGGAACCGTTGAGCAACCACCCATTTAATAACCTTCCCTAAAAATGGAAGGTTAGAGACAGGCTGGTAGCTGGCTGGGGATTCAGTGTCCAAGGATGACTTCTTAAGTAGGGGCTGGACAACTGAAATTTTTAAGGCTGGCACCCTCCCTTCCCATAGGGAGACATTGACCACTCCAGCCAACAACGCCCCCAACGTTTCCCAGCTGGCTTTCACAAGCCAGTATGGTCAAGAATCTAGAAGCTGGTTGCCGTAATTGTCCTAAGCACCTCCTGTGCATCGGTGGGTGATACCAATTGAAAATGTTCCAAATAAACAGGAGAAGACTGACCTTCCATAACCCCAAATTCTGACCCTGCAGTTGAAAACAAGTTGTGGTGAACACAAGTGACTTTATCTGCAAAGTAGTTAATAAAAATGTCACAACGGGCATTAGATGACTCCATTTCCTATTCATATATAGTTGAGAGAATTAAATATTTCCAGCAACTGTTTGGTGAATGCTAAGAAGCTTCTTCCTGCCAGAGCAATACTCAGAGAAATTCAAAGCCTGTATGAAATATATCAGTATATTCCTAGATTGGCGATGTAGTAAGGTCATAGTAGCACTGGCCAAAGGAAAACAGGCAGCTATACTAAAGAGAGGACCATGCCGTGGATGGGTGCCAAGAAAGGTGCTGGTGCCATAAAGGCACTAGCCCTAGCAGACTGGCTAATGATGAGAAGCTGAGTGACCCCAAATGGGACTGGGTGTGGCTAGGTAAGCCACAGGCATCTCAGCCACATAAACTGGAGCTTGGAAGCTCACATGAGAGATTAACTGGGTGAGATCAGGAAGATTAGAGAGCTTTGCCTCAAGAGAAGGCGGTGGGCTGGAGGGTTCTGCTTCAGTAAGGCTTGCAGGGAGGTGACCAAGCTAATAGGGAAGGAGGCTGGCCTGGAGACCCAGGAGTGGGGCCGGGGAGCTGACCTGGGAGCCAGCTGGCAAGGGCCAAGCTGGAAAGACTTATATAACCTAGCTGGGAAGGACTGTGCCTGGCCAGGGGGCCTATAGAAACAGGTGCTCAGAGACTGTTTATGTTGGACTCTTTGTGAAGCTGCTGGTGGGGGCTTGCACGCTGTAAATAAAGGACACTTTGGGGAAAGACCTTGCTTGGACTGGGTTCATGGGATACGGATTCTGTGAGAACCTAGTCCGGCAGGACCCAGTCCTGCTACAGGCCACCCTCTCAAAAATTTTAATTACCATCAGAAGACTTCTGTGATGTGAGCATTCAGGCTCTAGTCCAGAAAAGGCTTTAAACACCTGCTTATCTTTAAGCTTCTGAGCAATCTCATTGCCTCAGTAAGACTGGTTAAGCTTAAAGTTAATGCCTGAATCATTTGCTGGATCATAAGAGAGTGATGAGCCTATTCAAGACCAAACCCTATAGTGTTCATAGTATTTACAAAACTGATATTTTGGGAATATGGCTTTAAATGTTGAATTCTTCATGTGTGTGAAGTTTGAAAGGTGCACCATAAATAATAATAAAGAAAAGAAATGAATAAATCTGATAATGTCTCTTCCCCGTATCCGTTTCATGGATCCAAATTCAATGAATGATGTGGCGTGTGTGTGTGTAATTTGTTACTATGTTTACCATCTCGTGATAGAATAATTTGCTGTAGTGTGTTTTGTTGAGTATGGTTCACAGTGTAATGAACCCAGAGATTTGCCAAATGTATACTCCCTTACTCTTATTTAAGTAGTGTAGAAGTTGGCTCTGGTACTGTGTGTGCTAAAAAGCAATTAGTTCTGATATGGCGGTAGTCTAGAATCCACTTAATTGGCATCCTGATCAATGACACGTCTTCCTAATTGGGATGATGGACGGGGAACCAATTCTGTGCAATGCTTTTCAATTACACTAAACAATGTATTAACTATATTTAAATTGAACATTTCAAGTTGTCTGCTGTTACAGGGTTATGCACAAGAGCTAGTAGATGAGAACTAGAACATGCAAGCAGGAATTTCCCACTTTCCAGCCCTCCGTTTACATCTTGTTTCTTTCTGGCCCAAGTTGCTGGTTTTGAACTACTTGATCTTGCCTTAATGAGGTTTACAGATATTTAACGTATTTATTGAGGTGCTATGTTCACTTTGGTGGTACTATTTAACAGTCTTTTTCAATGGGAATGGATACCTGGTTCAAATCTGCTGGATGCAGCTTTGCTAATTGGTCTGGTAATAAACTGGAAATAATGGAATGCAGAAAACAATAAATCAGTTATGCAGTAAGAGTGTAAAAAGATTTTTAACTGCTGCAGTATGCAATTATCAATTGATTAGGTATCTGGAATTTTGGTACTAACAGCTGATTTGAGTTGGTAGGGTTGGTAGTGTGTCCCCAGCTGAACTCAAACCATTCAGCTGAGCCACAAGGTGTGGGTCTTTGGTTAACAACAACATGTGACTCCTGAGCCTGTCAGGATGGAGTGTCACTGCTAATAAGGAATGCTGCTATGCGATGTGATATTCTGTACCTCTTCCATGAAGCATTCTTAGATTTAAGACCAAAAGGAACCATTATGATCATTTTAGTATGACCTGCTTTGTAACACAGACCATAGAATTTTACCTAGTAATTCCTGTACAAAATAATCATAACTTCTGATTGAGCTAGAGCAGAAAAGATATGCACTTGTGATTTGAAGACTTCAAATGATAAGAACCCACAATGCCCCTGGGAATGATTAATTACTCTCACTATGAAAAATGTGTGCCTCATTGAGATCTGAATTTGTTAAGTTCCAGTCTGAATCTTCTTGTATCTTTGTTTGGGAGATAAAAGAATCATGTATGATAGGAAGTCTACTCCCCATATAAGTACTTATAGTCTGTGACCAAGTCAACTCTTTACTATCTTTCAGATGAACCAACAGACTGAATTTCTTAAATCTCACATCTTCAAGCAGGTTTTCCAATCCACAAGTCATTCTTGTAGCCTTTTCTGAACCCATGACAATGTTCAATATTCTTTGAAGTGTGGACACCATAACTGGACAGTACATTATAATCTTATCAGTCCAATATACAGAGGTAATGCCACCTCTCTACTCCTGCTTAATATTCCCATGTTTATACCTTTTGATTACCCTTGTCCTCTTATGCACTGGGACTTCCGTGATGGAAAGTGGCCAAACCTAACCATAAGTCCTTACACAGAACCAGTGCCACTCACATTTTTTACTACCTCCTTGACTCTTCTTGGTTGTTTCTCAGTCTGTCTTTGTTGTCCCAGGGAGATGTGTCTATTGTTCTGCTCAATGTCATTTGCCTTACTTACTTTCTTCAGGATTTCCAGTTGATGGTGCAGATGGTGTCTTTGGTAAATAGCACTTAACAACTGGCTGTAGCATGGATTTTTGCTCACAGTACTCAGACCTCCACCCGAGACAGTTACACAGTTTGTTGTCCCCTTCTGGAGAGGTGTTCTGTCTTCCACAGGGTTTTAGGCATGCCCCATTAATATACCCTTGGTATGTCACAAGGTGGACAACTTCCTCTCTGACATCACCTTCTTTGGTGTGTCGTCAGCGTTAGGACTGATCCCATGCCCTGTGCACACAACTCGCGCGCACATCCATTGAGAGCACATTGTCCCATGCGGGATCCATGCAGATCTCACACAGTGGGGGTTTGGGATTGTGGCCATTATCTCCAACTTCACTCTCTTTGGTAAGTTGTGTGTCTCCCTTTCTAAATTTGTTCATTGTGATAAGTCTGCAAGGTTTGCCTCCTCCCTTGGGGTTCTCCGCCACTGTTGAGTATCTATCCTGCTGGACATCTCCCTGTGCTCCGAGGACCCAGCCCTCTGTTTTGGTATTTCCTCTCGGGTACCCAGCCTCCTGGGTGTCCCTGCACCAAGGGTACTTAGCCCTGGCCCACTGCACTATGCCATTAAGGTTCTCTCTCACTTTGGGCCTCCTTGTACATTTCTCTCCTTCTCCTGGCATTCGAGCTGGTCCTGCCTGGTTCCACAGCCCCCTCTCTCACTGGGTATTATTATTACTTATTATTATTAGCAAGCATTTATATAGCGCCAGCAATGTACCTGGCACTTTACAAAGTAATGGAATAGACACGGTCCCTGCCCTAGGGCTTACAATCTGAGAGATGGGAGAGGGGGGCAGGGGGGAGAGACGAAGGAAGGGGAACAGAGGGAGAGACAAGGGTTGTAACTAGGGGTGGGAAGTTCGGTTCCCCCGGTATCCAATACTGCCGGTATTTTCCTATACCGGCAGTATCGGATTAATCCAGTTATTGGGGGTACCGGTGCCGGTTCCCCCGTACCGGATTTGTTTACATTGCGGCCATTGAAATGAATGGCCGCAATAAGAAAGAAAGAAAAAAATAATATTTTCCCCTCCCCCCATCTGGGTTTCCCCGGAAGGCCTAGTCAAGCCCTGAAGCCAGCCAGCACTGAAGCTGCCGGACCGCCGTGCAGCCGCCGCCCGGAGCACAAAAGGTAGGCGATCTCTGGGTGGTGGGGTAGGGTGATCCCTGGGATGGGGGGGTGTTAAACCACCCACCACCCCAGGGATCACCCTAGTACCTGCTGGTGCGGGCTTCAGGTCGCCGCCGCTGGCAGCCCGCACTAGCAGAGACTTTGGCTAAAAAATCCAGGCTGGGCAGGGTGGGTGACCCCCCTTTCACCCACGCAGCCTGGACGGGGGAGGGAAAGTGGTGTTTTTTCCCCATTGATTTCAATGGGGACAGTTCCCCATTGAAATCAATGGAAAAATACCGGTACCGGTATACTGGTTCTAATCCGGTAAACCGGGTTTTTGGGAACCAGTATCCGGTAAAACCGGTATCCGGTTTTTTGGGTGAAGTCCCACCCCTAGTTATAACATTAATGAAGGTATGAGGTCCCAAATGCATGTGCTTGGCTTGGTTACGTAGAGAATGATGGCTGGTTGGTCCATGTGGTGAGGATATCAGTACACAGACCTCAGGTAACAGATTATACTGGAAGGAAGCTATCAGCAGAAGTTAGGTGAGGGGAGCGAGGAGTTGGGGAGGGCAGAGTGAAAGAGGTGGGTCTTGAGGAGGGATTTGAAGGTACAAAGGGAGGGGGTGAGGCGGATGTGGGTAGGGAGGGAGTTCCAGGTGTGTGGGGCAGCTAGGGAGAAGGGACGAAGGTGCTTAGGGGAGGCGTGGAAGGGTGAGAGGGGACAGAGGAGGAGCTGAGTTCACGGACTGGAGTATGGAGGGAAATTAGCACATGGAGTTAGTGGGGAGCAAGGTTTTGAAGAGATTTATAGGTGAAGACTAGGAGCTTGTACAGGATTCGTTCAGGAAGGGGGAACCAGTGAAGAGAGGAGGGGCTGCACGTGGTCGAAGTGATGGGCGATAGATGACCCTGGCAGAAGAGTTTTGGATGGAGATAAGGGGAGAAAGGTGGGAGTGGGGGAGGCCACTGAGAAGGAGGTTACAGTAATCGAGGCAAGAGATGACCAGGGTGTGAACAAGGGTTTTGGAAGAGGACGACAGAGAGAAAAGGGCAAATATTAGCAATGTTATGGAGGGAGAAGCGACAGGATTTGGCAACGGAGTCGATGTAGGGTTTAAAAAAAAGGGGTGAGTCAAAGATGAAGCCTAAGCTACAGGCTTGAGGTACGAGAAGGATGGTGACCCTGTTGATAAGGATCGACAGGGAGGAGAGAGAGGAAGGATTGGGGGGGGGGGGAGGGAGATAAGGAGTTCAGTTTTAGCCATGTTGAGTTTGAGCTGACATTGAGACATCCAGGTAGAGATGTCAGAGAGACAGCTGGTGAGGCGAGCTTGAATGGATGGAGAGAGAGAGAGGGAGTAGAGAGATAGAGTTGAGTGTCATCAGCGTAGATGTGATATTGGAAGCAATGAGTTTGCCTAGGGACAGAGTGTAGATAGAGAAGAGGAGAGGGCCAAGGACAGAGCATTAGGGTACACCAAACAAGAGGGGAAGGGAGGAGGATGGTGCCTGCCTTCCGTTCAGCCTTTTGATCTCTAAGGCCCTTTTCCCTGGACTCCTTTTGGTATTCTTGTCCCCTAGTCACAGGTTGGCTACCAGCAGTTCCCTCCCCTTGGTCAGCCTCTTACTCAGGCCCAACCTGGCTAGGGGCTTCCAGGAGAGCCTGCTCTTCTCTTACTGCCTGCTGGGTTTCCAAGGCCATCTCTGGATCGGCCTGGGTACCCTAATCTTCTACCCCAGGGCAGAGAAGCCCAAGGGCTCCCTGGTACCTCTTCAGCAGAATGTCTCCAGAGCTCACACCCAGCTCTGCTTGTGGAACTTATTATCTTGTTCCTTCTGAAGTTACCTGACCTATGCTCTCCCTATTAAGCCCTGGCTAGTTACACAATCAACCCCAGTTTTTGGTCATCTGACTTCTCCAGCTGAGGTAACTCCTACCTCTCTTAGACAGTTAATCCTTTCCTGTCTTCAGGTGACCCAGTGGCAGACAGCAGTCGTCTGAATCCTTCCAAGGTTCACCTGCAAATACTCTGCCATAACTTCATGTTCACTCAGTTTGTTATATACCATGGATCCAGACTCCTTTAGAATCACAGCTTTCCAAGATACGGTCCCTTACCCTGTAAATATAACCAAGTCAGTAACGTCACTTCATTTTTGTTGCGAAATCCTATTCTTAAGAGGAAGTATGTCTTGTGATGAAAGCACTGATTTGGGGACTCGGGAGGTTTGGGTTCACTTCCCAAGCCTACTCCAGGTTTCTTGGCTGACCTTGGGATGATACTGAGACTTAATTTTGTGTCCCAGTGTCATCTTTGTACTATAATGCTTCCTTTCCTTTCTCCTCTCTCCCTGTTGCATTTAAATTGCTCTTTGGTCCAGGAACTCTTCGTTTTATAGGTTTCAGCACAATGGGGCTCTATAGTTGTTACTGTAATACAAAAACCAGCAAATGTTCTACTCAGTCATGGGCAAACAAGAACATAAAGATGGACTTTCCTATATGGTGAAAAGACTGCTGATGATATAATATTGTGCACATTGACTTCGCCTTTAACTTTTCACTGATGCAGTACTTGAACAATAATGTAGCATATTTGTGAATAAGAAATAAGGATAAATGAACAGGTAAATGGAGTGTTTCTACAGTACTTGCATAATGTGTGAAATGGGCTTTTTTATGTTTTGCATTAAATCGCTGGAGAATTTGTGTAGCTGGCTGAAGAATGGACTCTGAGATTTCTACCTTTGTTGCATAGCGTTACAGCCTACAGTCTTGTTATTGTCTTTAAATGTATAATCACTACTCCAGGGACAATCCTCTCTTCCAAGTAATGATGTGTAGTTGCTGAATCTGTATTTTTTAAAATTAAGCTTCTTTTGCCTGACAGCGAGGTGACTACAGACATTGCGGAGATTTGGCAGGAGAGATTTTTTTTCTTCAAATATTGGTTCAGTGACAAGGGTAAGAATTGTTAAGACATAGTATTTATGCCACTTTAAAGCCAAGAGACACTGGAAATGTCTGGACAGAGTGGAGGAAGTCAGTGGGATGAAAAGAGCTTTGAAAAAAAATAGGACAGCATAGGAAGTTAGTGCTCAGGAGAAGAGTGAAGGAGGAGGAGAAAATGGGAGGGGTCCAACAATGAGGAAAGATACTGAAGGGAAATGTATAGTGGGGATGAGAGGGAATTCATGTGTAAGGAAAGGGGGAAGTAGGAAGCATGGCAACACATAGAGAAGATAGCTGGTTGCTTAATTTGCATGCACTCAGTCTGCTTTACATTGCTTGTGTCTTTTGGACATTACACCTGGTAAGAGTCAAAGAACATCATTACAGTGAGGAATGTTGACTTGCCAGAGTGTGTGTTGGGCATGGATAGGAGAGGACTAAAGCAGCAGACCTTGTGAATCGTCAGAGCTATCAACTGAAAACAAAAATGTCACTGTGAGACATAATGGGGACTACCTAAAAAAAACTAACCACGTGGTTTTAGTGGAGCCAGATCTGTGCTTACATTACCAAGTAAGTGACTGTGATCATGCTTCTTTTGAGAGGAGGAAAAGGGGGAATTCCTGTACAATGTCTGGTCTGTCTTCCATACATGTTGTATTTGTGGTCTGATATCACGTGTATCACGGAGACCTGGCTGGACAATGAGTTGGGGCCAATTCTGGCTGATCTTGTTACAATCGGGTATTCTGTGCAACACCAGCCGCGGCTGGAGGGACAGGGGGGCGGTGTAGCTATGGTTTTTAAAGAGGGGTGGTCTGCGAGGAGGTATCCAGTGCGACCCATGGTAGGTACTGAGTGTCTTCATCTTGTGTTTCATTTGGCAGGGGACAGTTTGGGTGTGCTACTGCTATACCATGCACCTACCAGTCCAGTAGCCTTCCTACAGGCTCTGGAAGAGATTGTGTTGGAGGTGGTGTTGCAGTCCTGAAGGACGATAGTCCTCAGGGACCTCAACATGCACACCGACGTGGTCCTCGGTGGAGCCGAGCTCGAGTTCATGGCTGCCATGGCAACCATGGGCCTGTCCCAGAGGGTCAACAGCCCAACACATCTTGGTGGACATACTTTAGACCTCATGTTTTACACTGACCTTAAGGCGGGTGGTCCATTAATGGGGGAGATTACAGCAGTGCCCTTGTCATGGACAGACCATTACCTCCCGTCTAGCACATGTTTGCCCCCAGAAGGGTGCAGAGCCTGTTAGGATGGTCCGCCCCCGGAGGCTGTTGGACCCAGTGCGGTTCCTAGGTGCTCTGGGGGAGTTACTCTCTGACCTAGATGACCGTCACATCAATGACCTTGTCAAGCTGTGGAACACCTTGCTGACGGAGACCATCGATCGAATGGCTCCCAGGTATCCATTGCCCAGGTGGAGACTCCGCAGACCTCCTTGGTTCTCCGAGGACCTGCGGATGCTGAAGCAGGTATGGCGATGGTTGGAGCGACGGTGGTGTCGTTCTCTGGCTGAAGCCGACAGATTGCAGCATAGGGCTAGTTTACGAGCCTATGCCATGGCTATGTGGGCAGCAAAGAGGGAATTCTTTGCTACCTTCATAGCATCCGCTAAATCCCGTCCAGTGGAGCTGTTCTGGGTTGTGTGGGGGCTGGTCAGTCCGGCATCCCTCATCCCTGGAGTTGAGTCATCAACTGCCTGCTGTGACCTTTTTGTGGATTATTTTGCGGAGAAAATAGCTCATTTTCACCAAGATCTTGATGCTGCACTTAATACAGTGGAGGAGGTAGAGGTGGCAGAAGCCCCACTTTGTCCAATTTTGTGGAATCAGTTTCAGTCAGTGACACGCGCTGATGTGGTGGGGGTTCTTGGGGCTGTTCGAGCCACTTCTTGTGAACTAGATCCGTGCCCGTCCTGGCTGATTAAGACCTGCCGGGAGACAATGGGGCCATTGCTGCCTGGGGTGGTCAACGCCTCCCTGTGGGAGGGCAGAGTGCTGACCTGCCTTAAGGAGGCGGTGGTACAGCCTCTGCTCAAGAAACCATCACTTGATGCTGACTCCCCTGCCAGCTATCGGCCTGTCTCTAACCTTCCCTTTTTAGGAAAGGTTATTTAATGGGTAGTGGCTGAGCAGCTCCAAGGGCATCTTGACCACACCGGTTATCTGGATCCCTTGCAGGCTGGCTTTCGTTCAGGGCATGGCACTGAGACAGCATTGGTGGCTTTGGTCGATAATCCGTGCCGTGAAAAGGATAAGGGTCGGTCGACCCTTTTGGTCCTATTAGATCTATCGGCTGCATTTGATACCGTTGACCACGAGATGTTGGTGATGTGCCTGTGGGACAGTGCGGGGGCGGGTGGGATTGTTCACGAATGGTTCTGCTCATTCCTGACTGGGAGAACTCAGTGGGTGGTGCTCGGTGATCATTTTTCATCTCACCAAGACCTCTTGTGTGGGTCCCGCAGGGTTCTATCTTGTCCCCTCTCCTGTTCAACGTGTACATGCAGCCGCTCGGTGAGGTGATCAGGAGGTATGGGGTGAGGTGTCATCAGTATGTGGATGACACCCAACTGTACCTCTCATTTTCAACCGACCCAGGCCCGGCTGTCTCGGTGCTTACTCGGTGTCTGACAGCTGCCAGGGACTGGATGAGTGCTAATTGACTGTGACTGAATCCTGACAAGACGGAGGTGATGTTAGTAGGTAAGTTGACGGAGATGGCGACCCCCTCGGTTGAGGGGGTGTGCCCTCCACTGACTTCCCAGGTGCGGAACCTGGGGGTGCTCCTCGATGTGCAGCTCCACCTGGATCTCCAGGTGGAGGCTGTGGCGAGGAGTGCCTTCTGCCAGTTACATCTGGTGCGGCAGCTTCGGCCGCTGATTTCGGTTCCGGATCTGGCCATGATCATTCATGCTTTTTTCACCTCTCAGTTAGACTACTGTAACGCGCTTAACATGGGTGACAGCTCGGAAGCTACAGCTGGTGCAGAATGTGGCGGCCCGGCTCCTGGTGGGGCTGGGCCGCTGAGAGTACATTACACCAGTGCTCCGATCTCTGCACTGGCTGTCAATAGTCTTCCAGGCTCGATTCAAAGTGTTGGTTTTGACCTATAAAACCTTACACGGTCTGGGTTCTGCCTATTTGCGAGATCACCTCACTCCCTGGGTTCTGGACCGGCCCCTGTGGTCATCTGGGGACGCCCTGTTGGAAGTTTCCCGGGGGCCCACGCGGGACAGGGTGTTCTCGGTGGCCACACCGTGCCTGTGGAACTCCCTCCCGGTGAGGGCCTGTCTGGCCCCAGACCTCCCAATTTTCCATAGGAATTGTAAGACCTGGCTGTTCCACCAGGCGTTTGGTGAGGGAGAAGGGTAAGGGTGGATGGGATGGTGGGGGTTATGGGTTTTTTTCTCTCCATTTTTATTGTTTTTATTGAATGTTTTATATATATTATTGTATTTTTATTGTTATTATTATTATTAAACATTTATAAAGCGCCAGTGGTAACCTGGCGCTGTACAGAACATACAATCAGATGCGGTCCCTGCCTGTGGCTTACAATCTAAAAGACAAGGAGGGGGAGACAAGGAGAGGGGACAGCGGGAGAGACATGGGAGAAGACAAA
>QEPC01010693.1:2791655-2805055 GCA_003113815.1 Sphenodon punctatus
AGTTTCATTTCAGTACAAAACTGAAATGAAACTTAAAGCAATCTAATAATCCTACTCAATGCCTGCTGTTCAGGAACAGTGACTAGCTCAGAAGGTGTTGGGAAGTGGGGAGGCAGATAGTTTCATTTCTTGCAAGCCTCTCCACCCCTGGTGCCTGGAAGTCTGCTCCTCAGTGACTAGTACTACCCCTCCCTGTCACGTTTGACCTTTACAGTGAACCTTTTTTTGCCACCCGAACTCACCCGAACGCGATCCGAACTGACCGAACTGTTTGGTCATTTCGCTGTTCGGATTGAGTTCGGTTCGGCCAGTTCATGTTCGGAAGTTCGGTTCGGTCGTCCGAACAGGCTGAGTTCGGGCCGAACTCCGAACTTCCGAACCGCGTTGGCCCATCCCTAGTAGCCAGGTCCAAATCAGAAAGAAAAGGTTGCAGCCTCCTCACCAGATGAAGTTGGTGAAAAGCGCTCCTGGCCACTGCTGCAACCTGATGATCCAGGTACAAGGCCACTTGTCACCTTGATTGACTAGAGGGGGCCACAATCCATCAATAACAGGAGTACCAATTCCCCCCAAGTCACAGCCAACCATCATCACTTCAGTCTTATCAGGATTCATCTTCAGTCGGCTCATCCTCATCCATTTCTCAACAGCTGCCAGGCACTGGGTAAGCACCAAGACTGCAGGACCTGGGTTGCATGAAAAGGAGAAGTAGAACTGGGTGTCATTAGCATATTGATTACTCTTCACTCCAAACGGTCTTGTCCAGCGACCTCAGATACATTTTGAACAAGAGGAGAGACAAAATGGAACCCTGCGAAACCCTACAGGGGAGGTCACAAGAGGGTGATGAGCAATTGTCCATGCCTTGCCACTGAGACCTCCCCGACAGGAACAAATGGAACCACTCGAACCATCCTGTGCACCCCTGACAGATCCTGCAGACGTGTCAACAACACCTCATGACCAACTGGGTCAAAGGCCACTAAAAGATCTACAAGATCAACAGAAACTATTCCCCTTGTCAATCTCCAGTTGCAGATCATCGACCAAGGCCACAAGACATGGAACTTCCATTCCCCCCACATGGACATGTAGCAGTGTTACTCCACAAGTAACCTCATTGCCATATAGCAAGCTCAGTAAATAAGAGTTTTGGGCCCTCTACTTTGGGGCATATATTAATCAGCTCCACTTCTCCTGAAGGTAGGAAGGACACACCCTCCCCACACACATTTTCCATGCTGGTGCAGATCCAGCTGAAACGTCGTCAGCTGGGTCCTGCAGCATTTTCTCTTATGAATAACAGGTCTGGATTTTTTTGCTTGTCATTTGTAAGAGAAAATGCCACAGGACCTTGCTGATGACGTTTTTACCCCTGGATCCATATTCAGAGATAAGTGTAAGATTCCCAGCCGTGAGATTCCGTGCCGGGAGTTTCGCCGGGCCAGATAACGTGGGCAAGTGTCCTTAGACATGAACTCGCTGTGTAGCCTTGGGCAAGTCACTCTCTCTCAGCCTCAGTTCCCCTTCCCCAACTGTAAAACTGGAACAATAGGGTTGCTGTGAGAGTGAAATAGAGAAGCATTGTAAAGCGCTTTGAACACTAAAAAATTCTATACAAAATATTAATCATCATCATAGTCCAGGAAATAAGCATCTGCCCAGCTTCTGAGTCTGGAAAACTATAGGCAAAAAACGTGGCTGTGTAGATAGTACAGACCCATAAGCCTTTGCAGAACAAAGGTCACAGGTTGTTTTTAGGTGACATCAGTCCGTAATAATCAGCTGGTTATTGTAATTTGTGTTCCCTTTGCAGAGCCATTCCTTGATTACCACAATGTAATTTCATTTGCTTTTATTAATTACTACTTTTTGCTTGTACTATCAGATTAATTCTGAAATATTTCCATTGTGTGAGCTATTTAACCTTCCTCCTTCAGATCCATAGCAGATAATCAGGGCAATTTGATTAAAATGGGAGTCTGGCTTTTTTTTCATGCTTTCTTTCAAAGAGACTGGAGCAGGGAGGAAGGTGCAGTCCACTGGTAACCTATCAGAAATGCTAATTACAGAGTAGTGCAGTAATCTTGGTGTGACTCTGCAGACTTCAAAATAGTTCTAACAAGGTTGAATTTAGCCCTGTACTTTCTATGTTTTAAAAGTAATTCTTCAAAGCTGTATTTTATTTGCCTGCTTTACTGTTCCATTAAACCGAATTAGATTGGAATTCTGCTTGTGGAGTAGCATTGATATGTGTAGGACTACACTATATAGGAGAATCTGCATAGTTAAAAATCCCATGTTGTAAGAATACAAACAATGGTATGTGGAGAATCTGAAACTAGTTAACATTGCAGGCTTTTCTTTCTGTATGCATGAGGCTGTGGGAATGAAGTGCAATAATTTATGATACACCAATTTTAGGTTGCAATCCTGAAGTCACTTACTCTATAATAGTATTTTTAACTTCAGGGCTTGTTCACACAAGCATATTTTTCAGAAATAGCTACTCCCTAACTCACCGTAACATGTGTTTACATGAACCAAGGCTGTGTTTACATGAACCCAGGATAAAGGAGGTTAAAACAGATTTTTACTCCAGAAGTCAGGTTTGTACATACTGTTCAGGGGAATTCACCTTTGTTTGCATTTCTCTGTGTAGACCTGCCTCTGGTCGCTTTCCCATGATACTTTCAGCACACAACGTGTGTCCGGGAAAGAGTTCGGAAGGCAAAGCATGCGCAGGGTTTGTAATGTGGGAGTGCCCCCCCCCCCGTGCATTTTTGCCAATGATTCTTCAGATGATTGCAGAGCTGGATTTCCCTACTCTTCATCCTCTGCATGATTGCTGCGTGGGGGGACACTACCATGTTACAAACCCTGCGCATGTTTTGCCTTCCGGATTCTTTCCTGGAGGCAAATGGTGCTTGGAATGTATCATTGGAAACCGCCTTCTGTCTCAGCAACCTTTAGTACTTTCTTGTTTGTGTGTCCATAATACAGCATGTCTGCATCTGTGCTTGGGAAATACTTCGAGAGTTCAAGACAATACCGATGTTTGAGGGGGATCACAGAAGGGGAAGGAGATATTTCTTTTCGCGGCTCAGCCTGAAATCTCAGGTTGTGGCCATGGCGGGGAGTGCGTTTCAGCAGTTACATCTTGTCCATCTTGTATCTCTCAGACTCCGACCTCGAATTGCCACTGTCATCCATGCCTTCATCACCTCGAGGCTGGATTACTGCAACGCGCTCTATGTGGGGCTGCCCAAAAAGCTGGTCTGGAGACTGCAGCTGGTGCAGAATGCCGCGACCTGTCTCCTTACGGGGGCGGGTCGCAGGGAGCACATGACACCAGTGCTCCGGGCTCTGCACTGGCTGCCTATAAAACACCGGGCCAGGTTCAAGGTGCTGGTTTTAACCTTTAAAGCCCTTCATGGCCTGGGCCCTGCTTATCTGCGGGACCGTCTCACTCCCCATGTGCCTGTGCAACCCTTGAGATCATCCGTGGGAGCCTTTCTGGAGGTTCCCCAGGCGAGGCAGGTGGCCACTGATGTTAGATCTTTTTCAGTAGCCGCTCCGTGCTGTGGAATTCGCTCCCGGAGGAGGCTCGGTTGGCTACCACTCCCCTGCTGTTTTGGTGTGTATGTAAGACCTGGCTGTTCCATCAGGCTTTTGGCGACGGGTAGGAGGGTTTTTCTTTTCCCCGCATATTGTATTTTAAAATTGTTTTTAAACATTTTATTGTTTTATTGACTACTGTGGGCAGGAAGGGCGGGATATAAATTTTATATAAATAAATAAATAAAAAATTAAATATGTAACCCCTGGCTCACACTGCTCATGAGAATGCAAGTGACAGAAGATAGTTACCCCAAAGTAGGACTGAAACAAGAATCAATTTCTTTCTCATGAGAATTGGGAATCATTACCGAGATCTTGGTATGAGCTTGGTAATGGTTTGAGATCTTGGTAGAGAACTTTTCTTGATATATAATTTACTGTAATTTACCGTTTACCATTTACCGTGATTTTCTATGTACTGTATACTGATTTACCATGTACCGCTTACTGTGTACCGTGTTTGCCCTGGAAATGCATATGCGCAAAATGGCCACCGTAGTTCAGCACATGCACAGCCCTCTTCCAAGATGGCGCCAGCAGTGCCATTGCTATTTTGGTAAGCCATTCTTTCTCATCCTTTTTTATTCAGATTTGGCCACTGTCATCCATGCTTTCATCACTTCAGGGCTAGATTACTGCAATGCTCTCTATGTGGGGCTGCCCTTGAAGACTGTTAGGAAGCTGCAGCTGGTGCAGAATGCAGCAGCTTGGCTCCTTTTGGGGATAATCTCCAGGAACACATTACACCTGTACTCTGAAGTCTGCACTCGCTGCCTATAGCTTTCCAGGCACAATTCAAGGTGCTGGTCTTGACCTTTCAAGACCTAAACTGTCTGGATCCCATATATCTGAAAGACCACATATCCTACCATGTTCCTTTGTGGCCCCTACAGTCAGCAGGGGATGCCCTCCGGCGTGTTCTGTCTGTTACCTTTGTCCGTGGGATGGGGTTGCACAGGAGGGCGTTCTTGGTTGCTGCCCCCATATTGTGGAAATTCCTTCCTCAGGCGGTTCACTTGAGTCCGGCCCTGGTTATCTTCCAGAGGAAGTGTAAAATATCTTTATTTAGGAAAGTATTTGGCAGGCAGGGGTAGGTGGGGTTTGTTTGGGGATTTGGGTGGGGTTGCAGAGGAGGATAGGCATTTGAGGGGTGTTTTTATTGTATGAATTTTAATGTTTTAAAATTGTTTTTATTTGTGGATTTTGAGCTGTCCTGAGCTGTGTGGGAAGGGCAGCACAGAAATTTAATAAATACATTAGATTTTGCGAATGCGCATTACCGGGATGAATGTGGTACATGGTTAGCAGTACGCAATAAATTGGTATATGGTAAATTATGGTAAACACAACAGTAATCCTGGTGAACAGTAAAAGGTAAGTTGAGAAAAAATGTCTTGACCAAGAAAGTGTTGAGAACTGGGGTTTTTCCTCAGTTATTGATTCTCGCTAAAAACGAGACAAGAACTGTGATTCTCAGCGAGGAATTGAGATTCTTGGTGAGACTCAAGGAAAAATTGAGATTAAGTTTCAGTCCTCCCCCAAAGCAACTCCTCTGGAGTAAAAACACGATATCAGGCAAGTTAGTATGCACAACCTCTCAGTGAGCCAATTTATGAGCTAGTGGTCTTAGGAATGCAGCCTTGGATGGAACTGGAAGAAAGTCAGTAACATAAGAAAGTTTTTGATCCACATAAGCGTGGCTGGGAAGAACAAAAGATGGCTGGTAAGAGCAACTCTGGAGTCTGGAATGGAAATGCTAGAGACTAATAAGAATGCCTGAGAACTGCAGGTAGGTGGGTGTCCTGACCTTGGGGGAAGAGAGGTTAAGTTAAAGAGAGAGATTGGCTAAAATTCACAAACCAATTACTTCAAAGTAGTTCTGTTAAGCCCTGGAGCTCTGCAACCTCTGATTTGATGACCAGTGTTCATGGCGGGATAGCACATAGGTGAGCAAATCTGAGTACAGTTCATTTCAATGGGCCTTCATTCACTGCTGTAAATGTGTGTGGGAGAGAACCATCGGGTGTCTTCAGACAGACAGCAGCCCCATCTCTGTCCACCTCACCCCCAGCTGGGGCATCCAATTAAAGGCAGCCTGGATGTGCAGGTGGAGCAGGGGCGGGGCAGGCTGTGCCTGCTCCAGAATAGCCCCACCAGCGGTGCTCCGGAACATCCAGAATCACCACCAGCGGAGCAGGCAGCCCAAACCTGGGGCACTGGTTTGGCAACACCATAGCATTGTGGATGCTCTAGACTTCAACTCGATAGTGTGAGGGAGTGGTGCCATGTGAGCATAGAGGGCAGGCCCGGGGGTGCCCATGTGAAAATACCCACTGTTGTGAGTTTGAAGCAAGTGAGATCACAATGAATCCCCTGTGATTCCCAAGGAACATACCAGA
This sequence comes from Sphenodon punctatus, assembly GCA_003113815.1. Classification (NCBI taxonomy): domain Eukaryota; kingdom Metazoa; phylum Chordata; class Lepidosauria; order Sphenodontia; family Sphenodontidae; genus Sphenodon; species Sphenodon punctatus. The sequence continues at coordinate 2,797,676 of QEPC01010693.1, forward strand.
ATTGCATTCTGACTCGCCAAAATGGCATTACAAAGTATTCAAGCACAGCCTGAGCACTGCTCTCATCAACATTCGACAATGAACAAAACAAAAAGTGTCCTGGTATCTTAATCCGCTAGCTTTCTAGCCCTACTGCCTAGGCATCATTCATAATCACTATCAGGCTTTCACTTGGTTTTATGTTGTAAGCAGCAGAACATCCATCATTCAAAACATTCATCAAGACTTGGCACAGATAGCTACGCTAGCTTAGAAATTCTGGTTCCTACAGTACTGGAGAGAGAATATGATGTTATTTCTCAAAAGACTGAGCTTTGTAGCACAGTATTTTGGGTGGGGATAGATAATATATTTTGGCTACAATTTCCTCTCATCAAACTCAATTGAGTAAAAGCACTAGTCAAATTGTTGTACGTGTATTATTTACTGTAACTGTATTAGGATAAAAAACACTAGTCATGGTAGGTGTGAGTTGCTTCCAAATGTGCATTAGACTAACCAGACTTGTACTGTATTAAAAATGTTAGCTAATATGACAGTGCTAGCATCACACTATCTACATTATATCTACATTATATTAGATAATATATATGCTAATTTCACATTGTAGCCTTCCACACTACGCCATTTCCTGCCGAGGGTAAGCACTTTAAATGACTGTCTTGGCTGGGTAAGGCAAACGGTTGTTGTGATAGAGTGCCAGGTGTTCTCAAGGAACTAGTGATGAGACTGTTCCTCAAGAAGCCATTTCTTGGCATTGAAAATCTTGCATTATAAATCTTGCTACCTGTCCCTCGTTGAGAGGAATTTGGGGTCCCAGTACAACCGGGTAGCAGGAGGCTCCCTGCAATTCTTGCCAAATGCCGTCACCACCAACCTTAATTAGAGACCCAGCACAATTGTACCTCTATTTCTTCTGCCACTCTTTGTCTAGCCTGCTGGGGTGCAGCTGCAATTCTGAGGAGTTACTGAGGACAGTGTGAGTTTACTGATTAATTTACTATGGTACCAATTCATCAAGGCATGTATGCATTTATTTGAGACAGTTGCTGTTTGCTAATGCACTTAAGCCCATGCTGAACTTGTGTGTGGGTGCTCTGTTCAATGTGCATCTTATAGCAAATCAAAGTCAATGTATCTGGTTTATTAACCCCAAGGCAGTTTATAAAAATTTTTTCCTCATAAGGATTGGCAGGGGTGGGGGTTGATGTCAGGTGATAAAACAATAGGGTGGCTGCTTCAGGCTTCCTAGAGTGGCAAATATCCTTGCGGTGCTCCTCAATAGAGGGACCAGATCAGCTAGCCTGCCTGCTGAACCTGTACTAGAGTTCTGTGCTTGTGTAACATAACTTCGCAATTTCACTCTCTCCATTAGATAACCTGGGAAATGCAAAGCATCCTGATTTTAAAAGTACATGACAAATTTTCAAACTCTATACTCAGGAAATTACTAGAATACGCTCTTGAATTATTTTACACATCTACACCTACAGATGGATAAGCTTAAACACACTTTTCCCTGTCAACAAAATAAGGTTGCAAACCCCAGAAAAAAACACTTCTGCCTCAAAAATTCAAAGTCCTATAACTTAGCTGTTTCCCAACTGATATCTCAAAAAGGTCCTTCCACTCACCCAAGCAATCCTGCATGCAAAATTTAACAGTGATATGATAAATCATCTTGATTTTATGAGTAGAATTTTTGTGATTTTAATGGAGTGCATCCTGCCTTAACTATAGAGCTGATCCTATAGCTCTCTAATATGGTATTACTCGTGTATTAGTTTATATAATTGTCTAGAGGTAAGATAAAGATAGAGGCTTTTAAAATAAATTGGACGAAGAAAAAATTAGAAGTCTTTTAAAAATACATTCTAAATTACAGTCTTTTTAAAAAAAGTATAGAAATCAGGTAAGACTTTGCTTTTGTAGCAAGGTGACACATTAGTTTATATTGCAAGGAAGAAAAATTTAAATTAGATGCAGTTTCTGGGTGGAGAATCTTCACAGGAGCTGTAAGAAGTTTTTAAAAAATGACCCAATAAGCAGACACTAAAAAAAGAAAAAGAAAAAGAGAAAACGGAAAGAAATCCCAGCTTCTCATGGCTGCTTCTCTGAGAAAGATTAATTACATTTTCTTGCTGTGTTATTTTAAAGGAGAACTGAAAAGCTGAAATAATAATTTAGTTAAACAGAAAATTATATCCTGAATGTCCTCACTAATGGGGCTGTGGGCAGCAATTAACAAACAGAATAAATTCATTCTCATGAGCCTTTTAATAATGTATTTTCCTTTTATGAAATCCTTCTCTTTATTATTTTGAAACTATCAAAAAAATACATATTTCAATGGTATTTCAGACACAGTGAATGTACTGCAACCCATTGGGTTATGAGGCCACAGAATAATGAATAACTTTAAGAGTCAGATTCAGCAAAGCACTTAAGAACATGCTTAGCTTTAAGCATGTGAATAGTCACATTGGTTTCATCGGGTGATACTTTTTTACTTAAAGTATTACTTGTGCTGCAGCACTTTGGTTAATAGGGAGGGAAATACTTGTGTGCTTAATTCAATTGTGGGAAGTCTAAGCTAACCAGACGGCTACAGATCCAGCCCTCAAGTGTCAGGATTCAGGAAGGGCAAGTAAATCCCCTTTATTGACTACACTGAGCCCATTTTGAGTCCTCGTTGTGTCCAGGCTCTTTAAAATTCTAACCTGACCCACAAGTAGCCCCAGGGTTGCATGTATGTGGGTGACATACAGTAATAATAATAATAATAATAATAATAATAATAAATTTTTATTTCTAAAGAACTCCTCCCATCCCCTCAAATGCCACTTGGAGCGCTTCACAAAAACCATGCCATAAAATACAATATAACAATGTAAAATCCATTTCAAAACCATTGTAAAAGGGAAGTTAAAGAGGAAGGACAGACTATATTTAGGGGATCCAGCGGTGGATCCTTTGAAAGCACCTGGAGAATAAAAAAGTCTTCAGGTCTTTTTGGAGGAAGGAGGAACTGACATGAACATCTGGAAGGAGCCAGCTCACACTGAGGCGCTACACAGCAAAGGCCCGATTGCCCATTGACTTAAGGATCCCCAAACAGTAGGTAGTATCTGAACGCAGATAGCCAGTAAGGTAAGGTTCCAGGAGCAAGTCTCGAATATAGCCAGGGCCTATATGTGGACAAGTGCATAGGGCACCAATACAGCTCCGTATAAGAAATACATGTGCAAGAAATGTTCAAGTGATGGTAAAGTGGAGTTAGCGTTACGTCTGTTTTCACCCATGATGTCATGGCACACTGCAAGTGGTGGGTCAATACCAACTGGTCTGCAACAAGGCTCAAGCCCAAATATGTCTGGTGAAAGTGACATTGGGCATTTTTACAAACACCTTAGTGCTGGTCTTTCAATCGTCTGGGTTTACAAGTCTACACGTAAGTCACGGATGCATTCTTCACACACACTGCCCTGAGGCAGCCTAAATTAGCCGCAGCTGTAGACGTGAGGGGCCGCCATGGAAACCAAGTGACCACAGCTGCCTGGAGCAAAGCAGTTTACCAGGAGAACTTTTAACACACACAAGTTCTGGGAGAAGTTCTATGCAGAAGTTCAAAGAGCCATATGTTTAAGATTTGGGTGAGTGATTTAGACACACAGAAAGTTCAGGATGTAACAGCAAACATGCAGGAGAAATGTGTGTGTAAAAACACCGACCAAACCTACACCTGGCACTTATGGTTTGTTTCCATCTGGATTGGGTGGGGGTGCAGGCCTCTAGAATGACAGAGGCAGCAGACTGGCTCTTGAGGAGGATGCAGGTTGCCTGCTACTCAGTGGCGTAGCAAGATTGTGGTGAGCCTGGGGCTCTTGTCCCAAACATGGCCCCCCCATGTGCAAAGGGCCCCCCAGTGTCAATGGGAGAGTGGACCTCCAGGGTGTGGAGGCAGGTCTTTCCCATGAAAGCTCCCAGCAGGCCCTCCGGAGCAGCAGCTATCTTGACACAAAGGTGGGTGGGGGTGGAAGCAGCACGTCTCACACACACACCCAAGCCACTCTTAACAATTCTTTCTTGGAGTTCTTTGCAAGTGTTCAAAATACAAGTGGAAAATGTTTAAAGAGAGCGGGGGTAGAATGCTTGCTCTGCTCCCTCCCCTGCCCAGTCTGAAAATTGTCTAGTGGTGCTTAGGCCACTTGCAAAGGGCCTCCTCAGAGCTCGGGGCCCAGGCTCAACTGAGCCCCCTTGCTTCATGGTAGCTAAGCCCCTGCAGCTACTAATTCGTTTTGCTAAATAGGGCTTTAAAGTGAGACGCACCAGATGATTTCCCAAAGAAACATTTTAAAAATGATTATTTCTTCACTGAAATCCTCTGAAGCTCAGAGGGACTATTGAATGCCTATATATGAGTGTGAGTGTGTATAAAAATATGTTTGGGATTTAACTCCATTTTTATTTTAGCTTTGCTGTTCATCTTCCAAGTCTATCTTCTGTTGCTTCAAAGCTGCTTTGCAAGGCTCCAGCTCCAGTGCAACACAGAAGGAGAAGGAATTATTTTTAAGCGATAGGTCTAAAAAGAGGGCTTTCCCCTGCCCTTGCCAGTTGTGGATTCCCATCCCTCTCCTTTGTACCAGTTGTGAGCAATAGAATAATCCAGTGTCACCAGAAGCTGACTGCTGCTCCATTGTGTAAGTTTTAACTGACTGCTTCAGAGCGCAGCCAGACGGCTGCTTTCAGTGGGGATGTCAGCAGTCTTTCCATAACACCTGCAGTCTGGCTGGAACAATCAGATAAATACGAAGCAAAACAAGCCAGATACAAGCCTAACATGAAAATGAAGAGCTGCTGTTTTCCATTGTCTCCTGAGTGGGAGGTCCAGGGATGTGGTTCTTCTATGCCAGAGCATAGCACTCTACCAGTATTTGAATGGCTTCCAAATAATGAGCTGAAGTTACAACACTGAGGTCAGGATACAGATTGCAAACATGATTTCCAACATTTGGATCACGATTCAGATCTGGATGTCAGACCCCCTCAAAGGTCAAATATTTTCAGACCTGGGCTTGCTTTTTCTAACACAGTCATTTCTTGTGGAAATGGAAACTCTTGTGAGTCCCCCCCTTGTGAATTGCCTATTTATTTAAATAAACTTATATCCCACCCTATCCTGAGGGCTCAAGGTAACATAAAACAAATGTTAAAATAACAGGATGAATATTAAAAGAAATAAAATATGACATAAAACTCTTACAAACTTGGTGAAAAGCCTATCCCCACCTGCTAAACGTCTGACCAAATAAAGTTTTGTTTTTCTTCTAAAAGATGCTTCAACCTGGGCTCTGATGAACCTGTAGGAGAAGGGAGTGCCAGTGTTGTGGTTGTGGATCAGCCACTGAGAATGCCTCTTAGTGGGCATTTTTACACACACCTTAAGATTCCAGATTTTTCAATCTTCTGGATTTACAAGTCCACAAGTAAGTTCTGGATGCATTCACACTGCCCTGAGGCAGTTCCTGGATGCATTCTTCACATACACACTGCCCTGAGGCAGCCTAAAGTAGCCACAGCTGTAGACATGACAAGCTGCCATGGAAACCAAGTGACCACAGCTGCCTGGAGCAAAGCAGTTTACCAGGAGAACTTTTTACAAAAGTTCTGGGAGACGTTCTACACAGAAGTTCAAAGAGACGGATGTTTAAGATCTGGGTGAGTGATTTAGACACACAGAAAGTTCAGGATGTAACAGCAAACATGCAGGAGAAATGTGTGTGTAAAATACCCTATATGGCCCAGAAATGCAAGTGGAATTACAAAGCAGACCATTTTGATAGTGTTTTCTCCAATGGGGACAGAATGGAAAAGGCTACTTTTATTCCACATCCAGAAACATTAAATATTTCTTCCAATGAATCCTTTTAACGTTTCTTTTAGTAGTTGTCATAATACTTGATATACCCCCAACTCCTCTGACTCATGAGGGGAGGGGAGAGGTCTGCTATCTGCAAGCTGCTATGGCTCAGATTTTCTGAAGAAGGTTGAAAACAACCTGTAAGGCTACAGTATAAAAACAACCAATAAGACCATAGAGAGAAAAGGAAGTTAGCCAGAACAGCAGCTCATTGAAGCAACCATCTTTCTTGCACAGATCTGCTTCCCCAGTATTGTCCTGGGGATGAAAGGAATAGACCAAAGTTCACAGTCCACTAGTCAAGAACATCATGATATTCCTGTTTTAGCCAGTGTATATTTTCTTGAAAGACAGTTGCTGGTGAGGACTGGTGGGGATTTTCTCCAGCACTTCATATGTTTAAATATGCCCTGTTACTAAGAGTTCATTCTTAGCTGGCCAGAGGAGTTGCAACAGAGCATAGGGGAGCAGATAGCCTCTCCTATGTAGGACCCAAGCCATTTATTCAAACCTGTCAGGTTCCACCGGTTGGGGCATGGAGAGTTGTGGCAGGATCAGTGCTGGGTAAGTTGGTTCAGGACTGGGCATTCAGGGGTCATGAGGGGATTGGCACACGGACCAAGGAGGAAGGCATAGATGAGACAGGACAGGGAAGATGAGGCACCCGACTGGCACAGAGTGGAGTGGACATTTTGGGAAGTTGCGTAGGGGGTCGCAGGGCAGTCGCATAGGGGTGAATCCTGCAGAGGCTGGTCCTGCACTGAAGCAGATGCCAAACCTCACTCATGGCACCCAGACAGGGTCCAGAGGACAGGGTCCCAGGGCAGGGGTCCAAAGGGGCAGATGCCAGGGGCATCTAGCCAGTTCCAAAGCACACAGGGTCCAGGGGGTGCAGAGTCGGTCCAAGATTTGTGGAACCAGGAGGAGGAGGAGGAGACACAAAAGGTAGAAACAGGAAGGCAAGTCAGGAAGTCGACTGTTAATCCATCCAGCTTCCTGTGGTTACTGGCTGGTCTTAAATACAGGCCAGCAGTTAACTAGGAAGCTGGGGGCATGAAGTAAGGCTGAGAAGGGATGTGGCTTGACCAGTACTGGGGGAAGGTCTTATAACCAATAGTAGCCTACAGAGCCAGATGCTGCCCCTAGGGTACTGGTTCAAGCCTGGTTTCTTACATCATCTCTCTCCCCCCCCCCCAAAGGGGTACCTCAGCAGTCCAGGAAACTCCAGCCCAAAATTCCTCTTTTATGGATTCAAGGCAAACAGGGAACAACAGAGCAAGGTAGACAAACAAGCCAAAACAGAGAAGGGGGCGGTCCATGCAAGACTACGTGGATCATACTGTCAGGGTCCATGGGCTGGGGCATGGAGAACATAAGAAGTGCCATACTGGGTCAGATCAATGGTCCATCTAGCTCAGCAGCCTGTCTCCGACAGTGGCCAATCATAGTGGTCCAACAGA
>QEPC01010693.1:2818208-2838614 GCA_003113815.1 Sphenodon punctatus
GGGGAGGGGTGAGGGTGGGTTGTTTAGGGGGATGCGGTGGGGTGTTGTTTATTTATGGAGGAGATGATGCTCCTCTTTTATTTACTGTTTTACTTAGTTGTTTTTGTTGTTTGCAGGGCCCTATGTAAATTTTATATAGGTTTTTATTCTTGTAAGCTGTCCCGGGCTGCCTCTAGCAGGAGGGACTGGGTAATAAGTTTGATAAATAAATAAATATAAGCAGACAAAGCATGCATTAAAAATGGAAGAGTTTTGCTGCTTTTAGTACACAGAAATTCAAGTGCTTGGCTAAAAAGGGATTTTATTGTATTTGAGCTGAGAATAATGGTATTTTCTAAAAGCTGTGAAGAGAGACCTGATCAAGTTTGGAAATTAACAGGGGCATTGTACGTTCCAATATAACCTCTACCTAATATGCAGATGTGGAACTATGTTGTGTGTGTTCCGCCAAAGGGGAGAATTGGTAGACCATTTTTTGTGGGAATGTAAGGGATAATCTTAAAATCCTTTTAAGGTAGTGGAGTTCACTATAAAAGGTCTTGTGAGAATGATGGGGAAATGAGGCAATATTATCAATCAATCGATCAATCAGTCAATCAATTTATTGCGTGGTCTTCGACCATTGCATATGTATCAGTCAGCACACAAACAAAGAGGACATACATCTTTGTCCATAATTAACTCTCAGTTTAAACTTAAAATACAACTCAACAGCAATATACATGAATAAATTATCTAAAAATAATAAAACAAAACACTCAAATTCTGTGAAACACACCAATAAGAATCCCCTCTCTATGCCCTGTGAGCATGCCCTAGCATGGGGGCCTTAAAATCCAGGAAATTTCCCCTGTCCTAGGCCATTTGGCTCAGAAATTCTGCAATGGCCTCTATTACCTGAACCTTGAGGTTATTCAGTAGGGAGCTCAGAATAAATACCTCGGAGTGTCCTGGATACTTATCCAAATGCCAGGCCTGAAATTTAATCCTAGCCCTATCGTAAAGATGACAGCTTAAGATCATGTGCCCCACGGTTTTGGCGATGATCTGATCAGCAGGGCATAGACGATCGGCAAAGGGCATACCCCGAAAGCGTCCCTCTAAGACTTGCGAGGGGAGGGCATTTACACGCGCACGGAACAGAAGATGCTTTGCCCTTAGCGGGATGGAAGTCCGGAGATAGCTAGCCATACAGCCCTGCTCTGGTACCCAATCCGCATAGTCCCTCAAATGACGTGAGGCATTTATAATCCCTACCTCCCCCTGCCTGTGTATATCCATCAATCTATTAAGGATCTCCCTCCTGACCGTACCAGGTGACTTATGGGACAAATAGTCCCTGAAGATCCCAATCTCCACCAAATACATCTCCCAAGATGCTTGCCATGGACTGACAAACGTATCTCCGGCTGCCTCTCTCATAAGTTCCGAACACTGACCTAAGAAAAGTCTACACCACAACTTAGCTACTGCCTCCAGGGCTGTTAAATGCCATGCATCCTGGCCAAGTTCCAGTCTGAACGCTGCATGCGGAACAGATTTGGGGCTACCCAAAAGTTTTACTAGGAACTTAGCCTGTTCAGCATTCAAATCCTGAGCAAATGGGAGGGCCCATAACTCTGCCCCATAGAGTAACTGGGCCCTCACCTTACTGTTCAAAACCCGCAGGGCAAGATGAATGGCATTCCTCCTTTGGTGGAAAAAAAGGCCAAATATTGCCTGCAGCGGGGCTTTAGCTGCCACAAGGGCTCTATTTAGATGCATCCTCCAGGTACTTATGGAAATTAAGGCCAAGATAGCAGAATGAGGTAACCTCCTGCACCTGGTGTCCGCCTATGTCCCACACAGAAGGGCTGAGCTTTCTGCTGGTAAACACCAGTACCTTAGATTTATCATAATTCAATGATAAATGATTTTCCAAACAAAAGGAGGCAAAGGAGTTAAGTTGCCTCCTAAGGCCTATTCTAGTCTGGGATAGCAGAACTACATCATCGGCATAAGCCAAACATTCTACTGCCCTGGATCCCAGTTTTGGAGGGAAAAACGAGTGTCCGCCATCAAAGGTATGACATCGTTAATGTAAAAGTTGAACAACATCGGGGCCAGGACACAGCCCTGCCTCACACCCTTGTGGGTGTCTCTTGGGGCCGTGACATGGCCCTGATCGTCAACTCTCACCACCATCGAGGAATTTCCGTGAAGGGAACAGATGAGAGCCACAAGCCTTCTATCCATAGTAGACTTCCGTACCTTTTCCCAAAGGCAATATTAAGAAAGCACAGTTGGTTATCGCAGGGACATAGGAAAAGCTGGGGGAGAGGGGTGCTTGATCCAGGAACTGCATCCCCCAGGAACAGTTAATGTAACGCTGCCGTAGTGCTGCTCAGTAAACGCAGTAGGCGGCAGCCGTAGTTTGAACAGCTGAGTCTGCTATGCCATAAATCCTAAGAAGGCGGTGAGAGCTGACCACTGCAGGAAACAGGCAGCTGTGATGAAGATTGGGGTTTACTCTGAGCGACCCCCCAATCTTCATGGATCCCATGGCACAGATCCATGATCTGGAAACTCCTCTTGCTGAGTGCATATGAACATAAGAAGTGCCATACTGATTCAGACCAGTGGTCCATTGGCCCAGCACCTGTCTCCGATAGTGGCCAGTGGGGTGATGCATTCCCTGTCATTCTCTCCCTGCTCCCGACAGTGAGAGGTTACATTCCCCAACCCTACCTGGCTAATAGCTATTAATGGACCTATCCTCCAGAAACTTGTCCAAACCTTTCTTAAACCCAGCTATACTACTGGCCTTGACCACATCTTCTGGCAACAAATTCCACAACTAAAAATACTTTCTTTTATTTGTTTTAAATCTGCTACCTGTTAGGGGACACTCTGTGAAACTACTTCTAGTACTATTTGAGAGGGTAAATTAAATAACCATTTCCTATTAACGTATTCCACACCACTCATGATTATATAAGCTTCTATCATATCCCTTCTGTCATTTCTTCTCCAGGCTGAAGAGCTCCATGTTTTCCAGCCTCTCTTCATGGTTCCATACCCCTTGTCATTTTTTTTATCCTTCTCTTTACCTTTTCTATTTCTACTACCTCTCTTTTGAGATGGGGCGAACAGAACTGCACGCAATATTGAAGGTGTGGTCGCATCATAGATTTATATAGTGGTATTATGATATTTTCAGTTTTATTCTCTCTCCCTTTACAAATAATTGCAAACGTTCTGTTTGCTTTTTTGATGACCGCCATCAAGCTGAGGATTTGATGGCCACCATGAGCTGAGGATTTCAGTGTATTGTTCACAGTTACTTTAAGGTCCTTTTTCTGAGTGGTGACTCCTAATTTAGAATCCAGAATTGTGTACATAAAGTTTGGATTATTTTTCTCTATCTGCTTCACTTTGCACTTGTTCACGTTAAATCTCATTTGCCATTTAGATGCCCAGTCACCCAGACTCACAAGATCGTCCTGCAATTCTTCACAGTCCACTTGTGTTTTAACTACCTTGAATAACTTTGTGTCGTCTGCAGATTTGATCACCTCACTCCTTACTCTACTTTCCAGATCATTAATGAATACATTAAAGAACATCGGTCCCAGTACAAATTCCTGGGACACTCCACTATTTACTTCTCCTCACTGTGAAAACTGACCATTTAGTCCTATTCTTTGCTTCCTATCTTTTAACCAGTTACCACTCCACAACAGGGCACTGCCTCCTGTCCCATGACTTCTTAATTTCCTCAAGAGTCTCTCATGTGGGACCTTATCATATGCTTTCTGAAAATCCAGATACACTGTATCGACGGACTCACTTGTATCCACATGCTTATTCACACCCTCAAAAATTCCAATAGATTAGTGAGGCACAACTTCCCTTTGCTGTATATCCATGTTGACTCTTCCCCGTTAAGCCATGTTTATCAATATGCCCTGTAATTCTGTTCTTAATAATTGTCTCCACCATTTTTCCCAGCACAGATGTCAGCCTTACTGGTCTGTAGTTTCCAGGATTGCTTCTAGAGCCCTTTTTAAATATCGGCGTTACATTCGCTACCCTGCAGTCCTCGGACATAGTGGCAGATTTTAGCGAAACGTTACAAATTACCAGTAGTAGGTCTGCAATTTCATATTTGAGTTCCTTCACAAGTCTGGGGTGTAAACCATCTGGTCCTGGTGATTTGTTACTATTTATTTTGTCAGTTTGCTCTAGAATCTCTTCCAGAGTCATGTTGATCTGTGACAGCTCTTCTGATTCATCACCTACAAAGAACAGTTTCTTCCAATGTGGGTATCTCCTCAAAATTCTCATTCAGCTTCTCTGCAATGGCCTTATCCTCCCTGAATGCCCCTTTTATCCCCTGGTCATCTAATGGCCCAACTGACTCTCTAGCAGGCCTCTTGTTTCTGATATACTTAAAGTTTTTATTATTAGTTTTTGCCTCTTTAGCAAGTTTCTCTTCAAATTCTCTCTTGCTCTTGGCCTGCCTTAATTAATGTTTTATATCTAATTTGCCAGTGCTTGTGCCCTTTCCTATTTCCCTCATTAGAACTAGCTTTCCATTTTTTAAAGGACACCTTTTTGACTCTAATAGTTTCCTTCACCTCACCATTTAGTCATGCTGGCAGGCGTTTATTCCCCTTGCTCCCTTTTTTAACCTGTGGAATACATTTCATCTTGGCTTCCAAGATCATGTTTTTAAATAGTCTCCACACCTCTTGCAGACATTTAACTAGTTTCCTCATTTTATCATAGGCCGCTTTTAGACGAGTGGTGGTCCGTTTCACGTCGGCGGTGCGCATATTTTGAAACCTCCTCCTGGTCTAATTAGACGAGACGGAAGTGGCTTAATATGTGCATATTACGGCTGAGGCGCATTTTTTAAGTGCGCGAATTAAATACCTCTTTTTTGAGGTATTTAATTTTCGCACTTAAAAAATGCGCCTCCGCCGTAATATGCGCATATTAAGCCACTTCTGTCTCGTCTAATTAGACCAGGTGGAGGTTTCAAAATATGCGTACCGCCGACACGAAACGGAGCGCCGCTCGTCTAAAAGAGCCCATAGTCTCCCTTTTTAAAAATGAAATGTTATTGTGGTCGTTTTATTTACCATTCTCCCTCCAGTAATGATGTCAAATCTGATTATATTATGATCACTATTACCAAGCAGCTCCACCATTGTTGCCCCTTGTATTAGATCCTGCACTCAGCTTAGAACTAGATCTAAAGTAGCTCCTCCTCCTCATTGGCTCCAGGGCCAGCTGCTCCAAGAAGCAGTCATTTATGCCATCTAGGAACTTTACCTCCAGATCATGCCTGGAGGAGACATTCACCTAGTCAATATTAGGATAATTGAAATTCCCCATTATTATTGTGTTACTGGCATTAATAGCCTGTTTAGTTTTTCACTAGTATTTCATAGTCGGTCTCACCTTCCTGGTCGGGCGGGGGGGGGACGGGACGATAGTATAGCCCCAATGTTATACAATTCCCCGTTAGGCATTGAATTTCTATCCATAGAGATTCCAGAATACAGTTCCCTTCCTGTAAAATTTTAATAGTACTTGACTCAATGCTGTCATTAACATATAAAGCCACCCCACTACCAGCTTCAACTACTCTTACCTTTTTGATATATTTTGTACCCCGGTTTTACTGTGTCCCATTCGTTATCCTCATTTCACCAGGTCTCTGAGATGCCTATTATGTCTAGATCTTTATTTAGTGCCATACACGCTAATTCTCCTATCTTACCTTCTATCATTTGCATATGGACACTTAAATATATTTTTTTTATTCTTATTCTTATTATAAGTAACTGTTTCAAGTATTTTGGAATAATTTATGATTGTCTGTTCTGCACTGATTTCCATCTGAGCTCCCTCAGCTTCTTTCCTATCCTCTATATTAGGATACTCATTTCCCTATATTAACAGCATCCTTTGGAGATGCCTCAGTCCAATCATGTGCTCCTCTAAGCCTGTTGGCTTTCCCCCGGATTCAAGTTTTAAAATTCCTCTAACTCCTTTTTAATTTTTAGTGCCAGCAGCCGGGTTCCATTCTGGTTAAGGCAGAGCCCATTCCATTGGAATAGGCTCCTCCTTCCCCAAAAGGTTCCCCAGTATCTAATGAATCTAAAGTCCTGCTCCCTGCACCATTGTCTCATGTATGCATTGAGACTTATGCACCCCTGCCTCCAATTTGTATGTGACCCTTGGAACTTTTACTAATTTTCAAAGTGGTCCCCAGGAATAGGTTCCCCTCCCTTGGTTTGGAGTGCGAGGGGATTCTGCCTTAGGCAGAATCAGATGCTGACGTGTGATGCAAGCACAGAAGGGATTAGTGTTAGAATAACCCGATATAAGGAAGAGGTGCAAACAAGTATTCCATAAGAGAAATGTGTGGTGTACACACTTTGATGAATGGGTAGAAAGCAGCAAGCAAACAATTCCCAGGAAGTAGGAGTACAAAATAACTCACAATTGGGGGGGCGGGGAATGTAAAACAATATGCTAAACCCATAACCCACAATATGAATTGTGACTGTGGGTGGAATCATGCCGTCTGTAGTTGGGTTCACAGTCCTGGTTCCTATCTGATATACTCGGAAGGTCTTTGCTGTTATCTGGGATCACGTCCTTTTTTTAAAGTCGTAAAATGGGCTCCTACAGACCAAAAGCTTAGGAACAAGTGGCTTAAGGGGAGATGATGTGACACAGACTCAGTCACTTGTGGGCTGATGGCACGCAAACACGCCTTGAAAGCAAGAGCGTGATTTTATTACTTGACACAAAGGGAACTGCACTATAACCAAATTACAACAGTCCTGGTTTGTGTAACATTCTTATGCGGACATGCGATTGCTTGAGACTGGAATTACAGTAGAGAAACGCTTATCTGCATAGTTGGGGGTGGGGTGGGGGACACGCAAAGTGTCCAGATGAGCGGTGGGGCAGAAGGAGAGAGTGGGATATCTCTCTCCCTGGGGAGAGAAGGACAAAAGTGCAGTGGGAGAAAAGAAGAACGCACCAGTCTTCTTCTGTAGCTGACTAGCCTTAACCTCTGCCTTTCTCAGGCTCACTGTTTCTAAAGTTGTGCGCCAAAGAGAGCAAGGGCAGAGAGTGGAGTAGCAGTGAGTCTGGGAGGGGTAAGAGATCAGAATGGGAGACTCCTACTCCATCAGGTCTTTTGCTTGGCTCTCCTTCCCCTGCCCTTTCTGAGGTTGCTGCTTTAGAAGCATTATTTATTTATTTATTTATTTATTAGGCATGGGGAAGGTGGGAGTGTGGGCTGGAGCAATTGCAGGGGCAGACAGAGAGAGCAGAGCAGCTATTAATTAGTATTATTTATTTATTATTAACAAACATTTATATAGCACCATCAGTGTACCTGGCACTTTACAAAGTAATAAAATAGACACGGTCCCTGCCCCTAGGGCTTACAATCTGAGAGACAGGAGCTGGGGGAGAGACTTAGGAAGGGGAACAGAGGGAGAGACAAGGGGTCTAACATTCATGAAGATGCGAGGTCTCAAGTGCACGTACTTGGCTTGGTTACGATGAGAATGACAGCAGGCAGGTCCATGTTGCAAGGATAAGGGTAAACCGATCGTAGGTATAGGAATAGTGGCTCAGCAGGATAAAGAGTCAGACAGAGCAGAGCGAAAGAGGTGAGTTTTAAGGAGAGATTTGAAGGTATGAAGGGAGGGGGCAAGGCGGATGTGGACAGGGAGGGAGTTCCAGGCATGGGGGGCAGCAAGTGAGAAGGGACGAAGGCGCTTAGGGGAGCAGGGAAGGCGTGGAAGGGTGAGAGAAGGGACAGAGGAGGAGCGAAGTGCACGGGCTGGAGTATGGAGGGCGATAAGTGCAGAGAGGTAGGGGGGAGCAAGGTTGTGAAGAGCTTTATAGGTGAAGACTAGGAGCTTGTGCAGGATTCGTTCAGGAAGGGGAAGCCAGTGAAGCGAAGAGAGGAGGGGCTGCACATGGTCGAAGCGACTGGCGAGGTAGATGACCCTGGCAGCAGAGTTTTGGACAGAGATGAGGGGAGAAAGGTGAGACCGGGGAAGGCCAGTGAGAAGGAGGTTACAGTAATCGAGGCGAGAGATGACCAGAGCATGAACAAGAGTTTTGGCAGACGAGACAGAGAGAAAAGGGCGAATCTTAGCAATGTTATGGAGGGAGAAGCGACAGGATTTAGCAACAGAGTCAATGTAGGGTTTAAAAGAAAGGGCTGAGTCAAAGATGAAGCCTAGGCTACGGGCTTGGGGGACAGGCAGGATGGTGACTCCATCAATAGTTATTGACAGTGAGGAAGGAGAGGAAGGATGAGGGGGGAAGATAAGGAGTTCAGTTTTAGCCATGTTGAGTTTGAGTTGACGTTGAAACATCCAGGTAGAGATGTCAGAGAGACAGTTGATGAGACGAGCTTGAACAGAGGGAGAGAGAGAGGGAGTAGAGAGATAGAGTTGAGTGTCATCAGCATAGTAGTAGTAGTGAGATTGGGTCCGGTTGTGGAAGAAACATTCATGCAGCTGGGCCAGGCAGGAAGCTGCGCAAATGTGCAGCCAGTTCTGCCCTGCGCTGCACCCAGCAGCCCACCACATACCCCATTACGAGTAGCCATGGCTGCTAGTCATGGTGACCACTCCAGACTGAGTCGTGAACAGTGGGCTACTGGACGTGTTAGTGGCTAGGCTGGGTTGTAATCCCAGAGACTTTCGGGAATCACAGCCAAGGCTAGCCGCCAACACGCCAGGGAAACGGCCTGACCGACCGGGCTGAAGCAGGCTAATACGCCCGTGAGAACGTCAAGGCAAACATCTGGATTAACCCCAATAAACGGGATGGTGGCCCCTGGGCCAAAGTGGGTCCAAGTGTGCCTAATTAGGAATGTCACGTTTGTGAACACCCTATGTCTGTATATTGTTCAGGCAATGACTGTGTGTATGTTTTGTGTATGCAAATACAGACGAATGTGTTCCTAGTGACTGTAGTCTCAACTGAACTTCCACTTCCTGAAAGCTTGCACTGGCAAGCCTTTGCAGAGCTACACTATGCTGCACCTTTTATAAATGAGTCTTGCTCCAGGGATTTGGAGTCATAAGGAAACCTAGAATAGGCTCATGTGTCTGTTTTAGGTGAGAATTGAGTAGGTTTGTAGATAACATTACTGTGCTAAAGCATTACAAATCACTATGGAGCAAATGCCAATTTATTTTGCAGCCAATAAGAAATTAGGTTGTATTGATCAGAAATATGACTTACATGATGTATTTTCTATTGGTAAGATGCATTTTAGTAGTTAGAAGTTTATTAGAATTAGAAGTGTTTCCATTACCAAGATGAAAAGCCAGGTTTAATGGCCTCTCCAGGCTCAGGGGAACATATTTCTCAAATGCATGGATACTAATATGGAGAGAAAGGTAGCCTTTCTGGAATCAACTGGTAATTAGCTTTCTATTTGGGCAGTGTGATCCTCTGTGGCTGCTTAGCACTGGTGTGAGTCACATTTAAGTGAATGAGGGACTGGCAATCAAGATCTAGTGCTGGCACTAAACACCCATGATCACATTTCTAACTTCAGAATTTAGGATAGCACAACAGTAGAAACTCGATTGTTTAAAGTTATTTCAGAGCAAACTTTCCCAGAATCATTCCACCAAGCTTAAAAGCTTGTTGTATTGCCAGTAATCCTTGCTGTTTCAATAGACAGTACTACAGCCCTAAAGAGGGAGTTGCCCATATGATACAAAAGGCTGGGTTTTCTGTAGAGATGTAAACTCAGTCCTTCTAGTGCGAGGCAGCAGTGAAAGAATATGGATGGTATTTCTCAGCTGAACAGGTCAATCAGATCTTATTATTTCATGATACTTCCATTGAGATGTATTTTAATGCCAAGGAATATATGGGTTTTTCCTGTGCTATTAAGCTTAATAAAAGCAGCAGCCTATCGCTTAGTCTATCATTTATCCGATTAGTGATGGCAGTGTCCTAGCACAGAATGAAGTTGAGATAATATGTTATAGCTGTTTACTTTGATTCAATTTAAAACCTGTTTCTTTGGCTTCATACCATTAGTTTAAATATATGAAAAAAGGGATTAGTCAGTCAATTACCATTTTAAAGGGCTTATATTAAATTTAATACAAAGATTTGTTTCTGTGCCTTGAAATTTCTTGAGCCGTAAGTCGCTGTGTTTCTCTCTCACTCATTCTTACATAACTCTGAAGGTTTCATTTGGAATGGCAGATGCTCAACATATTGGAGATCAGGCCACACTTCTTTAGGTGCCTTGATATGGATTTAGATGATTTGCTTTCAGCACTGATCTTTCTAAGATGCTGGCTGTAGTTTCTTAGCAGGACTGTTAATTTTTATAGCTATCACTACTGGAGTTGAAGGTTTTCCTGCAGGGCCTTCAGTTCTCTTGATCCAAGCTGATATAAAAAGTCTGTATGAGAATTCAGCTGTCTGCTACTGAAAAGAGCTTACTACTATTTATTACAGGGGGTAACCATCTATTACTAGTAAAAATAGGAAAGTACATTCCAAATGTGCAGCATGATAATGTCAAGACTAAATATACTCCAGCATAAAAACTACGAATCGCCGCTTCTTAGAGATAAGCATTATTGACTTCACTTTGTAGCTACAGGGCATGAAAATATACAGTACAGTCTAAAAACTGTATAATGTGTGTACTACCAAGTGGAGGGTGCTGCAAACAGATAAATATGTTTTAAAAATTTTATCTGCTAAACTGTGGAAGATCTAGGTGAAAAAAGGACCTTTTTAAGAAAAGCACATTCACTTTCAGGCATGTACAGTGTAGGTAGATTTGGCCCATATAAACCATCAGAGCTAGACCGCACCAAAACTAAAGTGCTTGAAAAAAATGAATTGAAGACTTCACTAGCTTTAAATCAGTGCATGCTGGGCAATCACAGACTTCCTTATCGCTTCCAAAAATGACCTGCTTAAAGTAAATTGAAGAGCTTTGATAGTTCAGATAGCTCTACAATTCACATACCCAGAGTGGTGATCACCTTCAAATTTAAGCACTTAATTTAAGAGCTTCAATAATTTTAAATTGCTGTGTGCTGTGCGGAGTGACAGACGGTGACTTGAGTGCCTTAGTATTTTAAAAACACTTCAGCGTTTGCTTTAATGTATTTTTTTCCTACAGAGATTCATGGCAAAGTGAAGCAGATCCTGAAATTAAAATTGAGAACTGAGAAACTAAACTGCAGCAAACTTCTTTGCTAAATGATGGAGGAAAATCTGTCTGTTTGGAAACAGGTCAGGCATTCAGGCTGGAGAATTCCCATGAGCAAATCACTTTCTTTAAGCCTAGCCTATAAGACAGTGAGCTGATGGGGTGTAGCTACCTCATCATATAGACCGTAATGTGGAGGGGAACCAGCATATTTACATAGATGTCAGTGCTGTTTCAGTTTCTTGGTGGGGGCTTGTTTGATCCTCTCTAATTTTCTGATCAATCTTAGGTGTTTCTAGGATTTAATTTGTGCCATAGCTCAGTTCTGGAAACTTTTCCAGACTCTGCCACTGCTGCTCTCCAATAGGGATGGGCGAACAGAACCGAGTTTGGAAATTTGGTTTGGTTTGGTTCGAAAATCGAGTTCGGTTCGGAAATTCGGTTCGTTCGACCGAACTATTCGAGTTCGGTCCGAACTTCTGAACAGAGTTCGGAAATTCAAACCCCTTTGAACTAAATAGAATATTATCTTATAGGGATGGGCAAACAGAACAGAGTTCAGAAATTTGGTCTGATTCGAAAATTGAGTTCGGTTCGGAAGTTCGGTTCAGTCGGCCGAACTGGTCGAGTTCGGTCCGAACTTCAAACCGCGTTTGCCCATCCCTACTTTCCAAGACCCCACCCATGACTGGATGAAGAAGCATCAGCCTTGGCTTTAGTTTTCCTCTGACAAGATTGTTGCAGTGGCAGAACCAGCCCACACCATTGGCATCCATTAAACTTAATTTGGCCTTGGGCAAGGGCTGGCAAAATAGGGTCAGGAAGTGAGACTGGTGTAATCCTGGGGCCTCATAGAGCAGTTCAACCAGCTCCTCTGAAGGAGAAGCTGCTTCTGAGGCTTCTTGTGAGGTCAATGGGTAGAGCTGCTGGTGTAGGCTTAAGCACTGGCACCTCTTTTAAAAAAAATTAAGCACTGGCATATATCTGATTAGCTCGGTATCCTAGAAACTACATGCCAAATATGTCGGTCCAGATCAAAGTAAGAGGTTCCGTCACTTGTAAGTGCTTTTGTTAGGTCTCAGTTTGAATTCTATGAGAATCCTTCCACTAACTTCAGTAGGCTTTGGATCGGGTCCGTCGCCCACATTGGGTGTTCATAAACGAGATGCTACCATGCATGGCCCTCCAGGAGCCACTCATCTGACCACCCATTTGAAGGTCGGGCAATGGAATACATGCTCCTGTGAGCCACACAGCACCCACTCATGGCCATTTACATTGTACTCATGAGAAATCTAGAGTGTGCTGTGTGGGGCAAGCCAAAAATGTTCATGGCTACAGGCACCCAAACGTTCCCATGCCATATGAATTGAGGCAGCCAGCCATGCCAGCAGACAGGTCCCCCACTCATAGGCACTGTGGGCAGGGGACATGGCCTTGCAAGTCACAAAAACTGGCTGTGAGCACTGGGAAACCCACCAGGGACTTGTTGGTTTCAAAGCTTCCCGCTCCCCCCCCCCCCTCCATGATCTGTGGCAGGGGGAGCGTGAGGTGACCGCAGTGGTAGCCACGTTGGGAGCCACCCATTAGGATCTCTCCCCAACCGAGTGACTACTGTACGGCTATGCCCTTAGCAGACACCCTCCGCCTTACTCATTTAAAAACACCACGTGTCATTTACCTCAGGAAAGTGCTTGTGAGAAGGTGAATTTTGCATTACATTCTGAAAGAGTTCGTGTTCTTTCCCAATATTGGTAGGGGTAAGGACCACGAACTTCAGGGTTTATGTCTTACCTTTGGTTTGCATCCATTACACTCCTGTTAGCTGGGGTGAGCTGTTGTGGACATATGTGATTGATTCATTCTTCACTGGTTGGTTGCCATTAGAGACTTAAGAAATAAGGTTGGGATGTGTGGGGATGCTCTCACCACATGTCTGTTTCTCCCGAGTGTTCATAAAATTGTAATGATTATTCTACAAGAATAGATGCCACCCCCCTCCGTTATAGATGCAGTGAGCTCATGTGCCATGAAACTAGAGTTTTGTTGCTGTACCAGAAAAAGGGGTATTTAAGGAAGCTGGAGTGTGTCAACATGGTTAGGGTATGGCAGAGTATTTGTGGGCTAGGTGGAGGAGTATGCTGGGACTATGGTTACCACTCCTTCGGGGTTGACATGGAGACTCCAAGTTTAACCAGTCATTGGACTCTCACCTAGAGAAACCAGAGTTTCTGGGGGCAGCAGGAAGCAAGGCCATGTTAGAAAGGGGCTCTCAGTCTCACCCGCCTTTTGACATGGCCACTGTCCCTGCAAAGCATCATTGGGTGTTTTTACACACACATTTCTCCTGGATGTTTGCTGTTACATCCTGAACTTTCTGTGTGTCTAAATCACTCACCCAGATCTTAAACATCTGGATCTTTGAACTTCTGCATAGAACTTCTCCCAGAAGTTTTGTGTGTAAAAAGTTCTTCTGGTAAACAGCTTTGCTCCAGGCAGCTGTGGTCACTTGGTTTCCACGGCAGCCTGTCACGTCTACAGCTGCGGCTACTTTAGGCTGCCTCAGGGCATTGTTTGTGTGAAGAATGCATCCAGGAACTGCCTTAGGGCAGTGTGTGTGTGAAAAATGAATCTGGAACTTACTTGTGGACTTGTAAACCCAGAAGATTGAAAAATCTGGAACTTTAACATGTGTGTAAAAATGCCCAATGTCATGGTGCTCTGAAAGGAAAAGGATGGGAGAGTCTCTTTGCCTTGCTCCCTTGTCGTGTGGGACTGCCACTGCCACCTTTTAGTTAATGTTCTAGAGAAGGTGGCGACCCTAATAAGGACCCATATAAGTAGCTTGTATGGAATAGCTCTTCAGTTTTTGTGGAAGCAGAGGGCAGGATTTCTCCTCATCTAGTTCCTCACCCCATGTGTGCAGTGCCTGTTCTGTCTACTTTGCTGAGCTCTGAACTTGGCTATCAGCTTTGTGAAGGAATTCCCATGTAAAGCCCACCAGGCTAGAACTATGTTTTTGGAGTGTCTTGGGCTCTGATCTAATGTGGCATTATTCTTCATGCTCTTTGCAGCCTGTCTTTTTATAGGCTTGCATTTGTGTGGGTAAATCTCACTAGGGCTGTAAATAAAGGGGAGGATGGATACAATGTATAAAGTGTCTGATGGTCTGTGGGGCCCCTAAGCCTATCTCTAGGAGAGAAAAAATCTGTCTATTTTATTACTTTGTAAAGTGCCAGGTACACTGCTGGCGCTATATAAATGTTTGTTAATAATAATAATGTTAAATTGTAGACTTTTAAAGATGTTACCTCAGTTAGTTTGTTTGAACCTATGTATCTGTGTAGTGTCTTAATCTTGGGATATCTTCTTCCCAAACCAATCAAAAACTGTGATAGAACATAAGCATCATTCCAGTAAGCTGGTCCTACCAAGTTCCTAGAATGAGTTGAGATTCCAGGGAACTAATTTTCAGTGGTGTATCTATTTTTTTATTAATGTGTTTGTGTGGGATGGGGGTTCCACATCATGTGTTTGCCTTGGGCCCAGTGAAGTGTTGCATGGGGCTTGAGCATCACAATCAAATTCTGGCTTTATTAGGATTTGTGCCTTTTCTGTTGGGAATGTAATCTCACGGCTGGACTCTAGCCGAAGAAGGATGGTGGTTCTCTTTGGGTTGCAGTCTTGAGATTTCTGACTCAGGGAAGCAACCAGATCCTGGAGATTGAGTCCAGGGACTGTCTCATCAGAATGTGGCTGATTTAATAGAGTAACTGTTGACAGTGTTTTGTGCAGGCTCACTTATGTCTTCTGACTGGGATTTTCAAAGGCTCCTTTAGGAGTTAGGTACTAATTTCAGTGGAAGTTGTGTATCAAATTTCTTTATGCAAATTTGAAAATCCCAGCCTGCATGGGATCAGGACAAAGGTTTTTTTTACTCAAGCCTGTGTTTCGGAGTAAGGCATCACAGACATTCCATGCCTTTTGAGGAGGAGTGTGTGTACGTTGTTTGTTTCAAATGGAAAGGTATATACATAGATCCGTATTTAATTGTGAAGAAGCTGATCACTATTTACTACTATTCTGAATGCTTTACTTTAAAAAGAAAAGAAAAGAGTGGTTCACTGCTCACTTGAATGACATCCCACATGGGGCTGTGATTGTTCTGCAATTTAAACTGAAAATGACATTTTGGACTCTGCTATTTAAAATTATGTTGAGCCAATATTCAGCCAGCTGGATCTTTGCCCTCCTATCAGGACATACTTATGTAATTACAGGAGGGAGACAGCACAAATCCAAAAGCAGTTAAGGAAAAGATGAACTCTTTTCCTTGATAACCTCTTTTCCTTTTGATATCTTTGGTAATATATTAAAAAGAAGCAATCAGGAGTGCAATTTTGGGTGCCTAGGATTTTTGGATCCATGCACAATGGTCAGTGATGGCTGGAAATTTGTTTTACATCTATTTAAACATTTCTTAAAATTGCTTGTTTTTAGATGCCCTGGCCCAACTAAACAATGTTTCGTATTAAACCAAGTAAACCTGAAATAGTATAAAACCTTGTTTTAAATTGGTTCAGCAAGGATGTTTTATGCTTCAGCATAGACATGATATTTTGCAATCAACCCTTAAAAGTTCTGACTCTCAGAATTTAGTAAGAGATGATCTTTGCTAAAGGACAAGTTGAGCAATTTCCTGAATTTTATTATTTATTAAAAAAAAAACTTATCCTGTCCCCTCCTGCCAAAGGCAGCTCGGGACGACGTATAATATAAAAGCATAAAATATACATATAACTTAAAACAAACAATAAAACCATCAATTCTCACCCCACCCTATTCCCATCCTTCCCCCAGCTCGTCTCTCTCACCAAATGCCTGGCAGAACAGCCAAGTCTTACACTGATGCCTGAAGGAGGGAAGGCCCTGGGCCAAACAAATGTTTGCCGGCAGGGAGTTCCACAACAGAGGTTCAGCGACCGAGAACACCCTCTCCAGTGTGCCCCCCCTGCTGAACATGGGGGACCTCCAAAAGGGCGCCCCCAGCTGACTTCAACAGCCGTTCCAGAACCTGGGGAGTGAGGCGGTCCTGCAGGGAGGTGGGGCCCAGGCTGTGTAGAGCTTTAAAGGTCAACATCAACACCTTGAATCAGGCCTGGTAGGCAACTGGCAACCAGAGCAGAGAATGGAGGACCAGTGTTATTTGCTCTCGGTGGCCTGTACCTGTTGGGAGACGGGCTGTCGCATTCTGCACCAGTTGCAGCCTCCGGACTGTTACCTTGGGTAGCCCCACGTAGAGTGCGTTACAGTAATCAAGCTTCGAGGTGATGAAGGCACGGATGATGGTGGCAAGGTCGTAGTCTGAGACATAAGGCCGTAACCGTCGCACCAGATGTAATTTGGCAAATGCACTCCTCGCCACAGCTGCCACCTGGACATCCAGGCGGAACTGTGAATCAGTGAGCACCCCCAGACTACAAACATGAGGAACCAAGATGGGGAGCACCCCATCAACGATGGGGGCCTCCACTCCCTCAGCCCTCCCCACCAGCATCACCTCCGTCTTGTCGGGATTCAATTTCAGGCAGCTCGCCATCATCCAGTCCTCCACAGGTGTCAGATATCGGGTAAGCAACGAGACTGCGGGGCCTGAGTCTGCTGAAAACGAGAGGTAGAGCTGAGTGTCGTTGGCATAATCATGACAACACATGCCAAGCCCTCTCATGGCCTTGCCCAAAGGCTGCATATACACGTTGAACAGAACAGAATAGACTCCACTTGCGAGATTCTGGGGAGCAGATGTACAGTCACCCAAGACCACACGGTGAGTCCTACCCGCCAGAAGTGAGCGGAACCATTCAAGAACAGTCCCACCCACCCCGGCACAATCCCACAGCCGAGTCACCAACAGCTCATGGTCAATGGTATCAAAAGCAGCTGACAGATCTAACAAGACCAGAAGGGTTGACTGCCCCCAGTCTAAAGCACAGCGCATGTAGTCGACCAAGGCCACAAGCACAGTCTTGGTGCCATATCCCTAACAAAAGCGAGACTGCAAGGAGTCCAGGAAACCGACCCAGTCCAGATGGTCCCAGAGCTGCTGGGCCACCACCCGCTCAATAAACTTCCCTAAAAAGGGAAGGTTAGAGACAGGCCGGTAGCTGGCAAGGGTGTCAGCATCAAGGGATGGTTTCTTGAGCAAGGGTCATGCCACAGCCTCCTTAAGAGACCCTGGGACCCTGCCCTCCTCAAGGGAGACATTGGCCACTCATGCCAGCACCGACATGAATATCTCCTGGTGACTTTAAGCAGCCAGGACGGGTAAGGATCTAATTCACATGTCGGCAGGGATCACCGACTGAAATTGATCCCACAAAACAGGACAAGCTGGGGCTTCATAGCCTCTGGTTCCCCAATTGTATCAACCGTGGCGGCAAAGTCATGGTGAATGTGAGCAATTTTGTCCACGAAAAAAATAAATAAACCTAGCACAGCGGGCCTGAGAAACCTCCACTTCCAGGTGGAGAGAGGCTGGACTGACCAACCCCTTCAGCACCCGGAAGAGCTCCGTCGGTCGAGCTTTCGCGGACACTATGATGGCAACAAAGAACTTCCTTCTTCTTAAGCATGGATTGCTTATTTTTCTGTCTGCTTTCTCCTTGTGACAACTACATTTGTTGGTCTCTTCCAAGTAAAATCCTATATTCAGCTATGGTTCAGCTCCTTTTATAATATCCCAGGGAATTGATGGAGTACGGGTCAAGTTGCTACATCTATCCTTTTTTTGTAGGATTCCTTTCTGAGAATAAAATCTGATCGTTTGTTTAGTTGTATTGACCCTCTCCAGCTTCTGGATCTGAAGTAGTGAAGCTTGGTGTTTGTTTGTTTTTTGTCTTTTCTTTTTTGTGTGTGTGTGAGAGAGAGTTGCTCCTTCAACTCTGGCCAAATCTTGTAAAAAGATCAGAAGCATTCTGTGATCAAATGTATGGAAGTAGCAAAGGGGTCAAGTAATAATGTTTAACCTCTAACCACAGTAACACATGAATTGCCAAGCAGGACATGACCAGTGGTCCATCTAGTTTAATGCCCTGCCTCTGTCAGTGGTCAGTAAAAGATGTTTCAAGAGGAAGACGCTCAAAGTAATTTAGTGGACAGTTAGGGAACACTCTATCATAGGGAAACTCCTTTCTAATTGCAGGTAACTTATTTGGCCCTGTACGATTTATATTACTTGAAATCTCTTTGCCTATTGTGATATAAGCTTAATATCCATCGGTGCCATTTGAACTCTCAGCCTTTCATACCTTGGCCTGGAGAGAGTCTCGCTGTGAAGGGTCTAGAATACTGGCAGTTGCCTCAAGATCATGATTTTGAAATGTTGGCGTGCAGTCCTCTGAGTGGATAGCGCTGGTACTAAGCATAGGTTTGAATCCTGTTGCAGTGAATGGAACTACATGGTGCCTGTGGGAATAGCCCTACGAATGCCCCAGAATAGTGGCAGCGAGCGGGCCCTTTGTCATACTCCCACCTTAAAGAAGGGGGCAATGCATATGTGGGGCAAAAGTCCTTACAGCAAAGCTGTCCCGAGGCAGGAAGGAGCAGCCGCAGCTGCGGGAAAAGGCTGAACTCAGCGAGGGTTTCTAGGGCAACCTTTGTCACATAGTGCGAAAGTGCTGTTTGAGTGGACGGAGTTTGGAGTCCGCCATCTGCTCCTGCCCCCGTTTCAGGCAGGAGCTCCAGCAAGCAGCCCCACCCACCCTCCCCAAAACACTGTGAGTTGACTTGGTCACCGTTTCTGGGGCCAGGAAGGAATTTTTCCGGGAACCCCAATTTGGGCCAAGGATTCTCGGTTTTTGCCTTCTTCACAGTGTAGAGTATTTGGATTGATTTGATCTCCCCCATTAATTTAGACAAAGGGGGTGTTTGCTATGATGTTACATTTGTCACACTCTTTGCAGGGGTCCAGTGCTGTTGGCATAGGTTATTATAGAATTTAGACTGAAGATGAGTGATCTCCATAAGAAATGGGCAGGCGACACCTACCGCAATAGCAGGGTATGACTAGTGGATGGGTGTCCCGCGAGGGCGGTAAGGGACAGGTACGGTCCCCAGCCTGCTGGCACCTTCCTCCTTACTCAGGTCTGGCAAGGACCTTGTCCCCCTCAAACATGGGATGAGGGGAAGACATTGTGTTTGATTAAGTGTGGGCAAGCACTCGAGGGTATATAGAGCCAGTCCCCTGTGATCATGTTTAACATGTTGAGACTTGTTGTACTGGACCCAAATCGCACTAGGTGATTTCCCCACCTAAACCTGAATTGATTAAAGAGTGCAGCCATTTTAAACCCAATGCTAGGGATGAGCGAACAGGTCGCGGTTCGGGTTTGGCCGTTCGGTTCGGCCTGGTTCAGTTCGCCCGTTTAGTCTGTTCGCCGCGTTCGGGTTCGACCGTTCGGTTTGATCATGTTCGGTTTGATTTGGGCGTTCGGAAAAAGGCTCTCTGTGCAAGAAAGGATGGCCCCAGACCCATGACGGTGGGTCCTGGGGCTAAGGTGGCAGCTTCTAGGTATTGGCCACAGCCCTCCCTGCCTGTAACTTGGCCCCAGAACCCTGGCGGCAGGTCCTGGGGCTGGAGTGGCTGTTTCTTGATGCTTTGGAAAATTTGCTCTCTGTGCGAGGAATGATGGCCCTGGACCCATGACGCTGGGTTCTGGGGCTAGAGTGGCAGCTTCTGGATATTGGCCACTGCCCTCCCTACCTGTAACTTGGCCCCAGAACCCTGGCAGAGGGTTCTGGGGCTGGAGTGGCTGTTTCTTGGTGTGGTTGAACAAAGTCTCTCGGTGCGAGGAATGATGGCCCCAGACCCATGACGGTGGGTCCTGGGGCTAAGGTGGCAGCTTGTAGATCTTGGCCACAGCCCTCCCTGCCTTTAACTTAGCCCCAGAACCCTGGCGGCAGGTCCTGGGGCTAGAGTGGTTGTTTCTTGATGCAGTTGAAAGACATCGCCTCTGTGTGAGGAATGATGGCCCCAGACCCATGATGGTGTGTCCTGTGGCTAGAAGAGTGGCAGCTTGTAGATATTGGCCACAGCCCTCCCTGCCTGTAACTTGGCCCCAGAACCCTGACGGCGGGTCCTGTGGCTGGAGTGGCTGTTTCTTGATGCTTTGGAAAAT
>QEPC01010693.1:2838714-2858565 GCA_003113815.1 Sphenodon punctatus
TGGGTTGGATGGGTGAAATAGGAGGAGGATGGCAATGGATTAGGAATAGGAAGGAACAAAAACTGCTGGGAGAGAGGGAGCCTTCTGAAACGCCTGCTGTTCAGGAACAGTGACTAGCTCAGAAGGTGTTGGGAAGGGGAGAGGCAATCAGTTTTGTTTCTTGCTGTGCCCGCCTCACCACAAGTCCCATTGGCTCCGTGCAGCCTAGCTCGTGACCAATCGCAGACTGCGAAGCCAGTGGTCTGAGACAAAAAGGGATGGTGATTGGGCAGGCTGGCTGCTACTCCAAGCCTCTCCACCATTGGTGCCTGGAAGTCTGCTCCTCAGCTGACTCCTCCTCCCTGTCACATTTGACCTTCCAGTGACACTTTTTTTGCCACACGAACTCACCCGAACGTGATCCGAACTGACCGAACTGTTCAGTCATTTCGACGTTTGGATCTAGTTTGGTTCGGTCAGTTCATGTTCAGATTCGTGTCTGGGTTCGGTCGTCTGAACAGACTGAGTTCGTTCCGAACTTCCAAACCGCGTTCGCCCATCCCTACCCAACGCAGGAAGAGGAAACTGTCACAAGAAACAATCATATCAGTGGTAAGTGTACCATAAACATATACACAATGTCCTTGTTTTCCATTTCAGAATCCTAGTGCATAGATTATTTATTATTATTATTACTTATAATACTTCTATGACCGAATCACAAGAGCATTGAGAGCCCTACTAGTAAAGAAAGAGGCTGGGCTGCCACCTCAGCATGCCAGACAGCTGAGTTTCCGGATCTGATGAGGCTAGCAGTTTCAGCTGTGGGAAGACTGCTTATATTCGCCTACAGGAAAGTTCTGGGGGGGGAGATTGTTGAAGGGAACTAGGAAGTTGGTTCCTGATGCAACAGAAAGGAAGAAGTTTCTAGGCTGGAACTGTCTGCAGAGTGGATGGTTGGAGTCAAAAGGGCTCCCCACCAGACAGGAGCCAGAATGGAGAACCCTCAGAGACTGCATTTCAACTTTTCGATAATTCTCTGAGAATATCCAATCATTGTCAAATTATGTCAATCATCTTGCCCTTCTGTCCAAATTCCCTATTTATCTTGCCAACCAACGATTTATTTTGTGATCAAATTGGGTTCCAATTGGCTAATTCCCCATATAAACTAATTATTTGACTCATGGAGGCAAAAACAGCGATCCTTTCTAAGAAGGCTATTTGCTCAAATTCCTCCTTGGGCCCATAATGGCAACCGGATTTAGCCCACAGTGATAGAGGGGAGGTGGGTGGGGCTGACTGTTCGGCCGCGAACACCAGAATGCTGCGTCCCTGCAGCAACAGGAAGTTCACCCCTCCTAAAAGGGGGTGGGCTTTCCAGCCCTCAAGGCGTGCTTCTTTGCACCTCTTAGGGTGGTTGTCAGGCAACCCAATTCAATGCACACGGCCAGCCCTCTAACAGATCTGCGCCACAGCGGCTCCCTCTCTGCTCCTGGGGGGGGGGGGGCGGCGCTACAAATTCCCCGTCTCCGCCATTTTGCAGTGAAGGGAACTTCTCACACATCATGCTTTTAGTGTTTGTCTAGAGGAAAAAGGACTGTCTTAAATGATGGTGAAGCTACATGACAACACACTTAACTAGATCTGGCTTTCTAGGGCCGGCCTTAGAATTTCCAGAGACAAGGGTCCCACCCTCTGTGGGGCCCTAAAGGGGGTTGTGCTTGGGACCCCACTGAGAGGGAGTGGGGCCCACACACCCTTTCCTGGTGAAAACGGAAGCCACTGCAGTTGCTCCAGGTCACCCTATGGTAAGGCTTTCTGTCCAGTACAAGGTAAGGCTGGAGGAAACAATTATGGTGGAAATGAACACACATGGCACATTACTATTCAGATAAATTACTTTGAATATTTGTAGTAAAGGTTTTCACTCTAGTTTATTGTGCCCCCCCCCCCCCACATAATATTTCTGCAACTGTTGTGCAGTATTTTTTAACATTTTGGTAGTGGTCTACCTGTTCTGTTTCGCTAACAGATTCATGGGTGTCATGACAAAATTGCACCCTTATTCAAGGGTAGAAGTGGTACTCATGTTTTCTCCAGGAATATGACTTTGTAATAAGAACTACGCTAGTGATAATTCTCTAATCACTGGTGGTGTGTGTGTGTGTGTGTGTGTGTGTGTGTGTGTGTGTTAATTTTCATATGAGAAGAGAAGAAAAATAAATTCAAAACCTGAAAATGGATCCAGCTAGTTATTTACGTAATCTGTGACTTCAGAAAATTCATAACCCAATCACAGTGCTTAGTGTGAGCAGTTTTGTAATTTAACAGCATGAGAACCTCAGAGCAGCAATATGAACACCCCTCCATTTCCCTACAGGATAAAATTGCTGAACAGTCCTCAGGAATACTATTGTGAAAAAGTTAACAAAAATGTATAAAATGTTGGTGTTAATTTCTTTGTCTTTTGTACTATGAATTGATTAAATGAAGAACTGATCCTCCCAAAAAGGGGGGCTGCGTTTTGATTGTTAACTACAGTAATTTCTCTGAAATAATTTCAGCAACTAATGCCACAAACCCCACAGCAAATACTGCCCTTATACGTATAGATCACAGTATATAGGGTGAATGATTCAGTGTGAAGAATAACAGGGCTTTCCTGCCAAATGAGTGATATTCTGAATTCTCATAATTTATTTACTCTACTTTAAAAAGTTCAGTCCATCCATTCTACATGATGCTGAATATTATAGTACAGGAAAGGACTAAAATGACAGATTCATTTTCAGCTTTGTTACCTCAGTTGATAAACAAGAGCTGGTCTTTAACATCCAGGCATGACAGAGAGCTATATGCCGACATCAGATTTATCATTTTTCATTTAACTTCTGAACCTCTTAATTTCTGTATGAATAATTGACAGTGATGTCTTGGGGGCAAATTTATCAAATGAGTTGGTATTCCTCAGAAAAGCACAAATGGTGCCAATGCTGAATTAGGACTCGATAAAGAGGAATTGAGGTTTATATCAAGCTGAAATTCAGCAAAGCATGTTAAAAGCATACCCTTAACTCTTAAGTAAAAACTTAAGACCAGTCTTACTTAACAAAATGCTTACGCCCAAGTCCTATTATTAATTACTTCAACAGCGCCTATGCGTATGTTTAAAGCTAAGCATATGCTGAAGTGTTTTGCTGAAGCAGTCTCAGAATTCAATAAAACAAATAACTGAAATGAAGTAATTAGGGTATTATTGGCTATGCATAGGAGAGGATGAAAGGGTAGCTAGCTGGACTCCTTGTATCTACGGTGTATTTTTTTGATAGACTAAAGGTTCTAACAAGCAAGACTAGCTACTCTGCAGGAGTTACTCTGGAGTAATTACCTCACTGCTCCTTTGTTCCCACAAGCAGGAGGGAGTCAGGGGTTAACAGCACTTCCCTTCTTCTGATCCTTGAGCATGGAGAGGCAGGGTAGAGCTGGCTGGAGTAACAAACAGTCAGAGAGGGCAGAGAGATTGTGTTTCTCTCTCACTGGTAAGAATTCGGAGAGGTAAGTATAACTTTCCCTTTATCATCACTTTAACCACTCTGCTTGTGGTTAAAGTAAATTATGACCAGTGCCCCATGTATTCTCTGTTTCCAGCATTGCCCTCAATGGAGAACATTTGGAATATACAGGGCCCTGATTATGATTGAGATACTTGCTTCCTACAATGCTTGAGATTATTCTGTGAAGATTCCCACGTTGGTACAAAAATTTTCTGACACATTCCCCACTGGGACATGCTGGGATATGTGAACCTGAGTTTTTTTTTAAAAAAAACCGGTAAGTTTGGTGAAGTACTTAGGAGACTGACACTGAGCTGTCACTCAATTTACTTTTATTGACTCTTCTATTGGTGGTTCTTCCATTTTTGCTAATCTAAGTTGGGGATGGGGACTCTGTAGTGGAAGAGGGCATTCTTTATGGGAGTGGGAGTGCAGCAGGAGTGCTCTGCCTCTGCACGTCCTGGAGTGCTCTACGGCGGGGCATGCTAGGACTCTCCACTGAGGAAGGGATGGTGTGAGTGCTCTACATCATGGCCTGCCTCCCAGTTTGTCTGTACCTGCTCTGCAGACCAGGTCATCAAGGAAAGTGGGCTCCACTAAAAGGGACCCAGGAGAAGGCGTGATGAGCCGTATTGAAAGGGGATTGGGCTGAAAGTGGACCACAGGTCAGAGGTTCCCCACCCCTATCTAAGCTCACTGTCCACAGAGCTGCATTTTAACAATAATAGCATAAGACTTGTATAGAAGAGTGAGCTGGAGTGCTCAAGCTTCACCACAGTAGTGGTTCCCAAAGCTTTGCTTGTGTAACCCCATTTTGAAACTTGGCTATCATTCTGTGACCCCTACTAGCATGCAAAGTATATCCAATATCCATTGGGGCATGACCCTATTCACATATTCAGAAGCAGTGTAACACCATTTGGGGACTTGGTCTACAAGAACCTTTGTTCTAGAGCTTCAGGGGCATACCTCCCTACAGTCCCTATTTAGGGACCCTCTTTGGGTGCTGAATTCCATTGTTCCTCTTTCAAGAGAGACAAAAGGTCAGTATTGAAGCCTTGTGGAACCTCTTTCCTGGTTGCCTCCCAGGAAAAGCATTTGAGAGGGCAATGGAGAGATGATGGAATGGTAAGCAGGAGAGCTTAAAACCTTTTTTCTGCACGTGGAATGTTGGGTGGTGTGTGAGGGGGGAAGCTTATTGCTTGAGGGAGCAGGTCTTGTTGTCTCTCTTTGGCCTCTCGAAATGTTGAGAGGTATGGATTAGTGTAAGGCCCTACAGATGTGAAGATAGCTGACCAGGAAAAAGCCCTCCGAATCAAAGCTGTACTGAGAGTTTGCCTGGGGAGACCACTGGAAATGAGAGTGTAGTGTGCTATGTTTGTTTTTAGAAAGAGAGCTTTGAATGTAGCCTCTGAGGGTGCTTACCCACGTTACTTACTGCACTCGATTTGCCGCCGGGAAAGAATCTGGAAGGCAAAGCATGTGTGGGGTTTGTAATGTAGGACTGCCCCCCCTGCGCATTTTTGCTGCCAGTCTTGCAGGGGATTGCAGAGCTGGGTTTCCTGACTCTGCAATCCCCTGCAGGCTCATTGGTAAAAATGTGGGGGAGGGGGACTGTCCCACGTTACAAACCCCATGCATGCTTTGCCTTCCGGATTATTTCTCAGAGACAAATCGTGATGCTTTGCTTTCTGGATTCTTTCCCGGAGGCAAATTGTGCACAGTAAAGCGATGTGAGAAAGCACCCGGAGTCAGGAATAGGACCTCAGAAGCAAGGCCCATGTGCTGCTGAGAGACTTGTCAATGTTGGTGAAGAGATGCTGAAACTGTGTCCTGAAGAATAAACCTGCTTGAGCAGAGTGTTAGGGTTCCTTTCAAGGCATCACTTGTTCCATGGCACAGACCTGCCACTGCTGCTGCTACTCTGCAAGACCCTACTTAATTGCAGATGCAGAAACACCAGCCTCAGCCCCAGTCTCTCTCCTGACAAGGTCTGAGCATCTGGCCCTGGCTTTCTTCCAGCTTAATACAGCCTTGAGCAAGAGCTGGTGCCTTGAGCAAGAGCATCCCAAAAAGCAAGCGACTTAAAATGATCTTTTCCAAATGATGTCTAAAAGAATTAGCACAAACCTTATGGGCACAGGAAGAACTACGTAGCTAGCGTTAAGCTTGTACTATATATCTGTGTGCTCGTCAACATTTTTCCTGTTACTACTTTCCATATGGCTTAAATGAGGTGATGCTATAACTATTTCTTCCCACAATATATCTCGTACTGTAGCTTATAACAGTGTGTATTGATCTTTTCTTTATATGAGTTGTTTACTGTTTTTGAAAACTCAACATGTAAAAATGTCACACACTTCAAGTAAGCAAGCAAAAAGTACACTTTTGCAGTATTCAGTAAAAGTCCTAATGGGGACGGGCCGACGTGAGCATATTACACCAGTGCTTCGCTCTCTGCATTGGCTGCCTATAGTCTTCCAGGCCCAATTCAAGGTGTTGGTGTTGACCTTTAAAGTCCTGAAAGGCCTGAGCCCCACCTACCTGCGGGACCGCCTCACCCTCTAGGTCCTGGATCGGCCCCTGCTTTGGCCGGTGGTGCTTCATGTTTCTCGGGTGTCAACCTTGCGGATGGTGTTCTCTGTGGCCGCACCACAGTTGTGGAACTCCCTCCCGTTGGAGGTCTGCCTGATTACCGAACTCCCTTCTTTCTGTAGAAAATGTAAGACGTGGCTGTTCTGCCGTAATTTTCCTGAGGGAGAGGGGGTGGGTGGGTTGGGTTAGGGTGGGGGGTATGTTTTTATATTGTGTTTTAATAGTGTTTTGAATCCTATTATTGCTGTTTTTAAATTGTTTTAATATGTTGTTAGCTGCCCCGAGATGCTTTTAGCAGGAGGGGGTGGCATACAAATTTTATTATAAATAAAAATTAAAGAAGTCCCTGTTAGCTTCCTTTATTCCGGCAAACTAAGTTTTTTTTTGTTTTGTTTTTTAATATTTTTTTTGTTATTACAAACAATTAATATAGACATTATAATGCATAACAATTCCTTGTAAAACAATAAAAAGGGAGAAAAAGAAAAATCACAATTAAAACAAATTAATTTCCTCAGAAAAAAGAATAAAAATAACCTTGGCGTTATCTTGGAGTAATGTTATGTATAACACTCAACAGCACAAGGATCAGGAGGTAATCCCACCCCTAGTCAGCATCCTGTGTGCAGTCAGTATTCATGACTAACAATTGCCTCTCATTGTATCTGAGGTACCATCGGTATGCCCCAGTTTTCAAAACAGGAAATGACAGTGGTATCAGGAAGTGTTTGGTATCTGCTAGCAAATGCTAACTGCAGTGATAACTCCATTACTGTGTACTCTCTAGATCAAAAAATCTATTGCACAGTAATTTACGTTAAAATGACCTCATCATAAATACATATTCCAAGTAGCAACTTTAGACGGTTCCCACCCCCCTCCTCTCGTCTTCTACAGAGAGATTCACTTCCTATTTTTATTTGTTTATTTTTTCAATTTATATCCCACTCTTATCAAGTTTGGATCAGGGTGGCTATTTGCCATGAATGTTGTGAGGAAAAGATAATGGGAACCTACTGTTCCTAGACTATGAAAAATATTTTAATTGTCATTTCAGATTGTTCAGAGCCAGAGATAAACCTAAGAGGAGGATTTCGTTTGAGAGACAAATTAAGTTTATCACGGTTATTAAAATTCGAATGTTATAAAAGCCATTTTTTGTGA
Organism: Sphenodon punctatus; assembly: GCA_003113815.1. Classification (NCBI taxonomy): domain Eukaryota; kingdom Metazoa; phylum Chordata; class Lepidosauria; order Sphenodontia; family Sphenodontidae; genus Sphenodon; species Sphenodon punctatus. The sequence continues at coordinate 2,846,013 of QEPC01010693.1, forward strand.
ATTCCGGTGGTTACTCTGAACACACATCAATATGACCGCTTAAGTATGCATCCCAAACTCAGACAACTCCATTATTTAATTACAGTTCTGTATTCCAACACATGCTTGTGGTAGCACTACTGCTCATGTAGCATATTTATAAGGAAAGTGAATTTAACAAGTCTAAACAAATGTGCTTTAATGTGCCAATAATGTGAGGAAGAGGCATTTACTGTGTGTGTGTGAGAGACAGAGAGAGAGAAAACAGGATGCATCTATATATTTTGATCAGTTTCCCACTGCACGCAAAAGTATGGTGCTATGTTATATATTATGTGGGCATTCCACCGTTACCCACATTTTTGTTTCCATTGAAGGGCATTTTAAAAGGTATTTTAAAAGAGGTACTAAAGTGTGACAGAAGAGGGCAGCCTTTCCTCATACGCTTGGAATTTTCTTAATTTGAAAGGGTTATTGCATTGTGAAAATTCTTTGCATTACAGAGCCCATGCAACATGCATACACCCCCAAATCTGCCACTCATGATTTTCTTTTTTATTTCTTACCCTCCCATCCAGATCAATATCCAAACTAATTTTTTTTTTTCCTACTTAGTTCTTTAGTCATAGAGATTTAATAGAGTCTAATTAGGAATTTACTTGTTTTCAATAGAAAGATTTTCAAGCATCATCTGAGGACATTATAGATACTGCTAATTCAGTCTTCTGTCCTAAAATAAGTATTTTTGTTTGCTAAAAATGCAGGTACTTAAAGCAGAAAAAAAAATCTCTCCTCATCTTTCATGTTTTCAATCCTATGCTGCTCTGCAGACTTCAAAAAGATGTTTAGCCTGAAAGGAGGTGTAGTGCTACTATCCTCTCTTCCCATCTAATATTTTATGCTTTAATCATAGGGAAAAATCTTTTAAAGTTTTCTGAAAGCAGATACTTGCTACATTACAGTGCTAGTAGGGCTAGATGAATGGCTACTCCACATTTAGCAATTAGCGTGATAGATTTAAGGGGCTCTTAGAAGAATTTATTGCTGAGGTGAGCCTCGATAATGTTGCAGGGAGGGGTGCTTGGAGAATCAGGAGTGATATATTCTCACAGTTATTGCTGCTGCAGCCACTATGTTGGCTTTCTCCTCTGTCAGTGACAGCCAAATTTGAATGCTTGTCTCACCTTCCCCTGTGTCATGATTTAGATTTGGTGATAGGCTTAGGGGAGAATGAGAATGAGCTGAATAGAGAAAGCAAGACAGCAAGAGGAAGGAAAGGGACTCTTAACAATGAAATAAACATTTGGATTTATTTTCACATGAGCCTTATCCTTAAAAAATGTAAATGAAGACAGTAGTGATTCTGAGATTTTACAGCTAAGATGGGTGTGTCTGGTATGTAAATGAACACATTATGCAAATGACTATTATGCAGATTAGCCGGCTTTCTATAAAAGACCAATGAATTGCATATCTAATGCTTTTTACGACACTGCCAATAAAATTTGGGAGCTTAGCTGCCTTGCAAAATGTTGGTTGCATATTCTATCAGTCCCTTAGCATCTTGGGTCAGTCTTTCATTAATATAAACTTAATCTGTTCAGATGATCCTCCATTATTTTGTAGTTTTTCAGGTAGGCATGTTTCTAGTAAATGTATTCACAAGCTAGATAGCAAATAATATCCTCCTTTGGTTCCCCATTGAGCACTACTTTCAGTAGTGATGCTGCATTCTGACTGCATTGGCTGAACATCTATAGGCCACCATGAAAGTTTCACCCCTTTACCCCAGAAGCATGCAGGGCATTCAGAGGGGCTGATAGAGCTGCCTTACTAGATCCCATGACTCCCATCAACCAACCCCTGTTCCCATGCTTACTCTGCTAGTCCTTGCCCAGGACTGTATTTAAGCTTAATAGGGGGTGAAGACTGTTGATCACCTGTTTGGCACCGAACCTGGTCAAGGGAGAGGTTAGGTGGCTTGCCTCTGGTGTTTCCACATCCAGCTTGCCGAGTAGTAGACGTGATGGTTTCTGGAAGAAGTGCTGGGGCTGTGCCCTTACATGAAAATATGTCAGGGCTGAGTCCTGGCCCAAATTGAGTGCTGCTATAGGCACTGCCAATGTAAGTCCCAAGCCTTCATTTAACTTCATGGTCAAAATAGCCATTAATGACAAATACAGTGCATGACTAGCTTTGCTGAAGAGAGTATTGGCATTGTTTAACAACGCCAAACGTTGGCAACTACAAGTTAATAATATGAATGCCAATTTGATTTTCTATCCCCTGTACACCTGAACAGGCTACGCTGGAGTTGTTATCCCTATGCTGCTACTATGGTGGTAATGACCCACTTTGCCAGCATTATTGACAGGAAAGCTACCCAGAGGTAGACAATCATTTGAAGAGTTTAGGTGACCTAACGCATCCTTTCATTCATGCAATCTGTACCCCAAGAGGTAAGCTAGTATGAAGTATATGTTTGCTCATTTAAGTATGAGCAAGTATAAGCTTCCTCATTTTCACCAACAGCAGTTGGTCCAATAAAATATATCATTCAAACCACCACGGCATTGAGACCAATAGGTCAACCACACAATCTCTCTTGATTATCTTTAATCAGGAATATGTACCCTTGGGCATAACCACTCCTTACTTTGCTCGAAACAGCGAACACTGGAGGTGGTGAAAACAGAAAATTAGCAGCGTAGTTTGTCATATGAACAAAGCCTTTTGCAAATAGTTTGTTGTTTAGTCTTCAGTTCACTTCAACATTTTTGAATGGTTCTGTCTCAACTTAGTTTTCTGGAATTTGGTTAAATGAAAAATCTCTCTCCCCCCCTCCCCAAAAGTATGAAAAATCAATTTTCTGATCACCCCAATTGTGTTCTCCCACCAGTGTCAATCCACTGATTTCAAAACGGCACATGCGCGTGGGGGGATGGGTGGGTGGTGCAGTGGGTGTATTCCCACGGACACCCTCACCCACGTGCACCCATCTCCACACACGGAGCATCCAACATTAGTGTCTGTTCCTCTATGCGTGGATGATGGGTGGAGGTGGGTGGAGAGCAGGAGTGTGCACGCACCCCCGGCCACTGGCTGTGGCATTTCCATGGATGCTCATCCCACCTGCACCTGCCACTGTGTTAAAACGGATGCCTCTCCTCCCCTCCCCCCCGCACATGTGGGCAGGGATGTGTGTGTCCATTTCAAAAGGGCCCAAATCTTGATGAAACTTGCTGGGGGGAAATGTGTGAGGAGGCTACTCTTTTGCCTTGACTGCTGTTGGATTGATTTTGTTCTTTGGGGGCACTTGTATCCTTACAATAATGAATGGTAGGAATCTCACAATTTGCCAATCAGAATCTAAACAGTTGCTTGCACAGTACACACAGTGCTTTTGGATATGCACTGTAATTGAGAAGTACTGCCATAGTGACATCCGTTCTTAGCACTAGCTTCATCAAAACCCAACCCCACAAATCCATTGACATTTGCTTCTGTGGGTGGCCATTTAGCATCTGCTCTGCTGTCTCTTCTTGTCATTACATTGATTTCAGTTAGCTAAAGTCATAGGTGATGGTGGTATTGTGCATAATTGCCCTTGTCCCCCATTGTCTCCCCGCCATTGTTCCTTCCATAAATTACATTGAATTGATTAGTAATTCCATACATTTGTCTTGACACATTCAAATAACCTGATTTGATATTTTTGCTTGGTATTGTGCATAGAGACTGTTTTTGAAGATTGTCCAGTTCTCATTGTTATTTTGGGTTATATCCTGAGGTGAATCTCTTCCTTAATTGAGGTAGCTAAGCTATGCATAAGAAAAATGCAGAAGTGGTGAGCCACGAGACTACCTAGGCTGAACTAGGAATCTAGGATGAATTGACCTAGGAACAGGAATTTCTCTTTGTAGTTTAAAGTGACAAGTAAATGAACCAACAAAACTGAGAAAAGTAGTCTTTGAGGAATTACATCTTTGTTACATTGATCCATTGGCTCTTTGTGTTAGAAGCAGCAGATGTAACATGTCCCAGTTCATCTGCAGAAGGCTGTTGTAGATGTAACCTCGGTACGTACAATATTGCAATGTTGTGAGAATTCATTATTCTTCTGTTCACTAAACTATCTCTTGAATTCATGAAAAATCAATCTATTGTAACAATGAAATAGATGGCTATTTCATGGGCTCAGGACAATCCTGATTTCTTAAACTATCCATTTTGAATAAGCTGCATCGAAGTCTCTATCTTTTAATTTCCCAAGATTCCTAGTAAATCAAGTGGAAATTTTGCCTTGCTCAGTTTGCAGAATTTGGAGTAACAAATCAAGGCTGGTAATTGGTGGTAGAGCAGATTGGGGTAGTAGACTAGTGTATCTTAAGTGCCGTACAGATTTCTTTGAGATGGATAAATGTACTAGTCAGCTCTGAAAGCTGTGTTCATACTTAGGCTTAATCAAGAACTCACACAGACACATCCTGTCTTACAGGAAGCTAACTGTTTAATGTAACAAATATATTACCTAGACAAAAAACCTTCGGTTTAAGAAGCTTGTAAAGGCAGCATTACAAATTATACTCAAACGTTAACATGAAAGTAAATTGTATTTTAAGTCAACTTTATTAAATATCAGATCAATCTATACATTTTTCTTATTCATTAATTAAAAAAATGACAACTGAAATTAAGCTGCGTACGTGTGATATGGTTACTGAACCATACTTATATGTGATGATGAGGAATGTAAACAGTTTAATTTCTTTTGTCATATTTTTTATTAATGAATAAGAAAAGAAAAATGTATAGATTGGTCTGATATTTAATAAAGTTGCCTTAGCATATAATTTACTGTCATGTTTACGTTTGAGTATAATTTGTAATGCCGCCTTAACAAGCTTCTTAAACCAAAGGTTTTTTGTCTAGGTAATTTGCCCTTCTTTTGAAACTTAATAGTTTTGTTAATGCATAAGCTGTCCCCAGACACAAGAACACTGCAGGTGCACACAGGCGCTCACCCATCCCCGCACATCCCCCACATGGAGCAATCTGTTTTTTTGCAGGTTTCTCTGTGATGAGGTGATGGGTGGAGATGCGCGTTACACAGGAGCGCACAAACAATTGCTTTCATACGAGACACACCCACACATGCAGCCACTACGTGGATGCGTCTCGTGTAAAAGAGGTCACACACTCATTCACACACATGCTTTCACCTCTCTCTCTCGCTTTCACACACACTAATTCTAACTGATCACACACCCAATCATTCAGACACAGTACACACATGCTCTCATCTCACACATTCATTCAAACTGATCACACACACACTCATCCATACATACTACACACACATGCTCTCACCTCACACACTCATTCAAATTGATCAGTCATGCACACTAGACCAGGGGCGTAGCTAGGGTACAATGGGCCCCTGGCCAAGAAGTCAAGATGGGCTCCCCTCTTAAGTCAAGATGGGCTCCCCTCTTTGTGTCGTGCCAGTGGTTCTACGGGTGCCGCCCAGCTCGGCAGGCCTGAGGGCGCTGCTATCAAACACACAAGACACCCAAAATGCAGCCAGCCTATTAAACACATTATGCCATGAAAAGAGGCACATTTAACCAGTTCAGTTGTGCCCCCATATAATCAATTCATGTTACCCCCAACCATAATAATCTCAGAACCATATTTGCAGATTTTCCAAGATAGAATAGATATTGCTTTACATCCTAAATTCCTACCTAAGATAGTATAAGTAAGACAGTTGTGGGAATGTGGCCCTTTTTACACGGGCCTCTCCCAGCCATGAACACACAGATTTCTGCATGTTCATGGATGGGGGAGCCCTGTGTGAACGATACGGCATGAGCACTCGCAGTGAGTGGGGGGTGCATGCGCGTGCCTGCCTAACACGCATCCCCACACACCCCGCATCTCTTCCCCACGCATGGAGCAAACGGGGAAAATGGCGGTTGTTCCATGGGTGTGGATGAGTGGGGATTTTCTCTACTGATTCCCATTGAACAGCATAGGCAGGGGTGGGGTGGGAATCCATGGCTGTTGAGAGGCAATGCTGTGGAGCACCCACTCAGGTGAAGTGCATGGGGAGGGATTCAAACAGGTGGCTCCCAGCATAGCTACCTTGGCTACGGTGGCAAGCCGCCACACACTCCCTCTGCCACACACCATAGGGCACCAGGCTGGTCTTTGCAACTTATATGTCCCGGAGTGAGCACCGGGGAACCTGGGCTCCTCAGAACTCCAAGCCAGTTCTTGTGGCTTGCAAAGGCTGTGTCCTCTGCCCACAGTACCGATGAGCAGTGAACCGGTCTGCTGGCATTGTTGGCTGTCCCAGTTCATATGGGCAGGGGCTCTGTAGCCGCTTGTTGCCACTGAGCTATTTGGCTTGCCCTGCATGGAGCACTCTGGATTTCTCTGCAGTGCTCTGTGAGTAGCCATGAGTAGGTGGCTCATGGGAGCACTCATCCCCCTGCCTAACCTTCAGATGGGCAGTTGGATGTGTGGCTCCTGGGGGCCATGCGGGGTAGCATCTCCTTTAAAAACATCCTGTACTGGAACAGCTCAGTGTGAGCAACCACACACGCTACAGTATTGGCTCGTGCATTGCCAGTTATAATCTGTATTACTTAATGGTTCCCTTAAGTGTGGATAAGCCAGAGAAGGCTCCAGCTTGCTCTTCAGTGCTAGCAGAAGCTTTTTTAAGAAGAGCTTTTAGTAGATATGGCTGGACTCCGATGATGATTGCATCTTCATCCCTAGAGATGAGAAATTCCGGAGATGCACAGGTAGAAAGAACAGCACACATTAACTATCAGTCAGCCCTATCATAACGCTTGCTGAACTTAATAAGTTTGAGAGCTGGTTAAAAATATATCAGGAGAAAGGACTGGATTTCAAAATCTTGTCAGTTTTGAAACATAAATTTCATATACCTGCTTGTTTCAGACATAAATATGAAATGGGCATTAGCTATAGTCTGCTACAGTGACTGGTAACCTTTTGGTGTTGGGATCCTTTTATAAACCTTCGTGTCTTGTTGTAACATGCAGTGCAGTACTAATGGCAATCTGTCCATGACCCTCTTGACAGATACTGGTGACCCAGTTTTGTGTTTCAACCCATGGGTTTAGAAATGCTGAACTTCATTATCTAGTCACTGATGTACTCAGTCTTCCTGATATAGCACGTTCTAGGTTTCCTGGATCCTCTTTTAGGATGGTATCTAAACATGCCTGTTTACTTGGCGTGTGATAAGGCAATGTCTCCCTTCTAATGAGCACTTAAGCTCAATAAAAATCTGAATCTCCTTGTCCCAAACAGTTTTACTTTGTTATGTGATGGATGGCAGCCTGGTACATATTGTATTGTGCAGTTTGCTCTTCTTTTAGTCTGCTGCTTGACTCTCTGTTGCACAAAATACTTTTATCTGCTCTTACTGGACTTGAAGCCCGTTGGAGCCTACCTCAGGTGTCCTCAAAATCCGTCACAGATGCACTTTTGTCTGGCGCTCTGTTTAAAGCATAGTTTCAAGTCAGACATTACCCCATCAAGCAGACTATTGTCTGGATACTAGTCTGTAATATGAATAGCATCCTTTATTTCTCAGGTTATCTTTTGCCAATGATTTCTAGCTTAGCTGCTAAGAACAAATCCCCAACTGGCAGTTTCCCTTGTTTTCTGATGTACTGTTTACTCTGAAAGTCATTTTGCTTTATTGGAGGTTTCTGTGCTCTTAAAGTTTTTTTTAAAAAGCAGCAAAACATTATTCATACGTTCTCTGAACTAAATAGTTTTCTTTCTAACACTAAGGACAAATGCCAACGGTTACACAGGTGTATAGATAATAGCCTCCATAGATGTTAAGAGGTGTAGTTTTTTAATCTAATGAGACAGCTGGGATGCCATGCTTGCTGTCTACATTCTCCCTTTAATTCTCTATGGGTTCTCCAGAGGAAGTTGACTATTATAATATTTTCTCCATTATCTGTTGCTTCTCAGTGGTCTTCCTGTTTTGGCAATCTGACTCATTAGTTAAAATCCTTCAGTATTCCGAGTGGTCTAGATCTGTTTCTTACAAATGAAGCCTTTTTAATTTCTACCTTTTTTAAAAGTTCAAATAATTTGGAAAGGGGGAGGGAGTGCTGTGGCCATCCTAATAAAATTTTACACTTGTAGGAGACATTAAGGATCTCAGAGCTGTCAACAGTTAGCATATCCTGCATAGAATTATCCTATTTTAGGGTCCCTTTAAGCTGGTCTGGCATTTATTCCTGCTGTAGCATCTTTACATTGCCAGAATAGTGAAACGTGGCAAAGAATCAGGCCCATGATGTAAAATGAAAACAGGGAAATTAACACACAGATACCAAAATGTGTGCCCTACAACATTGGTCCTCAAACTTTTTTTATTTATTATTATTTATTAATAAAAATGGTATGCTGCCCCCCTCCTGCTAAAAGCATCTCGGGGCGGCTAACAACATTTTAAAATACAAATTAAAATAAATGACATCAAAATACAATTTAAAAACAACCTAAAATCCTCCAACTAAAAACAATGCAAAACCCAACCCTCCCTAACTCGACCCACCCACCTCATCTCCCTCGGCAAAGGCACAGCGGAACAGCCAGGTCTTGCATTGTCTATGGAAAGAGGGGAGGTCGGTGGTCAAGCAGACCTCCAATGGAAGGGAGTTCCACAGCTGCGGTGCAGCCACAGAAAACGCCCTCTTCAAGGTCGACACCTGGGAAACCCGGGGGACCTTGAGGAGGGTCCCCTCGGCCGACCACAGGGGCCAATCCAGGACTCAGAGGGTGAGGTGGTCCTGCAGGTAGGTGGGGCCCAGGCTGTTTAGGGCTTTAAAGGTCCGCACCAACACCTTGAATTGGGCCTGGAAGACTATCGGCAGCCAGTGCAGAGAGTGAAGCACTGGTGTAATGTACTTGCATTGGCCTGTCCCCGTTAGGAGATGGGCCGCTGCATTCTGCAACAGATGCAGTCTCCGAACCAGCACCAAAAGGATAGCCCCACGTAGAGTGCACTAAAGTAGTCCAGTCTCAAGGTAATAAAAGCATGGACGATTGTGGCCATATCCGAGTCCGAGACATATGGCCTAAGCCGATGTACCAGATGTAACTGGCAAAACAGTTGGATATCCAGGCAGAGCTGCAGATTCAGGAGCACCTCCAGACTCCGGACCTGAGATACCAGGCGAGGACAGACCCCATCAATGATGGGGGCCATCACTCCCTCAGCTTTCCCCACAATCATCACCTCCATCTTGTCAGGATTTAACGTCCGGTGGCTAGCCCTCATCCAATCCCCCACAGCTGCCAAACACCGGGTAAGCACCAAGATTGCCAGACCTGGGTCTGATGAAAATGAGAGAGATAGCTGGGTGTCACCAGCATATTGATGACCCCATATGCCAAACTACCTGACAACCTCCTCCAAAGACTGCATATAGACATTGAACAAGAGAGGGTATAAGATAGAACCCTATGGAACCCCACACATGAAGCCCCAGGGAGAAGATGAAAAATTACCCAGGACCGCATGCTGGGTTCTCCCAGCCAGGGAAGAGCAGAACTATTCAAGAACAGTCCTGCTAATCCCTGCTTGGTCCCGCAGCCAAGTCGCCAACAACTCGTAATCAATGGTATCAAAAGCAGCGAAGAGGTCTAACAGGATCAACAGGGTCCGACGACCCTGGTCCAACTCAAGGGAGAGGTCGTTGACCAAGGTCACAACACCGTCTCCGTGCCATAGCCCAGACGAAAGCCAGACTGCGAGGGATTGAGAAAATTGACCTGGTCCAAATTCTCCTGCAGCTGTCGAGCCACCACCCATTCAATAACCTTCCCTAAAAAGGCAAGGTTAGAGACCGGCAGGTAGCTGCGCTCCCCAGAATATCTTTGTGTCCTTCAGAATACCTTCTGTGCCTCCTGTTGGGGTCTGACACCCAATTTGGGAGCCACTGTCCTAATGTCAGTGGCAGAACTGGGAAAATAATACAAGTCAATTTTATGACTCGTTTTGTGCTCTTACCACTTTTGACTTGAGTCCTGAATCTCATGAATGTGCAGGTAAGTGTTTGCAGTGTGTAACACCACTGACGTTTCATGGGTAAGTGTTTACATCATAGGTATAAGTATTTTCAGGATTTGGGGCTGTGGTAAAACAGTTTCCTTAACTCCAGAGTAAAGCGTCAGTGCAATGTGCTTAGCAGGAAGTACGTGCCGGAAGTGGAACCTATCGTAGACTGTTTTAGTGTGTTTGCTTTTTAGGTTTGCTCCTTCTTTAAACTAACTCTGTGATTTTAATTTAGAAACATAGGGTATTCAGGAACAGAAGACTTATATTCAATTCTGGACTTACTACTGATGCACTGGTTCTTTATTTTCAAGATTCTTACAAGGCCCATCATTTTGCCTTTGAAAGAAAGCAAATACATGTTTTACTTGAAAATTTCACCAAGGGGGAATAAGTGTGAATTTGGTTTGTTTGTTTTTTGTGGGGGGTTTTGTAGAGGGTTGAGAAATTTGTTTCTCTGCTATAAATAATTATCCTTTCTAATGATACCTATTAGATGTAAACACACATTGGATTGAGATTTTCCTAAAGTCATCATCTTATTGCACTTGTAACATGACATTTGTTTTTGTTTTACTTCATCAAAAAGCAATCATACCAGAGACAGCTTAGCTCAAGTGAAAATGAGATGCCGATCATTCTAGAATACAAGATGACAAATGTAAATACAGTGGTTGTATTGGAGTAGAAATATGCCATGTTTTTAAAGAGTTAGGAGTATTAAGTGATTGAATTTCTATACCTTGTTATAATACCTTTCCCACATTGGATAAGTTTACTGCTCTTGTCATTTTCAATATCAATATCTAGGCGGTGACACAATACATTGGTGAAGTAGTAATTTGTCTGGAAGCAGTGGTGACTGGTGGAGAAGTCACCACTGGTTGGTGAAGTGGTGGGCGAAGCCACTGGGGAGGGCCCACCATTAAATTTTCACATTTTCTGTGGAATACACAATGAATAAATAACCCATAGTGAAAACAGGTCTAAAAAACTACACAAGGTTGATGGCATGCATTGGTGAGCAAAATGCAATGCTCTGTAGGGAAATCAGAACGGGGAAACCAGCAGTTGCTCCTGTAGATCACATGATGCTAGAAAATAAAATCGGTAGGTCAGGGATTCAAATATCTTTTAGGTAAGGGGACATTATATGTATGCATGATTTCTTTCAATTTTAAAATTTACTATTTTAAAAGTAAGAATCCACACTGGAGGAAACTCTGTACATGCTAGGAGTGTGATTAAAACATCATCAGGAGAAGTTGGGATGCTCAACAAACATTAGAGAATCCACATAGGAGAGAGAACTTACATGTGCCCTCACTGGAAATTGCTACAGTGTGAGCTCAGCCCTCCGTACACACTGAAGAATCCGTCAAGCCAGAGAGAGACTCTATATGCTCAACCATGGGAAAAGCTCAATCTTTGTATGTATTAAAGGAACCAAACAGTTCCCCCATTCCCACTCCCACCTCAGCTGCAGTTGAGAGACTTGCTTTTTCCCCAGGGACCATTCTCTGATCCCACTCTCTCCTTACATGCCCTGTACCAAAGTGACACCAAAAATTCAGCCTGATTGGCAACTCTGCAGCAGGCAGAGTAGAAGGCAATGGGTGCAATAGAATGAGTCTGTTCCTAAAGCCAGCAGAACTCCAAATAAAAGGAGGAGTATCTTAGTCAGTTAAGGTACAATTCAAGCAGACATTTGATATATAATGGTTCTGGTGTCTCATTGCCTGTAGTTTCCAGATTCCAAAATGTCTGCTTGAATTGAATTCTAGATTAAGTGGGAAAATACTAGGGTATCTATGAATTTAAACCATTGGATGTCAGAAGTTGCCTTTTTAAGTTTACAGCTGTGCAGGCTTAAAACTATAAATAAGTACATTGGAGATGTGCTTCACTTCCTGAGAACTGCCTGTCCCGGTACTCTAGGTTACAAACTGACAACTTTGTAATACTGTGGCCTCTGTAAAATTATTGCATTATCAAGCTCGATCACGCTCAGCTTTGCTTAGTACTTCTGAGAAAATAAATATCATGGCGTATGGTGGAACTATGGTACAGGTATAAATGAGTGAATTGATGATAATTTGAACTATAGCACTGTTAGACACAGTATTTACAGTCTGTAACAACTTACAGTGGAATTATCTTTGTTCTTTTGATAGCATTTCAATGTTCGAAGTGCTTTACAATCCTTATCTAGTTCATCCTCTCAACCATCCTGAGAGGTAGACCACTAATATTCCCATTTTACAGATGAGGAACTGAGGCTGAGAGCAAGTGACTTGCTCAAGGCCGCCCAGTGAGTTCATGGCTGAGACAGGATTTAAAGTACATCATTGGGTATATTCAGACGATACGGGGCCCTTTGGCCCCGTACCGGCACCACCGGCTTCGTTCCCCGCCGGGGTCACCCCGTAACGGCACAACAGACGTGCCGGGGGG
>QEPC01010693.1:2877346-2901655 GCA_003113815.1 Sphenodon punctatus
AGAAAGTATTTTTACAGCCCTTAATGACAGAATTACCTCAATTATTCTATGGAAAAGGCCTATCGATTTTAATATGAATACAAAAGCATTCTGTAGAAATTACACTAAAATTAAAGGGCCCAATCACCACTTTGCACACACACACACACACCTTCCAAAACATTGCCAAATGTGTGAAAATAAAGCAGAGCAACATGATAGTACTTGGCAACATGATAGTACTCGGTACCCAACTCTGCATGGGTGTAAAGAGAGAAGAATCTGAATGATAATTTAGTAGTGTGTGCTTATTCTTTCCATAGGGTGATGTTGTTTCTGCCCTGCCCCCTTTTCTTTCTTTCTTTCTTTCTTTCTTTTAAAATAAATAAATAAATAAATAAATACATGAGCGTGGGCGGCTGCTACTCCCCTGACATCAAGGCAAATTTCTATTTTTCTTTTAAAAAATAGAATCCACTTTTAAACAGAAAGAAGTAGGAATTGTTTCATTTTTACATGGAAAGAGGTTCTTGCTCCCAATGCAGTAATGAGTTTACAACAGAAGTAGGGAACCTCCTTCCCTTGTGCTCTAGCTATTTTTTATTTGGTGGTTTTCAGGTTCCTCTGGTCCCTGGAGACTGAGTGAGCAAACTCGTGGGAAGGGAGCAGAGATGTGGGCTGGGCACACACTGACGGCTAGGCGGATAGAGCCATGGCATACATCCATGATCTGGAGCCTCCATTTCTTTTCCCCATGATGTACACAACCTCTCCGCTGATCCCATCCCTAGACAACAGTAACCTGCAATGGGTTAACAGCTTTCTCCGGCAGACACATCCTGTAGCAGGCAGCTGCCCGCCCTGGAGCAGAAGTGGTAAACATCTGGCGGCTGCTGGTCTGACAGTCAGCTGCATTGCGGGCTAATGTGGGGTAAGGTCGCCCAATGTGGGTTAAGGTCTCGTGTGGCCTTACCCTTCATGTCTGAAATCATATACCTCAGTGCTAGTTCACTTCTTTCCGTCTACCATGGTCTTTCTCGTATACTGCAGTGTGGTAGTGTTAGACAATTAACTGTTTAAAAATGGTACCTTGACTGCATTATTTAACTTTCCACCTGTTTTTGATTGCTGACAGATATTTATTTCTCTGTCTTGCTGTAGTAAGACAGAGATCAATATTCCAAACTAGTGATTAGTGTTTATTGATTACCAACCTCCAATGTGTGAATTTGTCTGAGTTACATTGTCACAAGTGGAAGGAAGAACTAGATAACAAGCTATTGAATGATCTGATGTATTAAAATGGATGCATCTTGTGAAGTGAAATATGTTCAAGAGTTTTTGAGTAATAAAATAGGATTTCTGAATCTCAAAAGTGCAAAAAAATAGTTCCTTTCGATTCAAATGTCATTGTCAACATGGATGAGATCATTGATGAGATGGATGATTCTGCAGTGTGATTCCCTGTCATTTTGTAATACTGCAGTGCTAGTGTTTTAAGCTCTAGGACTTTCAGCTACTCCTCAACCTCAACTTCATTCACAAACTGCCTATGCTCACCTTGGGTACATCAAAAATGGCAGAGATCAATTAGTGATATGCCATAGAAAACTTAGACAAATGTTTGAAATTCATTAAATTAGTTGAAACATTTTATGCTAAAGTCATTGCCTTCAATTTAGCTCAATCAATCAAATTTATTTATGGCCATAGGCCAAAATAAATTTAGAACAAAATGAGTAATTTAAAGAAGAGACTGAATTCCCCGCCCCCCCACCCTCCCCCTAGATCTACTCCTCTAAGAGGACCAACCTGTATAGGCTTATTGAATGCTGCAAATAAGGAAATTGAAAAAAAGTGAAATAAGTATTAAAAGAATTGGCAAGATATTCTTTATCAGCATTCATATATGGAAAACTGAGGGAGCTTTTAAACGAGACACATCCACTCATGATCCTCCTCCGACCATGCATCCAACTGATTGTGTAAAGGTGGTGCGTGGGGGAGCGCGCTCCCGTGAACTGCTCAGCGGCCACTCATGGCCCTGCGCAGAGCACCTCTGAAAAACCGGGAGTGCTCCGTGCAGGGCCAGCCACATGTGCAGAGGTTGCCTCCATGGCTGGGGTAGCCGTGCCAGGAGCTGCCTGTGTGAAGCTTCCCCCTTACGTACGTCATGTGCGTGGGCACCCCTCGCAGAGGCCACAGACCCCCTCCCTTTGTTCTCATTTAAAAATACTCTGAAAATCTATCTAATAATACCTGCAAAGAGACAATCCATAAACATAATTGTCTGAGTTGCTTATGGTATTTACACGTATGGCATTTGTTTGCTATGTTAACCTTTTGGGGTTAACAGCTGTAAAACATGTTTTAGAAGGTGTCAAAAATTTCTAAAGACAAACAATGGGTGTTTTCAGACATGATGCTAACCCCAGTTTAACCACACTTGAACATTTCTTGTTGCAGGGCTGCATAGGGCACCAATACAGCCCTGCAATATGTATAAAAAACGTTCAAGTGTGGTTAAACTGGGGTTAGCATCATGTCTGAAAACATCCAATCTCTTTGATAGGGGCTTGTTTTCTGAAATCAATGTTGATGCTCCAGCTTTCTTGTGACCCTTAGACAGACTTTTGAGAAGACTTTGGGGGCAATTCCTCATTGGATGTAAATCAGTTTTGTTGGCAGTGAATTAGGTGTATGTGTACTGTTCAAATCATTTGAAAAATGGATCCTACAGATGTAATTTCAAGACTCATATCAAGAGTCAACAAGACTCTTGATATGCATTTAAACATGCCATCTTGTCTCTGCATTTGTCTCACTCCATGCTGAACTTGGTCTCCCCATGCCTGGCTGAAACCATCTCCCATAGTAATTATATTGAAACTTACACTAAGCACAAGGAAGATGTTAAAGACGTACCATACATTTTGTACAACAAGAACTCCTACAGTGAAGTTGCTAACAATAAGTGCAAAAGCCAAACAGTTCTCAGGCTTGGGATGCTGCAGGCCAATGATACTGATTCCCTACCTGGGGATCATTCTCCCCTCCTTCTCCCCTCCCCTCCCATTGCCATTGATTGTGTTGGAATGTGTAACAGTCGCAAGTAAAAGCCCATTTCAAGGCCTGCAAGCTCAATATGTGGCTTGTCCAGTAGGGGGAGGGTCAGGGGATGAAACAGTTCTTTCTTTTCTCCTTGTCTCTCTTCTCCTCTCTCTCCTCCATCTTGTCCCATGCAGTCTGTACAGTATGGAAGCATGTCTTCTGAGCTCTTAGTAAAGTTCTGTTTTGAAGAAACTTCTGCTGTGTGTTATTCAACAGAAAGCTAACTCTACAATAGTTTCCAGTAGGGGTGGGACTTGGGGCAAAAAAACAGTTACCGGTTTTACCGGTTACCGGTTTTTAAAAAATCGGTTTACCGGATTAAAACCGGTATACCGGTATCGGTTTTTTTCCATTGCTTTGAATGGGGAACTGTCCCTATCGAAATCAATGAAAAAAACCCCCAATACCGCCCGCCTCCCAGGCTGCGCGGGTGGAAGGGGAGACACCCCCCACCCACCCTGCCCAGCCTGGGTTTTTTTTTTTTAAAAAAACCTTTAAAAGAAAACCAACTGGACCTGGGCTCCGGGCTGCCACCAGCTGCCCAGTGGCAGCCAGCCAGGGCTATGGAGGCAGCAGAGCTCTCTTCCGGGAGCCCAGGCTGGCTGGCTGCTGGCACTCCAGTAGGTAACCTAAACCCCCCCCGGTCACCTTTTTAACCTGTGTGCTGTTGTGCTTCCTCTGGGTGGCGGTGGCGGCAGTGCGGCAGTTCAGGCCTGGCTGCAGCGCTGGCTTGAGCGCTTCACCAGGCCTTCCGTGGAAACCCGGAAGGCCTGGTGAAGTGCTCAAGCCAGTGCTGCAGCCGGGCCCACGCCGTGCTGCCGCCGCCGCTACTACCCAGAGGGAGCACAACAGCACACAGGTAAAAAAGGTGATGGGGGGGTGGGGTGTTAGGCTACCTACCAGAGTGCCAGCAGCCAGCCAGCCTGGGCTCCCGGAGGAGAGCTCAGCTGCCTGCCTTCATGGTTGTGGCTGGCTGCCGTCAGACTGCCAGTGGTGGCCCGGAGCCCGAGTCCAGTTGGTTTTAACTTTTTTTTTTTTAAATCAAGCTGGGCAGGGTGTCCCCCCTTCCACCCGCGCAGCCTGGGAGGGGGAGGGAAAGTGGGGTTTTTTGGGTTTTTTTTTTTTACATTGCGACCATTGATTTCAATGGCCGCAATGTAAAAAAAAGCCGGTACAGGAACTGGCACTGGTACGGGGAATTATCCAATCTATCCAGTATCCCTGATACTGCCAAATACCAGCAGTATCGGATACCGGGAGATCCAAAATTTCCACCCCTAGTTTCCAGTCGTGGTGTATACCTCACTGCTTTGTTCAGTCTATTGTCCTAATTCCTGACTTGCCTGATGAAGGGCCCTGTGAGGTCCGAAAGCTTGCATACCTCCACCAACTGGAGTTGGTCCAATAAAAGATATCATTGTACTACTTTGTCTCTCCTGTCTATATTTTGGCTCAACATGGCAACCTTACTTCCTCTGATACTTTCTTAGTAGAAATCTACTTGAATCTTCTAGTTATCAATACAACTGATATGAGGGTATA
Source organism: Sphenodon punctatus (assembly GCA_003113815.1). Lineage (NCBI taxonomy): Eukaryota > Metazoa > Chordata > Lepidosauria > Sphenodontia > Sphenodontidae > Sphenodon > Sphenodon punctatus. The sequence continues at coordinate 2,881,979 of QEPC01010693.1, forward strand.
ACTGAAGAATGTTCAATTCTGTTAATTGGATGCAAAAGGAGACTCTTTCATGTAGGTCAGAAAACTTTATATTTTACCCAATATGAATTCCTTCATAAGGGGAAGGAACTGTTGCCATGCATTCTCTATCGGTTTCAAAGTTCAGTTGCACAAATATGATGCATTCTATTCATTTGTAACCCCCTCTCTAGAGCAGTTACTTTCTCCCATTCCATCCAGCCTTGTACAGCTGAGATGCATTATCTAAATGGAATAGCATCTGATTATATAAGTCTGTAAAGAAAATAATAAGAATAGATTATTTAGACCTGATATAGAGAAAGGGCAGACATTCTTTACAGTAAAATTGCTTCTCTCAATTTTTCAGCAAATGTTTAATGGAATGAAACGCAACACAGTAGTCCATAAAAAGTGTGACACATTTCATACCGAAATAAACTGGTTGTTTTAAAGAGATCTTAAAATTTGTTGTATTAATCTTTTTGGGCATGTTGAAAAGCTGGTATAGTTGGCAGTTGCCCTCCTCCCCCCCCCCCCCTCGAGTTCAGATATACAAATGAGCTACGTCCAGTCCAGGCTTTGGTTCAGATGTATAGCATTGTAAGAAGGTAACTCTGCTGACTATTAAGTCCTTGCAGGCTTGGTACCTTGCTGCAGTCTCCATGTACAAATGACACAAATGTATCCATTACTGCTTCAACCAAGGACTTGTTCTCATGAGCACTTTCTTGGCTATTTTCTTGTCTCACTCCATGCTAAACTTGTCTCCCCATGCCTGAAACCATCTGTCTTTCCAGAGTGCCAGCCTCTTTCCCCAGCCTGTTTAAATTCCTCCACCTCCTTTTACATCCACCAGTTACACAAACACTTAACCGACTTCATCATTACAACAGTATTAAAACAATTTTGGAGATTATTGTCCAGTCTTGGCATCAGTGCAATTTTGTCTTGTCTTTGAGTTAGTTGTTCAGGCCACACATTTCATTGGAACTATGCACAAGTTACAATAAGTTGTTTCAGGATTACATCTATAGGCACCGAACCCACACATGCAGTACTGGAGCAAGTCCCACTTACTTTGTTGAGGCTTGTGAGCATGCATAAGAACACAAGTAGTGCCATACTGAGGCAGACCAATGGTCCATCAAGCCCAGCATCCTGTCCTCTGACAGTGGTCAATCTCGATCTCATGGGAGAAGAACCAACAGTCACAATGGGCAATCGATTCCCCGTTATTCACTCCCAGCTCCCGACAGTAAGAAGTTCATCTCGTAAGCTTGGTGAATAGCCATTAATGTACCTACTCTCTAATAACTTATCCAGTCTTTTTTTAAACCCAGCTATACTACTGACCCTGACAACATACTCTGGCAACAAATTCCATAGGTTAATTATGTGTTGAGTGAAAAAGTACTTCCTTTTATTTGTTTTAAATCTGCTGGCAGCTAGTTTCATGGAGTGCCCTATAGTTCTAGTACTATTTGAGAGTGTAAATAACCGTTCCCTATCTACTCATTCCATACCACTCAAGATTTTATAAACCTCAATCATGTCCCCTCTCAGTCTTCTCTAAGCTGAAGAGACCCAGATGGTCAAGCCTCTCTTTGTACGGAAACCGTTCCGTACCCTTTCCTTCTCATTGCCCTTCTCTGTACCTTTTCTAGTTCATCTATGTCTTTTTTGAGATGGGGCGACCAGAACTGCACACAATATTCCAGGTGCGGTTGCACCATTGATTTGTATAGAGACATTATGACATCCTCAGTTTTATTCTCAATCTCTATCCCTTTGCGAATAACTTCTAACATTTTGTTTTGCTTTTTTGACTGCTGCTGCACATCGGGCTGAGAATTTCAGTGTATTGTCCACAATCACTCCCAGATCTTTTTCCTGAGTGGTAACTCCTAGCTTAGTACTCAGCATCGTGTACTCATAGTTTGGGTTATTTTTCCCTATGTGCATCACTTTGCACTTGTCCACATTAAATCTCATCTGCCATATCGATACCCAGTCTCGTAAGATCCTGTTGCAGTTCTTCACAGTCTACTCATGTTTTAACTACCTTGAATAAGCTGGTGTCATCTGCAAATTTGATCACCTCACTCTTAACGCTCTTTTCCAGATCATTAATGAATACATTAAACAGCACCGGTCCCAATCCCTGGGGCACACCACTTTTTAAATCTCTCCATTGTGAAAACTGACCATTCAGTCCTACTCTTTGGTTCCTATCCTTTAATCAGTTACCGATCCATAGTAAGACACTACCTCCTATCCCATGCAACACTTTTGAAGAGTGGCTATAACAGAGTAAACTCCTTCATGCAAAAGTTTCTATTGGTGATGTATTCAGTATAGAACATACTTTTGGCTCATGACAACACATAAACTAATTGGCCAGAATGTTCTAAAAGCATCACACCCTAGGCATGCAGGATAAAAATCCCAAAGTCGGTTCTTGTTGGCAAAATAATGCGTTCTGTGAGGTCTGAACATCAATCATTTGGAATATTCCCTGCTGCTCATCTGCTACAACATAACAGCATTATATAGATATGCAATAGCAAATGGTTACATGACAGTTTATACTATGCACCCTGGTTCCAATAGCATCTGGGAGCAACATATGGCTGAACTACATTAAATGAAGTATAGAGAACACTATTTAAGTTAGATGTCATGTATGTGTGATTTGATTTTGATTAGATGTATGAATGTTATGCCAAAATATTTATGAAGTAAAATTAACTACAGAAAATTAAGTTAAAGCAAAATTAAGATTCTCATGTAAGCCAAAAGCAACAAGGCAAGTAAGAATTAAAGTTTCCACTATGCTCTTCAGCCTTTTATTTATGTATGGAACATAGGGTTTAAAGCATATTTCTTTATCTACAGTGTAGCATTTTGGCACAGTCTAGTGAGTTTACAGTGTAGCATTTTGGCACAGTCTATTGAGTTTAGAATGAAGAGCGCTTTAAATCTGATTTCCATTTAGTTTTAGAATAAGTGTTAATTGTGATGATGGATTAACTTCTTGAGTATTTTGTAAAGGCATTTTAAATTAGATGTTTAAATGTGATTTTCTTAATTCAAAAATAGCAAAGGAAAAGATAAAATTGCAATCTATATTATCCTACGCGTGTAGAGGGACTATTCCACTGATGCAACGCCTATCTGTGAAGATGTCCATGTTATTGTTGTGCTTCACTCTCTTCATTAGAAAACCAAGCTATACAAGGAAAACCCTTCTACCTACTAACACAATCTATGTAGCATTATTAGTGCCAATATAGAAGACTTCTCAGTTACAACAATCTTAAAATATGTTGTTGATGTAATAAGAATGCTGCTCCTTCAGTTGAAAATTAAGCACAGGAAGTTAAACCAAAGTAGCACACATATTGCGAGATTTCTTAAAATCAGAGCAGCCTTTGTTCAATGTTAACCCTTTCACTGCTGGGGATTTAGCAGTGAAAGGGTTAACTTATCCTTTTCCCTGTGCTGCCATGTGATTTGAGATATCCTCATTTTTGGACTCCTTTGCCACAGGAGGCAAAGGGACTCCTTTGCCACAGGTTTGAGTAGCAGAGTACAATTCTACTCGGATATACATCTCAACCTCTGACATAGTTTACATACCTATTTAAATTTTGAACCACTGATGCTTTATGCCCTCAGGGACATTATTATGTGTCAAAAGATGAAACTGTCCAGATTTTCAACTGAGTCATCTCCCCTTTATCCAATCTCTGAGCTCTTGTGAAAATCTGATTCTGGGTGCTACAATGGGTATTTTCAGACGTTACGATCCCACGCTCAACCACGGTGAATTCCCACATGGTGAGCAAGGGACCGGAATGTCTGTGGCCTGACAAGAGATTCCCCCCAGATGTCCACCCCGTGAATCACGGGTGGGAATCTTATTGACCATGCAAATGACTGTACTACCCGGACCATCGCCGTTTGTGTGGTCAAAGAGATTCCCGCCTGTGATTCATGGGGGTGAACACCCGGCGGAAATCTCGCATTCGGGCCAACAGACGTGACATTCCCACGCTCAACCACGGGGAATTCCCCGTGGTTGAGCGTGAGAACGTCATGACTGTCCCCTGACCACGGCCTGGAATCAGCGGCCATGCCCGTGGCGCCCGCCCGTCTCCCAGAGGGCGGGTGGCCTAGGGAGCGTGGGGTGGGACTGTGTGGCTGCACATTGAGCTGTGCAGCCCCGCCCCCTCCCCCGATTCCCTGCCAGGATCAGCCAGCACGTCTGTTGGCCGTGCCGTTTTGATCCTGGTGGGGGATCAATAGGTGATTCCGTGACGGGGCCAATACTTCGGAAAATACCCAATATCTGAGTGCTCAGGAGTTTTGAGATCTGGCCCCTTACTATGGTACCTAAATGAAAGTTCAGTTTCTTTGCATATATCACACTAATTTTTGGTGCTGAGCACTTGAAATTCGGCCACCAGTATCTTATTTACCTTTTTTATTGTTGTGATTTCACAAGAAGAATGTCTTTTCAGATTTTGTTTTAAAAAATAAAAATCTCCAACTCAGAAATCTTTTGTTATATATATATTTTGAAAATGTTAATTGTAAAAAGCAGTAACTATTTATTATTATTATTATTATTATTATTAGCATTTGTATAGCGCCAGCTGTGTTCTGTCATGATCGTATTGGCCTTTTTTACCTGCTGGCTATCACTTTCAGATCCAGATGTATGTCAGTGACGCACATTATGGTAATTGTATTTTCAAACATGCCTAGCTTCCTGTTCAGAGAATATGTTGCTTATTCAGCTGGATGTGGTAATTTAGGAACACAGCATGGTGTATTTTATTTCTGGGCACTTTTTTGTTTTGACACACTGGAATTTATTTTACTGCATGATCATTTTAATAATTCTCTTTAAAAGAAAAATCACAGAAAATTCCAAACAGACGTTGTTGGCTTTGTTATGAGCCTGTTTGCTATGCAGTGCCACTGAATGTGAATGAAATGCTAGATACATCCTGGAGAACAAATTGCTCATTGAAAGCTTGTTGTTAGTTTAAAAAACATGAGCCCCAAACTAGGTAATGCATTTGACAGTAGCAGATAATGGGAAGGGAAATTCAAAGTGAAGGCGCTGGTATTTTGTCTTTAGTTCAGCCTGGTTTGCTTAGGTATTGGAGCACATATGGTGGAAAGGTCACTTAGTTATCTGAAACCATTGCAATACTGTACCTGCCTGGCATAATGGGACTTGTTAAGAACATATTGTCATTCTTCGTGTCAGATGTCCTAGCTATTACCATTTGTGTCAAAGCTTTACTCTGGCTTACTATAAATGTAGGTTTGTATTCCTGTCAGCATCATGTTTTAGAGATTCATTAGCCTCGGTGCAATCTTATTTGTACACTCAAACTGTGTATCAGAGGAGACTATCCTTCATATGGGAAAGAACATGCTTTTTTGAAAATAGTCACATAGCTCTGAAAGGCCTGTTACAATCAAAATATCCTGGACACATATATTTATACAATAAACTATAGATTACTGACTCAGGCTGTGCAATGACTCTCTTAAATGGAAGCAAAATCCTAGCACCACTGGCAGCAATGGGAGTTCTGCTACTGACATGAATGGAGTCAAGATTTCACTTGGTTTTATACTGTGGCCCCAAAGGTCTGTTGTTTGCTGTGCTAGCTAGTATTTATTTGGATTCTATGTGGTGTTTTTAATGGCCTTTCTAAGACCCACTCTCATGATGTACTCGGCGGAAATATTGCCTCTTGCCCACTCCTTGTTGCGGTGCTGTTTAGTGGTAGCACACTTTGCTCAAATATATTACCCTTTGTATCCATAGTGCTTCACAATCTCTCTCTATTTCATCCTCACAACAATACTATGAGCCGGTAGGTCATTATCATTCCTATTTTGCAGATGGGGAACTGAGACTGAGAGAGACTTTCCAAATTCCATGGCCATCAAGTAAGTTCATTGCTAATATAAGTTTTGAACCCTAGTCTCCCCGATCCCAATCCCACAATGTACCCACTATGCTATGCTAGCTTTCTGGCTGCTTTCAGACCTCCTCCCCCCTCCCCTCCCCCCGCAGTCTGGCTGCGGGAGGGAACGTGCAGGCAGGATACGTGTGGGGATCAGCAGGTCTGCTTTCCCGGCAGACGCGCAGGGATGCAGAGCATGAAATTCAGCTCTCCATCCGTATGCGTGTCTGCCGGCAAAGCTGCGCAGGGAGGCTTTCAGACTGGCTGATCCCAGCGCATATCCTGCCTGCAAATTCCCTCCTGCAGCCAAAATATGCACGGGTGGTGGTGCTGGTGGAGAAGGTCTGAAAGTGGCCTCTGTTTGTACCTTGGACCTTTCTGCAGCTCACAAATAAAAGGAACTAGATGGTTCTGTTCCAAGGGTGCCATTTGTGAACAATGTAAATTTTCTGTACGTTATAGAACTATGGTAGAGGTTCTATACTTGAGACATGTCAAACTTCCCATTAAAATCACAAACATTCTCATGATTCTAAAATTCTATTAAAATAAAGCCTGTCGGCCAGTCCTTCCATTTCAGGGCTTGCCTAGAGAAATAGCAGAATTGTCACAAATCATCAGGACTGAAGTGCATTGAAATTACATGGGGGGAATAATGTAAGACTTCAGTATATTTATAGATCTGGCTTTCAGTTGGTCATATATTTTCCCTCTACTATAGCATACTGTGATTCTCTGATCTTCCTCTTCTCAAACTTTGATTATAAGAAAGTGTGAAAAGAAAAAAAATCCTCATCAGAAGCCACTTAAATTTTTTTGTCATTATCAGGTAGATTTTAAAAGAAGCATGTTAAAGCTGAGCCTCTGATGTTGGAGCCTCTGATGTTGGAGCCTCTGATGTGCAATAAGATTGGGTCTCTTTAGAAGGACACATGTGCTGCTCCTGCTCCGCCCCACCCCTAGTTGGCTCATCCATGTAAATGCAGGCCACCCTGGGTTGAAGAGGAGTAGGCACTGCCTGCTTTGGGCCAGCTCTGCTCGTGGTGCTCCAAAACATCCTGGGGCACTGCAAGCAGGGCAGGCCACCTAAATCTAGAGTACCAACCAGGGGCAGAGCAGCAGTTAATCTAAAGTGCAGACAGCCACTGCAGCTCTGCTCCTGACTGCAGTTTGCTTAGAGTGACTGCTTTCCACCTGCAGCTCTATGGTGCGGGTGGATGGTGGGCCGCTGCGGTAGCTGCCTTCATATAAACCTGCTGCGGCCAGAGCAGCCCCGGGAGTGGCCACCCTTAGGTCCATTTAAAAACACCCATTGAAGCTCACACTGAAGCTTTTTCCACAGGCAGGCTGCTTTCCTATATGAATTTAAATAAATAAAATTTTCTGTGTGGTAGATTCTCTGGCATGTAACAAGATCTGAGCTCACCCTGTATTTCCCATGTAACAAGAGCTGAGCTCACCCTGTATTTCCCATTCATGGCACTTGTAAGGTTTCTCTTGTGTGGATTCTTTGCATATTGCCACTACTGAAATAGCTGTTGGTTAAATTCTTGAATCAATACTGACAGCCCAACATCTGGTCACTTTTCTCTCTCACGCCACTTCCACTGCAAATCAGAAATTGGGTCTATAATATGCATCCAGCATATTTGCAAAAGGCAGAAAGGAAAATGGCTACTTTTGTTCAGAATTGCATCTCCAGAATCCTTCCAATTTGTATTCCTAGACTTCTGAATCATATATTGAGCAAGGAAATCCTTCCTACTTGTGGTCCTAGAATTCTAACAGCATATATTGAGTCAGGAAATGCCTGGCCCTACTCCTGAATATTGACGATAAATTGATTTTAAATGACCATGCCATTGTCTCTTTGGAGTAGCTAGCTACAAGACTCTGTATGTAAATAATGGTCTCAGTCCAATGCTGTGCAGATTGTCGCGCAGAGCTACGTGCATGTGCACAGTTTGCGTGTGGCATAATGTGCCGGCAATGCAGTTATGTGCATGCCTGGCTGTACGCATGTGGCTCCACCTCGGATCCGCACAGCATTGGTGGGGCCATTGTATTTTTCTAACAGCCTTTCTAAATTCCTCAGCAATGTTATCTCTTACTAGTTCAGGCTCTGGTTCAGCACACTCTTTCTACTAGCTGTGCTCCGTCTCCCACAGAGGCACAAATCTTTGATCATTAACTTCCAGAGTATATTTGGCAATAGTTAAGCATATTCTTGAATATATGTGGAATCAGGAGCTTACCTGTGGTCTTGCTGGGCAAAACTGATCTTAGATACGAGTAAAGAGGTTTGAATTAGGATAATAGAGTGAATGGAGTTGATTATTATCATAGATGGAAGGGAAGGGTGAGAAAAGATTCTCGGTTAATTCAGTTACAGATTTATCTTCTACGAGTACTGTGAACATCAAAAAGGATTTGGATATGGATATATACAAACATGTAAAGGATTTAATAGACAAAGTTCTTGCACTCATGGAATAATTTCCTGTTGAGAGATTCTTGTGTTTTCCAGATCTTCTCAATCAGAATTATGCACCCACCTGATGCACTTCCTAATGGTTTCCTAGGAACAGCATTCAGATTTTTGTAGCTTCTTGGTTTTAAGCAGTGTGTAACATCCTCTACTTGAGTAATGCCAGTGCACTTTCACTATCGGGGAGTGCTGGGGATTACTTTCCTAGAATAAAAGATCCTTTAATACGGGAAGCCAATTGATTTTTACTACCTCTTTAGCCACTTTAATACACTTGTGATAAAAGTTGATAGTTTGCAGCTTTGAGTAACTCATAAAACAAAGAAAGATTTTGCTTTTGTGCTTCTCTATAAATAAAGCAGTGCCCTAAAGGAAGCAAAGCAGTTCTATCATATCTTTAAGGACAGGCATCTGTTGTTGTAACTGTCATATAAAAGGAAAAAGCATATATGAATCATATTTAAACTTCAAAATGTTGTTAAATACAGATTTGTAAGAGTCCTGTTCCACAAACAGGAACAAATTCTGCCCAGTCAGAGTCCAAAGGGTTTAACAGAGAGCAGAATTTGACCCCTTGCCTAAATCTGTCAGTTTTGCTTCTAAGTGCATACCCATAGGCTAAACTCTGCTCCTGAATGTGCATGTGCAGTGCTATTGCTCCTGAAGTTACTGGAAGCCAGCCACACATTTGCATCTAAGGTAGAAGCATCCTCCTTGGATTTTCATTGCTAAATACGGTTTTGTTTAGGTAAAACTTATATTTCCTGTGAAGAATGTTTGAGGCTTCTCTGAGAAGCCCCCGTCGCCAACAAAATGGCGGCGACGGGCATTTTGTCGAGCCCCCCCCCTTGTTCTTAAAGAGCGCGGTTTTTTACCTGCCTGCATGGTCGTTTGAGAGAGCCCTGTTAGAAGGGCTCTCTCTGATTGGTGTTGCTTCGGCAATCAGCCTGAGGCGCAAGCGCAGTGCGCAGCGCGGGGTGTGGGGCTCCTCCCCTTTAGAAGGGAGGATCCCCTGAGCCGCGTGAGAGCAGCATTGCGGTCGGGGAGGCAACGAAAGCAGCCACACCCACCCACCCACCCACGAGCACTGTGCTTTCCGAACGGTTGCCTTTAGAGGGGCCAAGGAGGAATTTTGGTGAGCAGCCTTTTTGAGAAGGGTCATCTTTTGCCTCCTTGACAGTGTAAGCATAGGTATAAATAGGTTGCATTTTGAAGATTGGCATTTATTTGGCAATTACAATTGGCATCATCAAATAGTTTAAAAGACAAATACATTGGTAAGTTCATTTCAATATGGCAATATAATTGGCAATGGTATTATGTTGAGAAAGTATTTAATGTCACACTCTGCGGGGGTCCAGCACGCTAGGTTAGGATAAATAGGTTAAGGATAGTTAAAAGAGTCATCTCATTAAGAGATGGGGTCGTGATACCGTGTGTAATGCAGGGCACAGCATGCACATGGGTCGTAACCCTGGGAGGGGGTGCTGAGCAGGATGAGTAGGGGCGTGCACAGCCTCCGTATCCTGCGCAGCACTTACTGACTTACTCATGCCCACAGCGGGCACGCCCCCCTTTGGCCATGGCCCCGAGGCTGTCAAAGGAGGGGATGGTTTTCCTGTTTAAAGTACTGCTAATGGAAGGCGCTTCCGAGCAGTACTCAGTTATAGTTAATAAGGATGGTTCGCTAGCATGCTGAACCCATGTTTGCTAGGCAAAGCCCCACCGGCCTTACGGTTGATTACCGATTGATTAAAGAGTGCGGCCATGCTGTTTAACCAATATTATGTCTCTGCGTCTCTTTGGGGGGTGCGCCGACAATGTCTGTTGTGAATGACTTTTGAACAGCCAAAGTTTTTCAAGCCCTCAATGGATGCTGTTAGGGATTAGAGGAGTAACCCACAAGCAAGGACACAGAGAAAACAGCAGTACATCTGCCAGTATACAGTTGATGAAATCTGTACTCTATATGTTTGGGTTGGAATGAAAGAAAATGTGATCACAGCCCTACTCCAGCCCCCTTACCCCCTACACAGCGCCTCTGGTAAAAAGAATTGTCATGTTGTTGAATGTCAGTTTGGTTTTTTTAACACTGAATTTTATCCTAATAGAATGGAACAATGGTACAAACATCAGTGCGTTCAGTTGCAACATGTCGAGAAGTTGGCAGTCACTGGATGAAATGGGACCAGTATTGTCTTCATTCATTTAAGTTTGCTTTAGCAGTATGCAGTCTGGCTGGGAAACAGCCATGCTGCAGGAAGTTGTTACTTTAGAGCTCATTATTCATTGCAGACAATTGTGTTTGGTTTTTTTTTTTTTTTATTCTTTCCAAAATCTTTTTAAGAAAGAAGAAATAAAGGGGGAGCACGAGAAAGCAGATTACTGTATTTTAGATATACTGCTTTTGTGCATGTTTTTTTTTTGTACTCTTAAGAGAATTAAAATGTAAAGGCATTTTTGTGCGTTAAAATTCTAAACACTGGAATGATATTTTTAATGAAATGTCTAAGAACCGTACATTAAATCAGCATAACATGTTGATGATTCTGTGCGCTGTCTTCCACACTGTTTTAATCTCTCACTTTTTTCTTTAAAATAGTTCACATTCTGTTTTCAGAGGTGCCATTGTGTAATCCCTAGGGATGGGTCTTTGGTGGATTTCCATATTTGGATCTCTTACAGATTCTTTTTTCTTTGTTTATTTATTTTATTAGATTTTTGTGCCACCCCCTCCTGCCTTCGCAGCTCGGGGCGGCTTACAACATTTTAAAATACAACAACATAAAAACATTTAAAACAATACGGATCTGTATTAAAAATAATAAAAATATTTTAAAAATTCATTGTAAATGCACAGAATGGCTGCTGGGCTGTTTTGTGTATATGCAAAATGGCCACTGCACTGCCCTTAACCAAAATGGTGGCAATGGTATCATCATTTTGGTTAAGCGTGTTGGCCATTTTGCACATGCACAATGAATTTTCTTGTTTTAATTATTTTTAATCTGGATCCATAATACAAATCCATAATCATGGCATTTGTGGATTAATCTGTAACTGCCATATTTGGACAGTATGAATTAATCCGAATCCATAATGCCCATCCCTAGTAATCGGAGAGTGGGAGGGAGGGAGAAAGGACGGCAAAGTGAAAATGGGCTCAGACCATGGTAAACACATTGCTATCTACAGTTCAACAAAGGTTTAAATGTGTGTTTTGCTGAACTACTTGTAGTGTGTGCACATATGGAAGTCCGTTTGCAGTATGTGAATCTAGATAGAATTCAAGTCTTAACTTACATGGATGACGTAATGTTTGAGGGACCCATTCTATGATCCTAGCCTAGCTGGTTTGTGGGAGTGCCTTTGTAGTCCAGCAGATCTGGACTAGCCTATCCCAGGTTTTGCACTGGACTGGAAGGTAGGGGGCAGTCTGACAACAGGTACTACTTTGAGTTAATTCAGAGGAAACTGTATCTGAGCACCTGAAGGAAAATCTGGCTCATAGAATATACAAAGGAGCCCCAAAAGAGCCAAATACCCAATTACCATTTGAAAATCAGTGGGAAATGGATACTTTAGTCTCTGCACTATGCAACCATAGTTACTTTAAGAAGTTTAGATGATAGACTTCCATAAGGTCATGACTTCATATAGTGGTAAGATTATTATCAGTTGTCACATTACTTGTGACAAGTGTACAACTTGCCACTTGTCAAGTTTTTGGTTGTAAAAATGCTGGATGATGTCAATTACTGTTTGACTAGACATATATAAATGTATATCCGATTTTCAGTATTTATGTTTACCATTATAATACTTTAGATACATTACATTGGCATGATTTCCTCTATATGCATTTTATGACTTCCCAGTAAACTAATTAATTTTGCATGAATAACAATCTAGCCTGTGTATTATTGTTGGACTACAAGATTCTCTTTTTGTTGGGATTCTATATGATGTGGAATTAGTCTAAAAAACTTTTTCAAACGTGTGTAGATAAAAGCCACAGAATTTCTAGTGGTGTGTGTGTTTAAACTAATTAAATTTCATTTGGGGGGAAAAGTTTCCTTTTGAAAATGGTGTTACACAGTACGTTAAGCATGAAATTTAAAGCTGATGGCAGTTTCCTTCTCCAGAAACAGACAGGAATCATTGATAGGTTTTTTGAATGAATGAAGCTGAACAGTTAGGATTTTAAGCAGCAATTATATTTTGCAACTTTAAATTTAAGCAAGAGTTGGCCTGATTTAACAGCTGTAATGCACAGTGCAGAATTTTGTAAATAATGTCTAGACAGGTGACTTCAGTGTTGTGTACTTACCTCTGTGTACTTACTTGATGTTATTTAACACTTTAAAAGCATTACACAGACTTGGTGACTGTAAAAGATGTGTCTTCATCCTAGTTCTTGGAGCCTGGAACGTTCTATTTTGAGTTTCCTGCTCATTAATTTGTTGGGCAGCCAGTACTAGGAAAATGCCAAGTGTGCAGCTGTACTAACCTCTCCACTTTGGAAAATATCTGTATAGTTGTCAGCCCCACCAAGGAGAATCCAAGAGATACACAGTTTAATCGTACCTGATCCAACCTCTTCCACAGTCAATAGAGAACAACGTGCAGAAGTTCAATGGCTACTCCCAAAGTATTCAGATGCTTTGCCCTTGACCTCAAGCAAGTTAAATATGGTATGAAAACAGGATTACCAATGCTTGCAAATTCATTGTAGATCTTTGTAAAGCACCAGGTACATTGCTTGCGCTATATAAATGTTTGCTAATAATAAAAATAATCTTGCAATAAATGGAAGTTTACTTTAAAGCCCCAATTATTAGTCATGTGAAAACAGAAAATTCTCATCTTTCATTTTAACGAAAGACAGTGCTGTCCTTCATGATTGCAGATGACAGGGGAACTCCAGTGTATTCTAAAAACCAGAAACCAGGAGAGTAATGAAAATAACGCATATGTACTGTTTGAAGTTCTGTTTTTTTTGTCTGTTTTGTTTATTTTTAGCAATGTTAATATTTTAAAGCCAGTCTCATGTTATTGGAGGCCTCATTCATGAATTTGGGACATTTTGGGTATTCAGTAAAGCGAGACACCTGTTTACATACCCTTTTAACCAATTCCTGTCAAGTCTAGCAGAGTCGGGTCTCTCATAGCTTGAAAGGTATTGCTGGGCCATCCACCTGCTAAACTTTACATCCAAATTTGTGCTCTGGAAGTTTATTACTTACATGGCTCCACAGAAGCTAGTGATACCACTGAGTCTAGGGGAAAAGGGATCATAGGGCTACACGCTTGCACACGCACGCACAAAAAGCCAAGTCAAAAAGCCAAATCATGCTGACATCTTTTTTTGGGGGAAAATTCAAATATTATTTTAGACTAAATTCAACAGAACCTTTAAACATTATTGGAAGGAATCTCTCTCTTGTTGCCAAATTTATAAAACATCATGCTGTAGGATTAGATTGGAAAAAAATGCACTATTTATCATCTAGGAAAAGATATTCTTAATGTTCTGTTGTCTGAATCTGAGAAGTGTGCTTAACTGAAGTTAATAGCTGCTCATTTCAGCTTGCAAGTTCCCTTTGCATGCTTGATCCTGAAACTGGCAAAAATTTGTTTCATCTAAACAAATGCTAGGATCAAATCATCAGTACTAACCTCCTGCTTTTCTCAAGCCTAGTGTACATCTCTGAAGTGTAGCCTTGATGTGTATGGATGGTACTGAATACTCCGATAGCAAGAAAATGTTTTAGGGCTTGATCCTGCAAGGTTCTCTGAACCATCTGTTCACTCTGTGTAGTGGTAAGTTAAAGGTGCTTAATGGCATGGGTGAGGTCATTCATGATTGATTGATTTTATTTATATTTCCATGCTGCCCTTTCTGAAAGCTCAGCGTGGCTTACATATAATAAAAAACATTTAAAAATACAAAATCTTTCACTCCAACCCCACTACAACCCCCAACAAACCTACCCAATACCATCATCCCTCCCCAAACCCCACAAAACTATCCCAATCCCCTCTCCACACCCACTAAATGCCTTTTCATATAAATAGGTCTTCACTGCCTCTGGAAAATGCCCAGGCTTGGGCTCAAATGAACCTCTGGTGGAAGGGAATTCCAAAGCATCAGAATCGCAACTGAGCATGCCTCCTTGCGAATCCTTGTTGTATGAACAAGGCTAATGGAGGGTACCCATAGAGAGGTGCTCCCAGAAGATTGCAGGGGCCACAATGGGGCATGGAAGGACAGGTGGACTTCCAGATAAGTGGGACACAGTGGAATGAGCTATTCCGCTTTTCTCCTGCGAGAACACCCATCATTGTAAGAGCTACATTGGGCAAACTCAGTCATACGTGAGCATCCTCACAAGAAAAAAGCAGGATAGCGGATTCTTAAGATTTGATTTTCAATCAAAAAGATCAGGAGAGTCAAGTTGTTAAAGTGATAAGGCCTTTCTGTGCTATTCAAAAATATTAATAAAGATTGGATTATTATTTTTTTTAAATGGGCTGGAGTGAGAACCCATGTTCTGAGCTTGGCCTGGGCTCAGTAAAATGTTTCTTGGGACCTGTTGGCAGAGGGAGACTTGGTCCCACTCTCACGCCTCATGCTCAGCAGTAGTGGCAGAAAAGAGTGCATATCGGTGATTATTTGGGCTAAAATTAGAAGCAATTCTTTTCTTGAGAAAATATCATGAGGATCGAGAATTGTCACCGAGATCTTGGTACAATCTTGATAACAGACTAAGATCTCTGTTGAGAATTTGTTTCTTGAAATACCATTTACTATTTACAGCAATTTACCATTTACAGATTACCATGTACCTCTTACCGTGTACTGCCTTAATCCCGGTAATGCACAAAATGCCACTTTGCGCATGCACATTACCATGATGAATGCGGTACACAGTACATTGGTATATGATAAACATTAAACTGTGTTGAATGGTAAATAGTATTTTGAGAAAAATTGCTCAACCATGAAATGTTGGGAATCAGCATCTTTCTTGATTCGTATTTCTTCCTTAAAACGAGTCAAGAACCGTAATTCTTGACAAGAACAAGAAAAACTGGAGATTGATTTTCAGCCCTAGTGATTATGCAATAGTACATTTCCAGTGCACTCCAGCAACTTGGGGGGAAATCAGGAAAGGACATTCCTCTTGGAGCCATATCATAAATATGGCAGTATGGTGAGCCCAGTTGCACAAGGCTTTGGTTCAGCAAAAACCTTTAAAGCATATACTTAGATTTAAGCTTGAGGTAAAATGCTTTGCTGGAACTGGCTTTGTTATGTACTAGGTAGGCCTGTGAAACTGTTTTGTTACACTTTGTTACAGTGAAACTAGGGGTGCTCTATTCTCAAGGGAATTAGTGCTAGGGATCGGCGAACAGAATGCAGTTTGGATGTTTGGTTGTTCGGTTGTTTGGTTCGGTTCGAAACTCGAGTTCAGGTTTGATGGTTTGGTTCAGCCAAGTTCGGTTTGGCCGAACTTGGCCGAACATTCAAAAATAGCAAAATCTAAACCAAAACCAAAACCGACACGAAATCAAAACTGAAACCTAATTTTCGGCCCTGGAAAGACATTTTTCCTGCCTCCAAACACGTCCTAACACGACCGAACCTTTCGGTCATTCGAGATTTCGGTTCGGACGTTCGGTTCAGATGTCCAAACAGACTGAGTTTGATCCAAACTGCATTCGCCCATCTCTAATTAGTGCATGTAGGAATGCACTATTCTGCTTTTTTCCCACGAGAACACTCACGTATGACTGGGTCCCCCGATGTAGCTCTTACAATGATGGGTGCTCTTGTGGGAGAAAAGCGGAATAGTACATTTCTACATGCACTAATTCCTGTGAGAATAGAGCCACGATTGCCCTCATGCAAGTCCCTGCCCGCCCCGCCCCCCCCCCGGTAACATGTGCAAGCGTACTAAGCCTGTCAGTTTGCAAGGATTACGTTAGCATTTAAGAGTGAGAACCAGCTAGTTGTTCCTTTCAGATCTAGAGAGCCGAGCTTACACTTGCAAGACTTTGTTTTCAAGAAAAAGGCCTACAAATCCAGTGGATTTCAGCAACCAGGGGGTTGACAGGCTCATTGATGGCTATTTTCAGCTTTTAGAGGGACTTTTGATTCCCTGGTTCCTCGCCGGACCCTGGTTGCCTCGAAAGTCCATAGACCGCTGTGGTATAACAGTGATCGGGCAGACTTATAGAGGCTGAGGCGTAATTTGGAGATGAGATGCTTGGCGATCCACCTGAAGGCTGATCATCAGCCGTACAGAATTTATGTGGACGTACAGAAAGGCTATTACGAGGCCAAGTGCTTGTACTTGTCTTCAGGCATAGATGCTGCAGGGAACAGATCAGCACAACTGTTTTGGATGGTGTGTGGCCTTCTCCTCAACTGTTGGGTAGAAACAAATACTCTATTAATGGGTGCTTAGCTGAGATTAGGGCTGAAACAAATAGTACTTCAGGGTATTCGGACTGACTTTTGAAGTTCCGAATACTCAGTCCGAGTACTTCAGCAATTCAGGCTTCTTTCCGAAGCTTCGAACTTCAGAGACTGAAGCACAGAACGTTGGAAACATCAGAAAGTTGTTGCAAAGTTCTTGAACCCACAGCCAAAGCACTACCCAGAAAAGCACTACCCAGAAAAGCAGGCTAGCAAGAGTGGGACAATTACTCCAGATGACAACCCCCCCCAAAAGTGCAAGTGCAAGAAGAAATAAAAAACAACAACAACTCAACAGTAGTGTACCCACAGCATGGCTCACCATCAGCAGTGAGTGCACCCACTTTATCATTATGCCAACCAAGCAGTGCACACAAATGCAGGCTAGCAAGGGACATTTGCTTAAGAAGAATACAACAACCCCTACAAAACAGTCTGCAACTGCATGGAGAAATAAATCCCACCAAAAGTCAGCAAGCACAGGCCCCAGAAACAGTCACAAAAGAAACCAGATATTCACACCCCTGCCCCTCCAGGGGCACCCTCTTCCTTGGCATGGCATTGTGGCAATGGTACCTTGAACAGACCAAGGAAACTTGGGAAGTGGAGCCAGGCAGAGAGATCCCTCCTCATAGTGCCACGTGCCAACCAAGCACTAGGCAGCAATGTGGCACCCAATCATTATTATTATTATTATTTATTACAAAACTGCATGGCATGGTAAAAGGGTATGGCATGGTAACCCCCATCCTCCAGCATTGGCCCTATGGACAGGACAGACCATGCTATGCCAGGCCAGGCACACCTCCCCCCCCAGCTGATTATTTACAGATCCAGCAGCACTGTAGCGTGCAGTGCAGCCAAATTCACCAAAGAAAATGGACAAAATGGCTACAGTGTAGACATATTTATTTTGCCCTGCCAGCTAGTTCAAAACCTGACCATCTAACTTGGCCAGCCAATCAAAACTTGCCATCTGGATTACCATCACTCAATTGTCCCCTCCCATACCTCCCTCCTACCAAATATGGCACTAATTTTCATTTCCAGAAGAAGCTCAACTGTCCACCAGCCCCCCATGTGCACGAGGTTTCCAAGGTTTTCCGAATAACAGACATGGTCCTTGTAACTTCAAAATTTGGCCTTTCTGAACTGAATACCTTAATATTTGGCAAATTCAGAAGTTTTCCAAAGACTTCGTTTCAGCCCTAGCTGAGATGTAGTAAACAGTATTCAAGTCATTTTCACAATTTTATTATTTCTACCTTTATCTCCTCCAATTCAGTCAAGAAACTTAAAGCATCTTATGTAAAATGCCAAACTAAAAATACCAGCAGTGAAGAAACTGCAAAAGAAAGAGTTGTCCATGTAATGTATTGAAAGAATGTAAACAAAGATAGATGAATTGATTGACTGCTCTCATAGGGACAAGGACAGAGCAATGTCAAAAGTATATGCCATAGTAAACTGTGAAAAGTTAATATAACAGTATGCAACAAGGTCTATTTCTGAATGCTAGGTGAAGCCAATTACTTGTATGCCAGCCAGAAGCATACAATAAATTTAGCTCTGTCACTACAACCCCTTAATCTGGGACAATGAACAGACAATTAGACTTCAAGTAGTTATAAAACAAGACTCTCTTTATTGATTCCCCCTCCCTCACCCGAACAAAATTATCAAATAGCAGATTCATGCTGGGACTTCCAAAACTCATCAGAGGTCATATATCAACTTCAGTCCCATAAATTCCATGTTGGAGATCAGTAACCAGAGGAGGACCATTCCAATGTGTTGTTAGATGACTTGGCAAACTCAATGCATTTTTAGTTATACTGGTGTGATCATAGGTCTGACTTCTGAGAAACCTGCTGGGAAGTAAAGATTTGCATTAATCGTTAACTTCCTCCCAGCTTGCTCTGAAATTGTCTCCCACTTTGTCCTATGCTTAGCTAAAAGTGTGGCATCATCCTCTTTCTGTATATTTCAGCAATGGTCAAATGACACCCTTGCCCCAGGCTTCTTTATTTAATATAGTATTTTATTTATTTATTTTATTTATTTTAGTTGATGGCGGCTAACGATTTTAAAACCATAAAAATACAATCATATAAATTTAAAATAATCATCATAATATTTTAAAAAGGGCTAGGCCACAATAAAACAATAAATAAGGGTAGAGGAAATTAAAAACTCCTAAACCCCCCCCCCTTCCCAAAGGCCTGGGCGAACAGCCAGGTTTTACATACTCGCCAAAATGTTAAAAGGCTTGGGGCCAGGCGAGCTTTCTCTGGGAAGGAATCCCAAAGGCAAGGCACGGCCACCAAGAATGCCCTGTCCATTGTGGCCCCCTTCTTAACATGGGGGACCTCCAAGAAGGTACCCCTGACAGACCAAAGGGGCTGCTCTGGGGCGTGGAGGGTGAGGCGGTCCCTGAGGTATGAGGGGCCCAGACCGTGAAGGGCCTTATAGATCAATACCAACACTTTGAACCTGGCTCAGCACACTATTGGCAACCAGTGTAGAGTCCGGAGCACAGGTGTTATGTGATCCTGGCGACCCGTCCCCGACAGGAGACAGGCTGCCGCATTCTGCACTAGCTGCAGCCTCCGAACCAGGAACAAGGGCAGCCCCACGTAGAGCGCATTGCAGTAGTCCAGCCTCGAGATGACAAAGGCATGGACGAGGGAGGCCAAGTCCGGCCCGGAGAC
>QEPC01010693.1:2908759-2939072 GCA_003113815.1 Sphenodon punctatus
TAATGTCTGAAAACACCCATAGCTTGTTGTAACATACACAAAGGACTCAGTGCTATTCCCAGTAGCTGTAGTGTTTCCCATTGAGATTAAGCAAAACATCTACTTAAGCAGCAACACTGCCATGCTGTTGTGAACAGGAAATCTTGCTTTTGACTCATCTGAGAAATAATTTTTCAGTGGTCTGGTTGAAAGCTCTTTTTGCTGCCACTGTTCAGTGGTTGAGCACGCCTGAAGACTGCAACATTTCATACTACATGTCTTTTGCCATATGATATCCTGATTGTGTAGAGAGAGGATAATGTAGTAAGGAGTAGCTGACAGATACTTTAACAATAATAAATAACAGGAAGACTATTGCAGTGTTCTCAAACAGCAAAAGATATTGTATTTGTTTAATTTTGTATGTAGAGTATCATGCCAAGGGTAAGGCCTATTGATGTGTATGGATGGGATTTTAATTTTTGTACAATCTTATAAACTTTAAAATATTCTTGTTTACGTTTGTTTGTTTAAATGGCTAAATGCTAATAATAAACAATATTGTTTGATGTTGATTGATTGATTTGAAATTTGTTTAAAAAAAGATATCAAGAGCCTTCCTTGTTATGCAGGCCTAGCCGAACTCTTGAATGCCCCATGTATAGTATAATATTGCTGACAAAGGGAAGGCTATAAAATAAAGCAGGGAGGGGTTTGTATTGACTGGAAGTGGCTAGAGCATGATTGATAGTGTTTCCTTTTTCTTCCTCCCTTTGTGTGCTCTGCACAATAATTACTCTAGGCTGAACCTCCTGTTTTAATATATTGTACCTTGGCCTCTTTTTTCTTTCTTTTTTTTTTTAATATATTGAAATCTAGGTTGAGTTGATCTTGACAGGAATGCACAGTTGGTTTCTCTGGTAACAATTTTAATAATTAAACAAGCTATATCAACCCTGTCATTTTCATTGTATTTTCACTATTATTGTGATGATCCAGTGATTTTATTGCTAAATGAAACTACAAAAATCGCTACGGATAAGTATTTGGCATAACTTGCAAGGGCCTTGATTTTCAGAGTTGATGATGAAAATGACACTGCTTCTCATAATGTGCAGGGACTGCAGTGGAGATATTGCTAAAGTCTCTTTGGGCCTGATTCTAGGAAACACATGCTTAAATGCATCCGTTATTCAAGAAAGCCCCAAAACAGGTATAGGGAAACTTTTCTTTCCCAGGGGCTGCTTAGAAAATTAGTATAAGCTCCAAAAGCTGCATAGAAATTGGGGATGTACTCAAAAAGAGGAAGGTCCAGATCTTGGATCTGCACCATGGTTTGTTTTTATTTATTTATTTATTTATTATATTTAGTATCCCGCGACACATCCCACCTCAGGCGGCTCGGGGCAGCTAAAAAAAAATCATAAAAACATAAATATAAACATTAACAAATATAAAATTATTTATTATGGTTCTGTCCCCTATCCTTGTGTGTACGCCCTTATTTATGCTCCCTAACCCTGAGCTCAGTTTTTCAGTGCTTGTGGGTAGGAAATGGATCTGGGGTCAGATCCAGGAACTCGAAAGAGATCACATGAAAACTAGCTGCAGACTGCATCTGGCCCCCAGGCTGGAGGTCACCCATCCCTTCCCTAAAGCATGCGTTTTAAATGTCATTCCCTAAGACATGAGGATATATTGCACATGTGTCAAACTAAGGACACTTTCTGAATTGTAGCTTTTGTACCTGACTCAACAGAATGAATTATAGGTGCCCCTCCCCACCCACCAGTCACCAGGCTTACAATACTTAGTGCTTGCCCACTTTATCTTAGAAGATATGGGTCATGGTGCAGAACCCCAAATCTGTTACAATATCACTATATTGTTACAATCTACAATATCGTTGTATCAGTGTTGTAGATTACAGTATTGATACTGTGTATCAATATTGTAGATTACAGTATTGATATTGTATTAATATTGATTACAATCTACAATATTGATTACAATCTACAAATTGGTTACAATATCGATATATTGCTCGCATCTACCACACTTAATGCAGTAGATATACCGGAAGTTCTGAATGCCGCATCTGATCCGGTTTTATGGGATCAATTTCAGCAGGTATCATCCACTGATGCGGTGGAGATACTGGGAGCTGTGAGGGCCATGACTTGTGAACTTGACCCTTGCCTGTCCTAGCTGGTGAAAGCAAGCCAGGAGATGTTGGGGCCATTGCTGGTGGAGGTTTTCAATGCCTCCCTTATGGAGGACAGGGTCATGGGGTGCCTGAAGGAGGCTATGGTGCGACCTTTGCTTAAGAAGCCACTATTAACATTGATGCCCTTGCCAGCTATTGGCTAGTCTCTCAACTTCCCTTTTTAGGGATGGTTATTGAATGGGCAGTGGCCCAGCAGCTCCAGGGTCATCTGGACCACATCGAATTCCTTGATCCCTCCCAGTCCGACTTTTGCCCGGGCAATGGCACTGACTGCGCTTGTGGCCTTGGTTGACAATCTGTGCCGGGAGTTGGTCCATGGTCAGTCCACTCTTCTGATTTTTGTTAGATCTTTCAGCGGCATTTGACACCATGGGTATTTTCAGATGTGATGGGGCGGCTTTTGCCCCGTCACGGAACCACCCATTTGATTCCCCGCCAGATTCCCGCCGTCACGGCCAGCAGATGTGCCGGCCGATCCTGGTGGGGAATATGGGGGGGTGGCGGGACTGCGTGGTGCAACGTACAGCTGCACAGCCCCGCCCCCCCACGCTCCCCATGCCGTCCGCCCTCTGGGAGATGGGTGGGCGCTGTGGCCAATCTGGCCACTGTGTCCGCCTGCCCACCACCCCCGCTGTCTCTTATACACATCTAGATGTGTATAAGAGACAGACGTGTGGCTGCACAAACCGCCCCCCCACGCTCCCCTGGCCGTCCGCCCTCTGGGAGATGGGTGGGCGCTGTGGCCAATCTGGCCACTGTGTCCGATTCCAACCCGTGGTCCGGGCTACAGACCGGAATTGGTGGCTGGTAACAGATGTTACTGGCCGCCGATTCCAGGCCGTGGTTCAACTAACCACGCTTTCAGCCCTGGTCCCCGGACGAGGGCTGAAAGCATGGTTATTTTGATTCCCGCCAGAGGTTCACTTTGGTAAACCTGTGGCGGGACTCAAACAGACATTACGGGACCATTCCCCACCACAGGGTATTGTCTGTGGTTAAGCGTGATCTCGTAACGTCTGAAAATACCCCATGAGATGCTGGTGACTCACCTGCAGGACCGTGCCAGGGTGTGTGGTTCTTGAATGGTTCTGCTCATTCCTGGCCAGAATAACTCCGCATGTGGTACTGGGAGATTGAACATCTTCTCCCTGGGACTTCATGAGTGGAGGCCCGCAGGGATCTATTCTGTCCCCACTCCTGTTCAACATGTACATGCAGTCTTTAGGCTAGATTGTGAGAGGGTTTGAAGTTCGGTGTCATTGGTATGCTGATGACACCCAGATGTACATCCCATTTTCATCTGACCCAGGCCCAGCAGTCTCAGTGTTTACCCAGTGTCTGACTGTGGTGGGGGATTGGATGAGGACGAGCTGTCTGAAGCCAAATCCCAACAAGATAGAGGTGATGTTGGTGGGTAAGGACGAGGGAGTGGAGGCCCCCATCATTGGTGGGATAGGTCCCTCAAATTTGGGAGTTCTCCTTGATTCACAGCTCCGCCTGGATGCCCAGGTGGCGGTTGTGACAAGGAGCGCATTTGGTAAATTACATCTGTTCTGCTGTCTTCGGTCGTATATCTCAGGCTCCGATCTTGCCACCATCATCCATGCATTTATCACTTCAGGATTGGACTTCTGTAATGCACCTTATGTGGGGCTATCCTTGGTGACGATCCAGAGGCTGCAGCTGGTGCAGAATGCAGTGGCTTGTCTCCTCGTGAGGGTGGGCTGCCAGGAGTATACAACACCAGCTCTCGTTCTCTGCACTGGCTGCCCATAGTCTTCCGGACCCGATTCAAGATGTTGGTTATTACTTTTAAAGCCCTGTACGGTCTGGGCCCCTCTTCTCCCAGGCTTTTGGCAGAGATAATGGGTAGGGAGGGGGGAGGATGGTTATTGTGCCTGCCCAGGGTTGGTTTTATGCTTCTGAGTATATTTTTGTATTGTTTTAAAAATGGAATCTTGGTTTTATAGATGTTTTATTCTTTATTTTGTAAGCTGCTTTGAGTGCTGTGGCAAAAAAAGCGGGGTATAAATGTGACTAAATAAATAAAGAAATACCTGCAAGATCACTTCATCCCTCCTGTCCTGGATTGTCCCCTGCAGTAGGCTGTGGGTGCCCTCTTGGAGGTCCACTTGGTTTCCTCAGTGTTGACGTTTGGGAGGGTGTTCTCGGTGGCCGCACCGCCGCTATGGAATTCTCTCCCAGCGCAGATTCATCTCTCTCTAAATCTCCCCTCTTTCCATAGACAATGTAAGACCTGGCTGTTTCACCAGGCATTTGGTGAGGGGGACAGGTAGTGGGGGGTGGGGTGTCTTCTTTTTATGGTTTTAAGTAATACTTGATATTATATTTTATTCTATATTTTGTATTTTATATGTTGTGCACCGCCCCGGGATGCCATTGGGCAGGAGGGGGTGGTATATAAATACAATCAATCAATCAATCAATCAATCAATCAATATAGCCAATTCTGTGTGACTCTAGCAAAGACAGTTTGTTCCAGGGTATTTAAGGTCGGAATCTAGCTCTCTATATTCTGTAAGGTATCGTTTTCCCAAGAAAAGAGCATTCCGAAGACACAGAATGTTGGGTTCAAAGTTAGACTGGTTCCCAAATGTTCTGGATCAATGTCACTGCTGTTAACCATCAAAATTTCTTGCAGGCCACTACGTGCCCACCAGCAATGGTTATGTTTGTTGTGGGTTGGCTGTAGCTGAACAGCTTTCGTCTCTGTTGAAGCAAGGGCCTTCTTTGGGGGTAAGAGAAGACAAGCAAAACCAATGCATGCACATTGGATTTATCCTTCAAACTCCTTCCTCAGCAGAGATGGTTGTGATACTGGCACTCAGCAGACTATGTAGACCATTTTGCCATAGCTATGGTGGGTGCTGTGGACCAGATACCTTGTCCTCAGACCTTTGTGGGCTGTGGGCATTTCACAGTTGGGGAACAACTGGCTTACACTGAAACTCTTCTCAATGACACTTGCTTTAGTGGGTCATTTAAGGACCTTATCCTTACATTTTCAAAGCACTTTCAAATGTGCTGCTTCTGTGACGGTGGTAACAAATCACAGAGAACGGTGCTTTTTTAGCATTGAATCAGGAACTTGATTAAACTAGGAGAACGGTATTACCCTTGCAGCTATTTTGACTGTCTCTCTGTGTCTCTGTAGACAGAGCTTATTCCTAGAATTGCCCCCAGCTCCTCCAGCCTTGTTTCCCTGGATAGCTTTAAAGAAACATCATACATTTTCTCAAATAGCTCCCTCCCTTTTTTCATGTAAGCAACCTTTATGATTAACTTTTTATTGAGTTTTGAACTATACAAAATAGATATAACATTATGATGTTTAATGCTCTTGCTCATCATTTGTCATAAACACAGAATGACATGAATGACATATCATGAGTAAAGAAGAAAGTAACCTAGTAGAGGAGAGAGAAATAGAGGAGGAGAAAAGGAGAGTTGAGTGGAGAGGGAAGAGTGTCTAAAATCATTCCATATGCTTGAGAACATATTTTGGGGGTATCTGTTGTGGAATATGATTCTCTCCCTAGTGGCCAACTTCACCATATTAACATACCAGTCTTCGATTGCTCAACATTTTTAGATTACCCCTTTTAGGCCTGAAACAAAAAAATCTCAGCATGTGCTGTTTCTGCTGGAAGCAGGCATTTGCTGAGATTCGCACGATGTTGAAACTTACTGGCTTTCTTGCTGTTTTCACAATTTCACTTTATTTTTTGCAAGTTGAACGAGGCTGCCACAGGCTGGTCCCAAGCTCTGTGTGTTTCCCATGTCCACCGCGAGGGGCTGTGGAGACAAAAATGTGCCCGCTAAGTACTAGGGAAGTGCTGAAAATTGCCATAAAAGTGATGTAAAAGTGCTGTAAAACAGTCCTGAAATTCCCCCCAAGTGACACAGTCCCAGAAAGTGATGAGAACATCCTGGAAAGTGACTAAAAAGTCCTCCAAAGTAACAAAAATGATGAAAATAATGGTGGAAGCGTGGAATTGTCAGAAACTGATGGAAGTACCAACGGACACTGTCAAGCACTCCCAAAAGGTCAGTGTGGCAGGGCACAGCCTGATGTGGCTGTGGCCCTTTTAAGAAAGAGCAAGTACTGGCCTGAGGACTGAGCCAGCTGGGTGGCACTTCTGAGTTAACAGAACAGCTGGGTAAGTGCTTGGTAAGGTCAGCCCAGTAAGGGAATTGGAAAATCCCATATAGACAAGGTAGAGAGTGGGAGGCTTCTGGCCCTTTAAGAGCTGGAAAGCTTGAGAACTATCTCCATCCACTCTGGACATATAAGAAGAGGAAAGCTAGAGAAAGAGTCAGTCTTGGTCTGGCTGCAGACCTGAAATTTTCTCAGCTGAGAGCCAGGGCTTCAGAAGCAACCCTCTCCAAATCCTGAAGCCTGGGCTGAGCAGTGTAAAGAATCCTGGTGCCTGGACTGGAGAGACTTGGCTGTCGCCGCTATCCAGGTTTCTCAAATGGATATGTGGTGAGTGCTCCGCAAGCCTATGGACAAAAGGGGAGAACTGTGACTATCTGTGGGATGCTACCATGATTAAAGGCTGTGGACAGTAAGATCAGCCAGAGGACTGTTGCCTGGCTGAGCTGGGGCTAGATAGGGCCTGGGTTGCCAGAGGGTCTTTTCCTGGGTGTTACAGTATAAGCCTGTTTAAGAGACAATGCTTATGGTGGAGACTTTGTGCCTGAATGCTGAATATGTTGAGACTAGGTGAAATAAATGGACATTAGAGCAAATTCCCTAAAGAAACACTGTTTTGTGGAACCTGCTCCTGCAAGGACTTAACACGGATGAGACTGCGCCCTGTTAGTCAGAATTTCCCTTCAGAATGGAAACACTTGCTCTCTTCTTAGCCCTACTCCATTTCTAGAGGACCAACCTTTTAGCTACAACTAATGCTCTGTTTAACCATACTTTGTCAAACTACTTCAGTTTCCATTTATAAATCTAGCATATTTAAAATTACACGATGAGTCTCCAGTGTGACTTTTCTCAGGTAGAAAAAGTAGGTTCTGTTGTTAATCTCAACCCAGATCAAGAAAACATAGCTACAATCCCAAAACTTATGAGCTACATTAGCTACTTTAATCTTGCATGTCTAGCATCCATCTGACTTTGTGGCACCTATTTTGAATGTCTGATGGGGGGATTGAGTACATCCTCCTCAACATTTTCTGCTGCTTTAATTGAAGCTGGAGAACTGGGAAACACCCGAGAGGACTGGTTAGGATTTGTTTCCAGTGGCTTCTATTATATCGGTGACCTAATTCCTCTTTCTGTTTTGTTTTAACTAGCTCTGTTTGCAGTTGAAATTGACTAGTGAAGTGGGAGTTAGAGTATGTCTACTTAAGCTAATAGTTTTTGGAGCACTATGAGATGTTCAAGTGGGTCTCATGTAAGCAAACTTTACCAGGATTCAGTATTCAGAATCTAATTACAGGTCCAAATGACTCGCACATTCACTCTGTAGCACATTTTGTCAATTGCTGGGTTTGTGATAGGCTTTGTCCAGTTGATTCACTTAATCATGGTGTGAACTCTTGTTTGGTAGATTTAGGGTTCTTCACAATAGGAAAATCCTTCACTGAGGCAATACTGTCCGTATGGTAGCTCACTACAATTATAGGGTAATTCAGCTAAATCTGGCACCAACTGAAGAAATGTATTTTTATATTGTGCCCCCCTGCTATGGCACTCAGAGTGCTTAACATATAGCACAAATTTTAATCCTCACAGCAACCCCGTGAGGTAGGTTAGGCTGAGTGAATATTGTGACTGGCCCAAGGCCACCCAGTGAGTTTCTGACTAAGGCAAGACTTGAATCAGGATTCCCCCTACCTCCTGGTCAAAGTACTGCACAATTAGAATTTACGGTACACTGGCTCTCACGCATTCCAACTGGAGCTCCTCATTTAAGCTTGAGTAAGCCTCAGGCTTCATCCTGAGAGCTAAAGCGTTCTTAAGATCTCTTCAGCTTGGCATCTTAATCAAGCAATGATTTGGACAATCAATTTGGACCATGTTTTTTTAGTTTATGGCATTCATGCCAAGTAATTTCATAAGTTGCACCACATAGATGAATACAGGAATATAAAAATATACCAAAATATCACACAAAATAAAATAGTTAAAATGAAATATTTTGGAATTGTACCGCATAAAAACAATTACTTATGTTGGGGTGCCTCACTGCTTAGAGCTGAAATGAGTACTCGATTTGGTACCCATGGGTAGTACTTGCATTTTTGGGTGTCATGTCAGGTATTTGAATTGGCACCCACATACCGTTTCAGTACTGGGAAAATGGAAATTTCAGTTTTCTGGGTTTTGAGTACCTGAAATGACCCCAAACCCCCAAAAAATACCTGAAAAGATTTCAGAAATCTGGGATTGAAAGTTGAAAAATCGGAATGAAAGTGGTATTTCAGTATGTTCATGTTGATATTTCAGGTACCTGATCATACACTGTTTCAAGAACCAAAAGTACTTGAAAATTTCAAGACAAATCTGGTACCGTGAATTCAGATATACCAATTTTGCAAGTACCCATTTCAGCTTTACTTGGGGGACACGCCACCATTCCCACAATGAGTTCCACCTGTGTCTTTCCCTTACCTGATCCATGACAATGGTGTTGGAGAAGGCACCCACATGGTCCGGACTGACACCTCACCCCAGGTGGTCTAGACAATGGACCCAGTCACAGAGCGTGGTGCTAAAGCTGAATAATCTTTATTCTATTGGGACATCAGCCACTTGCGAAATGACAGAGCCTGAGAGCCCTGTACAGTTTATAGACAGGAAGAAGGTCTGAAGGGGCGAGCCCCCTTCATACGGATTATAGATAGTGAACAAGAAAGAGATATTGGTATTTCTAGATGGTCAAATCAAAATATAAATTCAGTTTATAAATTACTCCCTCTAACAGGGAGAGGGAGCAAATTACTCCCCATGACAGGTACATTGTTCTTACAGGCAATCAACAAATGATCCTTGGTCAAGCATGAATTCACACAACAATGTTGCTAAACTTTCCTTTGGCATCCTAAATGGAGGACAGTGTCTGGCTATTACCTTACACATTCTGCAAGGCACCATCTATCTTGACTGGGATACAAGGACATGGAGTGAAGAACTCTTATGATACTAGCCCCATCTGGCTTTTGCAACATTTGGTTTGAGCTGATCTAACTAATTCTTAGGTCTCATTTTCTAGTGAAACTAGTAATGAGCCTGTTTCACAGAGCCATAGTTTGGCTTAGTTTGGGCCCATACCTACAAGTGGTCCCAACAGGGGGAGGGTTTTGTTGTTGTTGTTGGGTTTTTTTTTGCCTGGTAGGCAATTGGTTATGGCTGGGCTCCTCAACGTAGTGCTTCCTTGTGTACACATGTGGTGTATCTACTTTTTACGTCATATCTGAACAAGGTAACTAAAGTGCAGATTTGGATGCCCTCTTCAGATGCCCATGACTGAAATTTGGCTTGGATATGCACTAGGGGTGTGCAGTTCATTTTTGTTTTTATAAAACCAAAAATGAAAATGCCATGTTGGTTTCTGTTGTTGCAATAACAAAAATGAAAAAAAAAAAAATAGTTTTGAAATTTTGTAATAAAAACAAACATTTTGGAATAAAAAAATTTAAAATTTTGGGATATAGTTTTTAAACTGTAGCTTCCTTGTTTTCCATCTGCTATGAATGAAATATGGGCAGATTGTACTCCTCACTCAATGGACCATCACGGCCAACTTTCAAAAAGATTGAATGATGGGTTCCTATTTTATAAGCAATGTATGTTTTGTGGTTTGCACACACATTTCCAGCTTTAACATCATCATTTCCCATCCAATTTGGATAAAATTTTGACAGAATAACCCCTCCCCCAAGGGAACATCCCTGACAAATTTCAGAAAAATTGGATAAGAGGCTCCAATTTTATAAGCACTTGTGTGATTCATAGGCTGGCCCAGTGCTCTTTGTTTGTGACTGCAGTCTTCAGTCTCACTTTAAGTACTCATAAAAGAACTCTGCGCCTGTTCACCCCCATGTATTCCACAACATACTTTGGGGTGCCAATTACTGAAGCCTGCTGCTCCTCCTCTGCTCTGCCCATGTCCTCCTGTCTTCTTTACCCTCTCTATTCTACAAATGCTCTAAAAAACAGATCTCTGCATCTAATAAAACCTCTATAATTTAAACAGAGGCAATACCTGCAATTGATCTAAGGAAATTAGTAACTTCTGTTAAATCATGAAAGTTATACTGTTTGTAGAATTGGGGCCCTTTATCCAATCTTTCTGAAATTTGGCAGGGATGCTCCCTTCGGAGAGGCGAACAATCTTTCCAAAATGCTACCAAAATGAATGGGAAACAAAGAAGTTACAGCTGGAAATGTGTGTACAAACCATGAAATTAAATTGCTTATAAAATTGGAACCTTTTATCCAATCTTTGTTGAATTTGGCAGGGATGATTCCTTGTGTAAGGGGTAGATTCTATCCAAATTTCATGCAAATCAGATTGGCAGCCGGAAATACATTTCCCATTGAAACTAATGGAAATCAAAAATGAAATTGATAATGAAAATGAAAATTCTTGATAATAAAAAATGAAAAAACAAATTTTAATAACAAAAATGAAAAACTAAAAGGGTCCCTGGTGCACACCCCTGATATCTGATATGCAAATATAAGGTAATTTCAGACGTGCTGGGCCCAGAAGCCCAACACGCTAAACCCTGGCCGGCCATCCTTTAGACATGCCATCTTCCATCATGCTGGGGAATCTCGGAGGGGGCGGGGCCGTATGACACAAAATGCGGCCGCACGACCCCGTCCCCCACGCTCCCCCCGGCTGGCTGCCCTTGGCAAGACAGGTGGGCACAGCAGCCAGTGCGACAGATGTGCCTGATCCCGTTCCACGGTTGGGGGCACGATCCATGATGGCCCATCGCTGATCATGGTCAAGCTAACCACGGTTCTGGGGATGGGGTTGGCACCATCCCCAGAACCTTGGTTAGCTTTGACCCCTGCCAGAGATTTACTGTGGTGAACATCTGGCCAGGCTCAAACAGATGTGCACGGGATCACATCCCCTGTGATTCAGGGTGGTTGACTGTGATCTCGTCACGTCTGAAATTACCCATAGAGAAGTTGATTTTTCAGGATCCTAGCATGGGATACCCTGCTTTTCAGCTGAGTGTTTCATTATAGTATTTGTTTTCAATAGAAGAACCCCCTAAGTTATGTTTTGTTTAGTTTAATAAAAAAATTAAGCCATTAAGGCGGATCGTGGGATATTATTTCAATTTCAGTGTTACTGAACTATGTTTTTCAATTCATTCTGACTGGGAACAGCTTTGCATTTGAATCCAATCAAGAAGCTCTTGATGCAATGAATGAAACACCAGGGAAAAATTAAGGGTAACAATTGTGCTGTCCACTTTTGACTTCTGATTTATTTTTCAAGAAAAAGCCTTTCTGAACATATTTAGAAGGCTTTGAGAAATGTAAACTTCTTCCATATGGCATGCCTTGGCCTATTTATGTTTTTTGTATCTGCACCACATAACAGTGGGAAGTTTTTAGCATACAATTGAGACTGAAATACAGACTCCACTAATGAAGTTAGAGAGATTTTTCAAGCACAATACAATGAGTGAGTACAAAAGAGTACCTTATGCCATTTGATCATGACTCTTGTATGATACCCTGAAACTGATACCAGAGGCTGGCAAGCTACATTTCATACCACTGGAGATTGGCTGTTTGGAAGTAAATGTTAATCTCATTTATTCTGGTCTGTTTCCAGTCACATGCTTCCTCAGTGTGTATCTCGATCTGAAATTCTTCTTCTGGCGTAAGGTGAAATTCACTTCATCCACACAAAGTCAGAATGAAATCTAGCTTCAACATGGACCAGGGTACAGGCAATTGTTGACAGTGGATTAATGTAGTAGCTGATGCTTACGCCACTTCTGAATCGGGAAAAATGTTGACTGAATTCTCAGTTCCCTTTCACCCCAAACTCCACTGTCATTTCTGGCACTGTAGTTTGAATAAGAATTTCCCTTTAGTTCCTTATATTGTAAGGATGAACTTTGAGCTCCAGGTTCCCCCCAAATGTATACTACTTCTTCAGGAATGAAGTATAGAAGGGATAACGGCAATGCAGACACCCATGCATACGCACATACATAATTTTAAACAATGAAGTTTTGAAAACTAAGGGTAATTTCAGATGTTACGTTGTCTGAAATCACCACAGTCAACCGCAGAGGGGGTTGAAAGCAGGTGAATGTCTGTTTACTCGCATCCAGATGTTCACCTCAGTCAACCACCCCCCGCAGTGAACCTAACCATGCTTTGTTCTCCCGAATCCGGAACCTGGTGAAGGAAAAGCGTTCTGCACATTCATCGCGTTCTGGAGTCCTGGTGGCGGGTGGCAGGAGGCAGCAGCGGACAGATAGGCTGCTGCGGCTGCCTGTCTCGGGGAGGGTGGGCGGCTAGCGCGCGCAGGGGGCGGGTCCGTGTCCGTGCGGCCACACGCTGTATCGCACGGCCCCGCCCCCTCCGGGAGGGGGGATTGCCCAACAGACATGACGGGTGGCAGCATTGACCCTGGGCTGTGGTTCGGCGGTCCCCACGGCCGGGGGCAAAGGGGCGAACGTCTGTTGGCACGCCCCTTCACCCCCGCCCGTGGTCCAAACCACCCCACAGCCCAGGGTCAATGCTGCCGCCCGTCATGTCTGAAATCACCCAATGTCTTGAGAATACAAACACGTTTGCAATCTTGATTAAAGCAGGCACAAACAGACATGCACACTATAGCTTTCCATTAAATTATTCTTTTCTATATCGCAATATTTTGTACCACTTAAAACTAATCATAAATCCATTCCATTCTATATTTCTCCATTGATTAGTTGTAGTATTAAAGTTGGTAGTTAAGTAAAACATCAACTATAATCATCCTCAGTGCTACTACAGCCCTTTTCATCTTCAAATTGCTTTGACGGGTGGAAACCCATGACCTATATATCAAATACAACATATTGCTACTTTTTTTAATTGGTCCCTTACCAATTCCTTCATCTGTCCTGCAAGTTCATCCCCTACCCTGGAGTGCCAAAGGAGAACACTTGGGGGAAGGGAACATAAATAAAGGTGTACGCTCAAAGTTTGGGTTAAGATCCATGAGTCAGACATCCTCCCTCCTCCTTTTTCTCCACCCTGAGCATGCTCCCATCCCATACTTCTCTACATTTTTCCAAAGTAGCCTACAGGGGAAATGGGTTAGCTACTTATAGTTTAAAATCATTAACTAAATTTTCAGTGCAGTTTTTGAGATTGCTAATTCTTAGTTGCACTGAAATTAATGCATAGAAGTTGTAATGACTTCATCTGTGCCCTAGGCAGGAGAAAACATGGCAGAGAGTAACTTGCCAAAGGGCACTGAGAACACCAAGGACATGATTTAGAATTTGGGACTTTCTGGTTCCTAATCCTGTGCTCATATCAATTTTCATTTATTTATTTATTTAGGATTTTTAACCTACCCTTCTCTGAAGGCGTAGAGTGGGTAACAACATATGTAAAGTGTATAAACCCCCATACAAATGTAAACAATATAAAATTCCCATTAAACTGGCACCCGATCCATGCCTACTAAACACCTGACCAAGGTCTTGCATTCCTCAAATGGACCTCCAGGGAAAGGGAGTTTCAGAGCTGTGAAGCAGCCACTGAAAATGCCTTTCTGCGAGTCCTTACTTTCTGGATTTGATTCATGGTGTTTGCAGGAGGGTGTCCTGGCTGACCTTAGGGATCACAACTGAACATAAGGGAGGAAGTGGTCTTTCAGATATGTAGGGACAAAGCCACAAGCCACCTAAGATCACAGGACTTTAATGAGACTACTCTGGAATAAATGGTTTGTGGTTTGTGACCAATATCTCGTATGTAGTTGCAGAAAACTTACGTCCATTGGTTTAAGTTTCCATTTTCTACTCTTGTAAGCCCCAGAGGCATTAGGGCTGATTTCAAGTCCTGTGGATCCTGTGCGCAGCCGTGTGCACGCATGGACCTCTGTTGCGGGCACATTGTACCATGTGGAAACCATGCCCATGTGCACGCACGCAAGTTCCATGAGACTTGGGATCAGCCCCAATGTATATAAATATACAAAACCTCAAAATAGTAGAGAAGAAATCAAGCATAGAATATTTAAATGTGCAAATGTCTGAGATAAAAGGGCCCCAGTTAAAACTAGCTGTGAGATATTATATTAATCCAGTGAAAAAAGCTAAGTGTAATAAAAGATTATTCAGATAAACGTTGGCATGGATGTGGAGAAGAAGGAATGCTTTTGCACTGTTGTTGGACATGTACAGAAATACAGAAATTTTGGCAAATAGTATGGCAGAATATATGTGAAGTTACTGAATTAATACTCCCATTTAAACCCAAAATTGCATTATTAGGAATCTTTCCAAAGATTCCACTAATGAAATACTGTGAAGAAATTTTGACTGTTAAGTTGGTGACCATGATTTATATGCTAGTTAGAAATTGGAAAAGGAGAAGGTGGTTATGGTTTGTCCTTTCTATGGAAAAGTTAAGGACAAAGATTATAAATACATTCCAGGATTTTTACGTGGTGTGGTCACCGATATGGACTATGCTCCACAAAACAAATAGAATGTCAACAGGAGAAACCTTCTGCTTATATGAAAAGAATATATAAACTGCTCCGTCTAAATTAAGTAATAAGATTGAAAGTCTAAAGAATTAACTTCTGGGAGGGGGAACTGGGGGGATTATTTGGGAAGATATCAATGTGAATTTGTTACATATAGATAAGGTATCTGAACGGTATTTGTGAATTCTGTTGTTGTAACTTTGGTATTGTGAATCTAATAAAATTTAGAAAACAAAAATAAAATAAAGTAGGGAAAAATACTAGAGAATTCTCTTATATTCATGAATTAAAGTATCAAAATCTCTTTTAGGGGAGGGTCAAGCATAGAAAACACTGCTGTGGTTTGTTGAAGTTAGTTGTGCTCCAACTCTTGATTTTCCCTGTCCTGGAAAAAGAAAAAGGATGTAGCTATTGATAAATGATAGCAATATACCAGACTTATGTGTAAGGTTAACTAGTGTGTTCTGCCCCTTCTGGCCTGCATTCCCACTGCCCATTTTACTACAGTTTAATCGCAGTTGCTTCTCACAGGACTGGCTAATATATTTTTGATGACTCATGTAGGGGGTGCAAGTGAAGCAAGGAAATGGTTTTAATTAAGTATTTAAACTGAATGTGTATAACGGAATTTTAAAAGTATTGGAAAGGGGAATAGGAATGAAATAAGCTATAAAAATGGGAAAGTAGGGAAAATATTTTAAGAAAAATACACAATTAGCTTCTATTTTACAGTGCTCTTGGGGGCTAAGCTTGAGTGGCTTATTAGGCGAGGAAGCTTATTATGCCATTAGGGTCCAATTCTCCAAAGGCGACTCACTTGCATAGTCTTCTGAGTGCCGTGAAATTACTCATGCAAGTTTAGACATTGGAGGATTGAATCTTTAATCAATCACGTTATGAGACTTAAAGAAATCCTCAAGATTCAGCATAAATATGTTTGATTCTAGCTTTCCTTCCCCAGAAAAGCCCAGACTGTGTGAATGTCCATGTCTTGGGGTGTCATTGGGAGTTCCAAATGCATCGTGTCCAGGAATAAACTTGAAATGACAACACAAGAATTAGAAGTGTACATACAAAACAGAAGATTGTCGACGCACCCCCCAATTAGACACAAACACATTATCTTGGTATTAAACAGGCCGCACTCTTTATTCAATAACAACAACAAAGGCAGCTGGGGATTGCTCACTGCAATTTGGGTACAGTATGCCATGCTGACTAATCTAAAATTATTAACTGTGGTACTGCCCGGATGTGCCCTCCGGTAGCAGTATCCTAAACCATTAACATCCCTTCCTTCGACAGGGCAAGGCCGAAGGAGGGGGAACAGCCCCCATACGGGCGCAAGTAAGGAGTGAAGCATCTCTCCAGGTCCGAAGACAGCGCCTGTCCCTGCAGAGCCTGTTAAGATGCCACTCCCAGGGAACCTGATCACGGTGCATGCCGTGCCTGCATTACACCGTGTATCATCTCCCCATCTCTTAAGGAGATGACTCATGCTACTTTTTAAACCTCCCTATTAAAAACCTATCATGGCATACTGAACCCCCGCTGAGTGCGACAATCTCAACCCTTTTATTCAACCAATTGTTTGCCAAAACAGACCAAATTGCCACTCACATGTTATTTCACAAATTACCCTATTTATAAACCGTTCCCGGTTATCAAGTGCAATGTTCCAGATTAAAATTGGTCAAATCAAATTCTGTCAAATTAGTCAACCTATTTAGCCTACTCTGCACTGTGGAGGAGGCGAAAAAACGACCCATAAGAAGGTCATCGTAAAAATTCCTCCTCGGTCCCCTAATGGCAACCAGTTGTTAACCACAGTGTAAGAGGGAGGTGGGTGGGCTGACTCTCCGACAGGCCCGCTCCAACTGCCGCCACGCGGCTTCACAGAGGACCGCCCCTTCTATCAGGGGCGGAGTCCTCAAGGTCCAATGAGGCGCGCATGCGCGGCCTCACTTCCAGGACGGTTGCCCAGCAACCTCTGCTCAGGCGAAGGGCTTGCTAGCTAGCCCCTTCGCCATGGCCACATTCCCGGGTCTTGTCTCGGAGACGAGGAGGAGGGGTGCGACAATGACCCGTCGCTGCCATTTCGGCGGCAAAGGGAACTAATTTTGAGATTATTTAGCATGGTGTTAGGGTTCCAGGATGAAAGTTTTGCCCTGCTTTAATACAAAGCACTACAAAACTCCGTGTTATAATATAGTTGCTTAGATCAGTGGTTTTCAGCCTTCTTTGGGCTCAGTCAGGACTCATTTGATTTGCTGCAACCCAGTAAACATACAGTGTGGCACTAGTGGCCTCCTTCTTGTGACACAGTTCAGAGGATGAGAAACACTGACCTAGATAACACCAAAAAAATCAAATATCTGGAAAATACATATTCTTTCTAGGCCTACATGGGATTACATCTTTGGTGATTAAGAGATTATGGTATACTTGGACTGTTATGTATATTTGCCACCAATTTTGGAAGTTCCAGGGTGAAATCCTGCTTCCATTGAAGTTGATGGCAAAACACCTTATATCCTATATGTGTGGAGAAGGGAACCTTTTTCCTCTCACAGGCTGCTTTGAAAATTAGTACAAGCTGCATGGGGTGGAGGCACTTAAGGGTTGTGCTCAGGATGGGGGAAGGAAAGAGAAGGGCCAGATCATGGATCTATGACATCGATCCCTTCACTATCCTTGAGTGCATGCCCACACCACCACTCCCTTCCTCTGAGTTCACTCCTTCAGTTCTTGAGACTAGGGACTGGATCCAGGAATTTGAAAGGGGTTAGTAAAGAACAGCCATGGGCTGGATTTGACCCCCAAGCCAGAGATTTTGGTTGTAAAGAAAACATGAATTTCATCCATCATGGCACAAATTTGAGTGGATTAGGAATTCACTGCCCTCCCCATATACAGTATTCATCACTGGCTTTGTGTGGTCATTTCACTTTCATCTGAACTATTCAACATTCATGATGATGCAGCATATACTGTACTGACTGGAGCTGAAATGGGGACCCACAAAAATGGGTACACCCAGCAAAATTGCAGTTACCCACATTACCAATGCCATTACCAAATAACTGGTTTACCATGACCAAGTCATTTATTATTCTGTTTTGCATCATTAACCAATGAGCAATTTACCATTTTGTCCTGTCCATTTCTATTCATTGTTTACTTCCTTTGGAAGTTCACTAAAATGGTCACATCATCAATTTAAATGGGTTAGTAAAATGGAAAGCTGATAAACTGGTTACAGTAATACCCAATATTTCAAGTAAGTGGGTACCCTTGATGGTATTCGGGTTCTGATCAGATAACTGAAAGGCTCCCCAAAATTTCAGGTATTACTTGTGAGTACAAAATTTGCTAACTGTTTCAGCTCTAGTAGACATACTACAGCAGCAGTATTCTTTGTTCTTAATATAAGAAAGCTAATGGAATCAAAGCTTAAATCCAGCAGATTGTACGATGACTAGGGATGGGCGAACAGAACTGAGTTCGGAAATTTGGTTCGGTTCAGTTCGGAAATTCAGTTCGGTTTGGTCGACCGAATTATTCGAGTTCGATCCGAACTCTGAACTTCTGAACAAAGTTCAGAAATTCAAACCCCATTGAACTAAATAGAATATTATCTTTTAGGGATGGGCGGACAGAGGTGCGTTCGGAAATTCGGTTCGGTTCAAAAATTCGGTTCGGTTCAGAAGTTCAATTCGGTCGACTGAACTAGTAGAGTTCTGTCCGAACCGCGTTCGCCCATCCCTAACGATGACAAATTTCTGATAGTGGCCCTGATTACCACTCTGTTGTGTTAATTTAATGCCACGATACCTTCATTCAAATAATTAAGATTATGCAATGACAAATTAGGCTGATTAGGACTACTTTACTGACTTCAAGGTAACAGCCCAATTTTTTAAATTTTTGAGCTGGAAATCAAACCTGTGATCATTTTGGAGTATTCCTTCATCTCCAGAATAACAATGAGAAGTGATGTGGTAGGGGGAATTTACACTCCACCAGGATTTGTCTTCACCGCATTATATTTTTCTTTTTGGATATGTGGATATTGGCAACTTTTTGACAAGCCTTAGGATGTCACAAAGTTGCTTTCGCATTTGACACTTTCTGATGGTTTTACTGAATAAATAAAATCACTCCATGTTCTAGTATGTCATCCGAGTTCAAATAAAAAAAATTTTTTTTCATGAGGGATTCTTAAATCCGTGCATTTGCACTTTTTTTTTTTTGCAGATGTTTGTTGAGTGCAGGCAATACTGTAATGAACCAAATGAGTTGGAAGCGTTCAAATGCCCAATTATACAACTCGCTGAATGTCTATAAAATGGAACAATGGAAAGAACCATGCATGCTTAACTCATTTAACTTCATTTAAGCTATTTTTGGCATCCACGCTGCATTAAAGTGACAACTTTTGTGTAGCAATTAACAAATGGTGGCTATTTGAAACACTGATACAGCTCATCAGGGGAGTGTTGTGAAGTGGGCAGTTAGCCTCTTTGTTATTGAACTGCCTGACTGTGGAGAAAGAATCCACATTCT
The DNA here is from genome assembly GCA_003113815.1 of Sphenodon punctatus. Taxonomy (NCBI): domain Eukaryota; kingdom Metazoa; phylum Chordata; class Lepidosauria; order Sphenodontia; family Sphenodontidae; genus Sphenodon; species Sphenodon punctatus. The sequence goes on from QEPC01010693.1 coordinate 2,928,266, forward strand.
TTCCTTTCTCTAATAATTAAAAGCCCCAAAGAAAAAAATAATGAATGAACAGACTGTGGCTCTGGCTGCCTTGTAGCATTTAGCTGCTGAAATAGTTGCTGATAGACTTTTATGGCAAGAGGACTGAAGAGGGTTTCAAATGTTATTTTTAGTGGAGTAATTAGAAATGAATTTCCAGTAAAAAGTCTAATTGACTTTTCTTGAGAGGGAAACTACTGCACTGAAGACGAAAGATTCATTTTAGCCACCGGAAGGTGACACGTTTAAACTCTTTGCTTCCAGATATCTCCCTCTCATTCCTGGCATGATTTGCTCCCCGGGTTTCTTATACCGGATTTGATTCTGAAGATTTGGAGAAGTGGCATGCGTATAGATGGGCTGGGGAAAGAAATGGAAGGGGGCAAAAGGCAAGCCGAGAAGTTAATCATGAGGGGGGGTAGGGAATGGGCAAGAAAGTTTGCTTCTCTTCCTCCAGGGCTTGGAAAAGCATAGAGTGTGCAACTGCACGGGGGCCCATGTATGGGAGGGAACCCCCAATGTACGGGGTTCATGAATAAGCTTGAAATGACAACACAAGTGTGAAATGTATTTATATAAAATATGTGTCTACAGAGCCTCATTTGAGGAGCCCCCCCCCCGGGGAGGGTGTTGTGACAATTTCCGAGGGGGCCCCCAACATGGGGCCCATAAATAAACTAGAAACAATAACGTATGTGTCTCATATGGGCTTGCAGTGCAGTGAGTCTTGGTGGTTTATATTTAATGGAACATTTAAAATTAATCAGTTTTTCTTTTTTAATGAGTGAGTTGAGTGTGTGTCTATTAAACATTCCTGTGTTGCCCCCATGACCATTTTGCCCAGGCTCTCAACTCCCCTGGATCTGGCACTGCCTTTTCCCCTCAACTCAACATGCAGTAGTAGCCAGGATAGGAAAAACAGAAGAGCTGAAGACAAAAATTCTGTTTTGCAGTCAGCTACTCTCTGTAGAACACTTTGGATGAATAAACATTTCTTTATTCTAAGTCTTAAGCTTGCAAAAAGATATTTGTGCTGTCCTTGCTCCCATAGACCTTGCTTCTATTGCTTTAAATGGGATCTGGGCCACACTGGGGACTAAAAAGTATTTGGACCAGTCATGTATGTATGATTTTTTTAAAATATGTGAACTCTTCACTACCTGTAAAGATTTTTAAAAGTTGGGATTTCTCCACGAGCAGTAGAATCCAAAGTCCCCTTCGCCACAAATGGCGGTGACGGGGTAATTCTTGTGCCCCCGCCCAGTAGGGAGATGCAGAGGAGGGGCCGCAATGGGGAGGCCTGTTAGAAGTCCTCCCCGGGTGAGAGTGGTTGCCTGGCAACTGTCCCTGGGACGCAGCCGCACAAAGTGCGCTGCATGGGACATGGAGCCCCGCCCCCTTTAGGAGGGGCGGAATCCTGGGCGCGGCAGAAAGCGCACCATTGCGAGGGCGGAGGCTGAAGAGTCAGCCCCACCCAACCCCCCTCTCTAGCACTGTGGTTTTTACCGGTGGCCATTAGGGAGCCGAGGAGGAATTTTGGCAACCAGCCTTAAATTTGACCAGGGGTCACGTGTTTCTCCTCCTCAACAGTACAGTATGTTCTTTATACATAATTGGCTATCGTAATTGGCATATCAATTTATGATAATTTAACAATTTCATCAGTAGTAAATAAGTTAATTGGACAGAATTGGTGTAATTATACATGAGAATGGTGAGAGAATTGATTGAGAAAACCGATTATGATGTTGGTAATACAGTTGATGCATTCTGCAGGGGTCCAGTATGCTATGGTATGTTAAATAGGAAGGAGATACAATAATAAGAGTCATCTCCTTAAGAGATGGGGAGGTGATACCTTGTGTAATGCAGGGCACAGCATGCACAGGGATCATGCTCCCTGGGAGCGGTGACCTGGCAGGGGAGTAGGGACAGGTGCTGTCTTCGTACCTTGCGGGCACTTCCTCCTTACTCAAGCCCCAGTGGGTCTTGCCCCCTTTCGGCCAAACCTCTGGCGCTGTAGAAAGAGGGGAAGTTTGAAGTTAAAAGGATTGTCACTGGAAGGCACATTCAGGACAGTCCCAGAGTTAACAAGTTATAATAGTTGATTAGCATACTGGACCCAAAATTGCATGGTGCAATTACCCACCGGCCTTGAATTTGAATCTAAATAAAGAGTGTGGCCAGTTTACAACCCAACTAATGCCTCTGTGTCTTATTTTGGGGTGCGTCGACAAATAGATTTAAGGATACATGTGCAGCATATTATAGAGAGATCTTGAAGGGACACTTCCCCGGTTTGTTAGTGTTAATTGTCCATGTTTTTTCCTGGAATTTTAGGTTTCAAAAATAATGCTCAAATGTTTCTGTACAATATGTGGGAATGGAAAACACCTTTTAGCACCTTCAAGAGGAAAGCAGCTTTGCAGTAACTATAGCCAATGATGACCTCTTGACATAGGAATCACCAAAGCATATTATTATTCTATAAAAAGTAAATTGGCATTGCCACATGAGCAGACCAGGGCTTGGTGGTTCAGACTTAGGATCATTGCTCCCTGACAGTACATATTTATTTAGCCACACTGTAGATGCGACATGAAGCAGTTTCCTTAGGATAGAGGATTACTCTCACCTCAGCAACTCTTAAAACCCAGGACTCAGTCATGATAAGTAACTTCAAGAACATGCATTAGTCAAAATACTGCATCTTCCTATTATTATTATTATTATTTATTATTTTATTAGCATTTGTATAGCGCCAGCTATGTACCTGTAACTTTACAGAACAATAAGATAGATGTGGCCCCTGCCTACGGCTTACAATCTAATAGACATGGAGGGGGAGACAAGGAGAGGGGACATAGGGAGAGACAAGGGATCAATAACATTCAAGCAGATGTGAAGTCTCAGGTGCATGTGCTTGGATTGGTTGCAGTTAGGCAGGAGTCTGCAGGGAGGGCAGACAGTAAATATTGAAGGAAGGTTCTAGCAGGCGTTGGGAAAGGCGGTGAGAAAGAGGTGGATTTAGAGGAGGGATTTGAAGGTGCGAGGGAGGGGGCAAGGCAGATGTGGGGAGGGAGGGAGTTCCAGGCATGGGGGGCAGCAAGGGAGAAGGGACGAAGGCGGCTAGGGGAGCAGGGGAGATGACGGAGAGTGAGGGAGGGGGCAGAGGAGCGAAGAGTGCGTACAGGAGTGTGTAAGGAGACTAGGGCTGAGAGGTAAGGGAGAGCCAGGTTGTGAAGGGATTTATATGTGAACACCAGGAGTTTATGAAGGATGCGTTCTGGAAGGGGGAGCCAGTGAAGCGAGGAGAGGAGAGGCTGCACGTGGTCGAAGCGACAGGCTCAGTGGATGACCCTAGCAGCGGAGTTTTGGATGGAGATAAGGAGGGTCAGGTGAGAGCGGGGGAGGCCAGTAAGGAGGAGGTTACAGTAGTCAAGGCAAGAGATGACCATGTCGTGAACAAGGGTTTTGGCTGAGGAGACACAGAGAAAGGGGCGAATCTGAGCAATGTTGTGGAGGGTGAAGCGACAGGACTTGTCAACAGAGTCGATGTAAGGTTTAAAGGAAGGGTGAATATGAAAGATGAAGGCCAAGCTACGGGCTTGGGGAACGGGGCAGATGGTGACCCCATCAATAAGGATGGACAGGGAAGAGTTAGAGGAAGGGTAGGGAGGTTAGATAAGGATCTCAGTCTTAGCCATATTAAGCTTGAGCTGACGTCGGGACATCCAGGCGGAGATATCAGTGAGACATTTGATGAGGTGAGCTTGGACAGATGGGGGGGGNGGTGGTATTGGACGCCGTGGGAGGCAATGAGTTTGCCAAGGGACAGGGTGTAGATAAAGAAGAGGAGTGGGCCCAGGACAGAGTCTTGGGGAACCCCAACCAAGAGTGGGAGGGAGGAGGATTTGGAATTGGGAAGAGACACATTAAAGGAGCGGTCAGAGAGGTAGGAGGAGAAGCAGTCAAGGACAGAGCCACAAAAGCCTAGGGAGCAAAGGAAGTCCAGTAGGAGTGTGTGGCTGACCATATCAAAGGTCAAGGAGGACAAGAATGGAGTAGAGGCGCTTAGATTTAGTGACAAGTAGATCATTGGTGATCTTGGCAAGGGCAGTTTCAGTGGATTGAAGGGGGCAGAAGCCAGATTGGAGAGGGTTCAGGGAGGAGTTGGCAGAGAGGAGATCCAGGCAGCGGGAGTAGACAACACATTCCAGAAGCTTAGAGGGGAAGGGTAGAAGGGAGACCCGCCGGTAACTAGATGGGTCAGAAGGGTTGAGGGTGGATTTTTTGAGGATGGGAGAGACAGTGGCATGCTTGAAGGTGGAGGGGAAGGAGCCAGTGGAAAGGGAAAGTAATGTCATGTAAAAGGGGGAGGGGCAACAGTAGGAGCAATTGAGGTCAGGAGGTGGGAGGGGATTGGATCGAGGGGGCAGGTGGAGGGGTTGGAGGAAGAGAGCAAAGAGGAGATTTCCTCAAGGGAGGCAGGAGGGAATGTGGAGAGGAGAGAGGGGTGGTGGTGAGGGAGCAGGGAGAGGAGACGGGTGGGAAGCAATGTCTTGGCGGATCTTGTCAATCTTTGAGGTGAAGAATGACGCGGGATCCTGAGCAGAAAGGGAAGAGGGTGGAGGGGGGCTTGAGAAGGGAGTCAAAGGTGGAGAAGAGGTGGCGGGGGTCACGAGAGTAGGATTCAACCCGAGAGGCATAGTAGTGTTGCCTCGCCAGGGAGATAGCGGAAGAGAGGGAGGAGAGGGAGAATTTATAGTGGATTTATAGTATCCAGGGATACTAGCTTTCTGTGATAAAACCCCCAAAATTCTCTGATAAAAATCTGCATTTTCCATATGTAATCTACGGCCTTGCTGCATACAGTACAGAAAAGCATATTGCCATAAATGTGAAATTTGTCCTTGCCAGACTAATTGACACGTTTTTAGGGGTGATTTTTAAAGTTTTCAGCATCTTTTCATAACTTTAATTAATTGAGGCTGAAGTGAAATTTGAAATGCATTAAAACACAAACCCCTATGTGCCATTGAGTAACCTCTATATGTCAGTCGCCGGAAGCAGTTTATGGGAGTATATTATTTAGCTAGATAAATTTAAAGTGCATTCAAAAATCAACCACAAGAGGGGGAGATTGTGCACAATTAATAAGAGACTGGGGGTACTTCCAGTAAAATGTAGCTAATAATTATAATGTATGTTTTTATTTTTTCACAAAATGTGAAAAACTAAAGATTCTCTGTAAAAAGGCAAATTCTGAATTTTTTCTGTATCAAATGGATTTCTAGGATCTCTGCTTGTATCCATGTAGCAATGGATAATGTGTGTGTACCTGCACTGATTGGAAGCACTCACACTAACAGTTCAGGGCTCAGATGTCTATAGTCCCTACTCAGGTTAGGTAACGTACCTAAACTTGCTGCTTTGGGGCAAGTGACCCCTATTCAGAATAAAGGGGTGCACTTGGGCCCTCTTCACTTACAGGAAATGTTCTGCCCTAATAATTGCAGTGCTAGAACTAGAACGCTCAGCATTGGGTTGAATCAAGCCTTTATGTGCTGATCATTTTGTTTTTTTGTCCTTGGGAAACTTCATGTCACATCCACAGTGCAACTGTCAGAGAGCAATGAGCCTTAGGTCCCACCAGCAACCCTGACTTTGCAATTTACTGTTTTAATAAAGTAATAATCATAATGTCATCATTGGGTAATTTCTGTCTAAGGATCATTGCAGGGTTGAATTCCATGGATTAGCTGGCTACTGAGCAAGAATAAAAGGTTACATAATTGCAATGTGCCCTCTATATCTTGATAAAACTCCAAACATTGCAACATTGTAAAAATGCCATTGTATAAAGTAATAAAAATTTATAAACAGCACCCATTGAAACCTACTTGCACAGTGCCTGAAGGTTAGTGTAAAACAGCAGTGTCAGAATAGGGATTGATCCTGCAGGAAGGTTGCAGCTCCCCAGCTGAATTTGTATGCCATGCTTGATCATGGATGCACAAGAATAATTGCCTTGTACAGTAACTTGTCCTTATACTGGAATGTAGGTGGGTTCGCTCCACTGGCTTCTCAAATCAAATCTACTGTAAGTGTGGGGAAATAGCCCTTTACGCTCATATGCTGTATGAACTGCTTAATCATTCATGGCTGAAAATTAGTTGCATCCCATTATTCACCAAGCTATATTAACAGCATCCTGTATTTTTACTGCACTCCCACAGCAGAATGAAATACTAGCACAAATGTGTATTCAGGGATAATCTGGTCTGCTGGGTAAATATGCATTTTGAAAGAGACGTACCATTAACAAATACCAAAGCCATTCATGTCTATTGGATGAATACATATTTACTGAATGGACATCACTTCTTTCTAAATCATTTTTGGGCAACTCATGGCTTGCAAGATGTATGCATCTTCCAGAGTGTACCTATATCTCCTGCCATTCAGGGTAATTTCAGACGTTACAATACCACAGTCAACCACAGTGAACCCCCTGTGGCCGTGGTACCGTAACGGCTGTAGTGCGTTCTGCCAGATGTTCACCACGGTGAACACCCAGCGGGAAACACATTGATCACGGTTCTGGACCTCCGGCCGCCCGGAGGTCCAGAACCATCGTTAGCTGGACCACTGTTTGGAATAGGCAGAAAGTAACGACTGTTACCTCTGCTGATCCTGGACCGTGGGCCAGACCCTGATGTGGGATCGGGTGCAGCAGCTGCATTGGCTGCTGCGCCCTCCCATCTCCTGGAGGGCGGGTGGCCAGGGGAGCATGGGGGGCAGGGCTGTGCGGCCACACGTCACACCACGCCATCCCGCCCCCTCCCCAATCACCTGTAGGAATCAGCCAGCACGTCTAAAGGATGGCCGGACTGATTCCTGACCAGGATCCCAAACGGATCCCGGTAGGTGGTTGGACGTGCCCAGTGCACGTCTGAAATTACCGTCAGTGATTCTCCAGACTACAACCTGAGGTGCTGCTGTAGGCACTAGACAACAGCAATCAGATGTGACAAAGAAACAGCCACTAGCACGTTGAGCCAGGGAAAAGGCCAGGTGTATTGCAATGGCATACAGAATACTGGGTTCCTGTCTCAGCTCTGACTGGAGACATCTCAGGAGCACTTTTGCCATATGGTCTCAGGGTGATTTAATCCTCGCACTCTTTCTTGCCCCCACCCTGACCAGTCAGAATGTACTTGTTTCTGGGTTTGTACCAATCAATAGCAGTAGTAGATCATAATTTTCCTTGGGGCATTTTGGATTATAACTGTGTCAAAGAGGGCCCTGGGAGTCTTTGATCAATCAGACCTGTGGTCCTCTCAGTTATTTTATCTGCCTTCCCTTTCCAGCCAACTCCGATTGCTGTCTCTGTTCTGTTGCTGTTCAGAAATTAGAGAGTGGTCGCCGTGTTGGTCCTAAGTGACAGAGATGAAGTGGTTTGAATGATATCTCTTATTGGACCAACTGTTGTTGGTAGAAATAAGCAAGCTTTCTTTATATATTTTATATATTTACCTCTGTTTGGTCATTCACTTTTTAACATATTTTATTACTAGTGATTGACAGTATCCTTGTAGGATCCAGAGTACACGTGTCTGTAGTCCTGTTTAGTTGCTTTTAGCATTGTTTTATATAATAGTTTATATATTAATACTGGCTATGCTACATGCCTGAGGAAGGGCCCTGTGTGGCCTGAAAGCTTGCTTGTTTCCACCAACAACAGTTAATCCAATAAAATATCATTTGAACCACTTTGTCTCTTTGTTGCTGTTCACACACAGTCACTTGCTCTCTCCTGATGACCCTGATCCCCTTTGAATATGGGATTGTTTCCTTTTCTAGGGATGGGCAAACGCAGGTCGGAAGTTCGGAGTTCAGACTAAACTCAACCAGTTCGGTCGACCGAACTGAACTTCCGAACCGAACCGAATTTTCGAACCGAACCAAATTTCCGAACTCAGCTCCGTTTGCCCATCCCTAAAAGATAATATTCCATTTAGTTCAATGGGGTTTGAATTTCCGAACTTTGTTCGGAAGTTCGAACTGAACTCAAATAGTTCGGTTGACTGAACCGAACCGAATTTCCAAACTGAATCGAATTTCCGAACTCGGATCTGTTCGCCCATCCCTATCCTTTTCCTGTATTACCCTGTATTCAGGGTATTGTGCAGCCCCTACTGACTGGATGTCAAACTGAGTAACACAAGGCAATGTTGAACAACAAGATTCTTTCTCTCCAGCTCAACATGTTGCAACCATATTATCTTATACCTGAATTATCATTTGCTTTGGCTGAATAGCATGGTGAACTGGTTTTTAAGATTGGACACAATCAGCTTTAAATCCATAGAATTATCTAACTTGCTGAAAAAATGCTCAAAGTTTTTTCTTGACACAATCAGCTTTCTAGAAGACTTATGAAATAAAAGATGTTCCCTTAAAATAAAGGACATCCGGCAGTCCTTGACACTCAAGTGCAGTTCATATGAGTTGTCCTTAAAGAAGTTGGCTTGTTAAAGTCGGCCTCCTCACATGATTAAAGCTTGTAAAAGTGGGCCTTTTATTACAAGATCTTGTAAACCCATCAGATGTAGTGACTAGATAATTTATCTTATTTCACTTCAGCATTCCTTTTAGACTGCTATGTTGCCATTCTTTTTTTTTTGGTGCTGTTCCTTCCTTCCCTCTGGTGCCCAAATATATATTAGTTACAGACCAATATATTAGTTACGGACCAATTCTTAGAACTGGATAGATTCTCTCAAGCAATTTTGTATTGCTATCAGGTTTTTTGTTGTGTTTGACACCCTCTTGTAAGCTTGAAAATACATTTTTATTTCCTTATGATTTTGCCCTTTTCTACTTGAAGATCATTGATTACATTCCCCTCTAGAATGGAACACAAGTCAACATAGATGCCCTTTGTTTGCTTGCTTGCTTGTGGATCAGCATCATTAATATCAGCCTAGCTCTAGCAATAGGGCTGATTAAGTTGTACTGCCTCTTTGGCTCCATTGAAGCAAAGGCCAAAGACTGCCTGACTTCCATAAAGAGTGAGGTCAGCTCCTCGACTGCTATGAATAGGCATAAATCTATTGTAGTACTAGGTTGTTTTTTTAAATTTTATTTTATTTTATTTTGAATTACTGAATGGTGGGCTGATGACTGTTTGGAATGCAGAAAGTAATACATTTATATATATATATATATATATATAAAAATGTATTACTCTCTGCATTCCAAACAGTCATCAGCCCACCATTCAGTAATTCAAAATAAAATAACATTTTTTTTAAAAAAACAACCTAGTACTACAATAGATTTATATATTTAGATTTATATATATATATTTAGATTTTTATATATATATATATATATATATATATTTAGATTTTTATATATATATATATACACAGAGTATACAGATTAATGATACAGAGGGCTAAATCCTAACCCGTAGCTAATACGTGTTCTTGTCTTTGAATTTCCTGGCAGTTGGGGTTTGTGGTTTTTTTTAACTTTGCCACATATTAAGCTTTCTTTCATGTCTGGGAACTAGTTGTCTCTGGTTCAATGTCTGTAAATGAGAAGAAACATCCTGAAAGTCTGAGCTATACACTTCTATTTCACGTTTATTGTAGTTATAAAGTATTTGATAAAGAATCTCAGTGGCTACCAGGCATGTAAGTACAAGCTGAGTGTTTTCTCTCACCTATTTATCAATTTTTTAATATTGAAAGATGGGCTTTATATTTAAAAATGACATTTCTATGAATGTGCTAGATTGTGCTATATTTCTTCTGCGTGAGTATATTCACACGGTGATAAACTGCTCATACAGTTTGCCTTGGGGGTCTGTTTAATATAATGTACTTTAATGCAGAAGAGCTGGTGAAATTTGTCAGCCTCTTTCAATGCAGACATACTCCTGGGATAGCTTTTAAAAAAAATCTCACATCTGCCCTTATTGCAATCTCTGCATTTGGCTCTATATTCTTTCATTTGTTTAAATATAAAAAGCAAACCTTACTTGTGTGAGTAGTTTCATTGTCAGTAAGGTAAACACTATAGAATTAAACCCATCTTATTTTTAATGTATATTTCAAGTATAGTTTTTCCATTTAATTACAAATTAATGGAAACTGAGCATCCAAATCTTGTACGTAGCATTGCAGAACTTAGCCTTTTTCATGGCCTATGAAAATATTAACCCCTTTTTTTGCAGTCACAAGTAGCAGAAAATGAATATCTTTTAATGAAACCTTTTAATGTTGGGACACAATTCTATACAAGGGGGTGGATTCAGAACCATTCATGACTATGGAAGCGTACAAAATTAGATGGTGGTTTTTCCTCTCTAGAATATCCTCCTATGTTCCTGCCACACAAGTCATTTGAGAAGCAGAATGTAAGGTCAATGGGTGGTTTCAGACAGATGAAGGGCTGCCCACCCCTGGAGCTGCTTTGGGGGTACACCCCAGCATCTGCCCACTCACAGTCCTGCCTGGGTTCTGATCAGTAGGGATGTGTGAACGCGGTTCGGAAGTTCGGAGTTCGGCCCGAACTCGAACTGTTCGGATGACCGAACTCGAACCCGAACGCGAACATACCGAACAAACCGAACACCAAACGGCAAAATGGCCGAACAGTTCGGTCAGTTCGGATCGTGTTCGGATGTGTTCGGGTGGCAAAAAAAGGTTCACTGGAAGGTCAAACATTACAGGGAGGTGTCAGTCACTGAGGAGCAGACTTCCAGGCACCAGGG
>QEPC01010693.1:2939172-2969665 GCA_003113815.1 Sphenodon punctatus
ACAGTGACTAGCTCAGAAGGTGTTGGGAAGGGGGGAGGCAGATAGTTTCATTTCTTGCAAGCCTCTCCACCCCTGGTGCCTGGAAGTCTGCTCCTCAGTGACTACTGTACTATCCCTCCCTGTCACGTTTGACCTTACAGTGAACCTTTATTTGCCACCCGAACTCACCCGAATGCGATCCGAAATGACCGAACTGTTCGGTCATTTCGCTGTTCGGATTGAGTTCGGTTCGGCTAGTTCATGTTCGGAAGTTCGGTTCGGTCGTCTGAACAGGCCGAGTTCGGGCCGAACTCCAAACTTCCGAACCGTGTTCACCCATCCCTAGGCTGCAGTGTTACCCTGTACCATGTATTATAAAATGTAACACCCATTTTATCGGTGTTAGAGTGTTTGTGTAAAAAGGACCAATCTGTGTATCAGTACTGCTGTTGGTTGTCCAATGGCTAATAATTTCAATAAATTGAGACATTTCAGCAATTTACTGGTGGAGGTGGAAAACCACTCAATTCTCAAATTGCTCAGTGGTGATAAGGTGTCACTCGGCTATTTTAGGAAATATATACCCCCTCCTACCTTAAGCAGTAAAAATGTAAACTATAGACAACAATACTAGGTATAGTCTTAAAATTGCATTTATCTGCCAGACTATTAATTTGATTATGGGGAAGAGGAGGACTCTGAGTGAAGGAAGGAGAGGAATCATCCATGATGAGTCTATGGGGGCGAGGAGCTTGGGAACCATTGAGAGAAGAGGTAGGTTTTCAGGAGGGATTTGAAGGTCAGGAGGGAGGGGGCAGAATGAATGTATTCAGGGAGGGAGTTCCAGGCATGTGGGGCAGCAAGGGAGAAGGGGCAAATACAATTTGAGGAGCAAAGTTGTAACAGGTTGCATCATCAGAGTTCAGTGCATGTTAACCTTTCCGTTACCAATTCCAAGGCATTCGTGCTCTTTCCGTACTGTACTGTCGAACATTTGGTGAAGAGAAATGTCTTGTCACCCTTAAGTTGCATAAATTTGCATGTTTATGGAAATTTGTAATAGCCCACTGACTAACTTTGGGGCTGAGCTGGAAAAAAGGATGTCTGTGTTGAGAAGCTCTGTGTATACTAGGTATGGGACTGTGGGCAAAATTTCGGTTTCAGTCAATTTTGGTTTTGGTTCTCATGAATTTTTAACATAGTGGTTTTTCAATGGGGGACAAACCACAATGTTAAAAATCCGGTATAAAAATTAATGCAAAAGATCCAATTGTCCCGAAACCGAAAAAGAACCGAAATGTTGGATTAATCCGAAATGGCCATTTTCTGGTACTTTCGGTTTTATCAGAAACCGAAATTCCCATCACTAGTGTATACATATGTTTGTATGTGCCGGACTTTGGCTGTAAAGTTTTAATTTTAAACACACACAGAGGATCACAGGTGAAAGCAGTGACAGTCCCTTTCAGCATGTTAAAGAATCATCGCTCACAAACACAACCTCACTTCCTACCTATTTTATCATCTTGATCCCAGGCAAACAGCTCCTTTTTGCCCAGGGTTATCTTTCTTTGTTTTTATGTACTGGTGCTTATCTCAAGGTTGTTAGTGAGAAAAGGTGCCTCACCCATACCCCTTGGCAATGAACAAACAATAGGCAAAGGAATTACAGCTCTCTCACTTGATAGATTAATGAGGTGTTAATGATCCCCTTTGTCTGCTGAACCTGGCACAAACCTTACACCACAAGTAGTGCAGTAGAAGATAACAATACCTGTTACTGGATCAGTCAAAAATGTACTGTTGGACTAGGAATTAATGGACTAACTTAAAACGTATTAGTGGTCCCTGTGAATTCAGTGAGAATGCATAATTGCTTAAAGAGAGCCTTAATAAATCAGGGCCTATGCACCTCCTGCTTGCTACTGCCAGCTGCTAAGATTTTTGTTCACTATAGTAATAGGTTTGTAATAGTAAAAGGACAGTCAAAATGCCAATTCAATTGATGGGGAGGGAGTCACCAGGTTCATTATAGCCAAGGGTCTGCTGTAATGGAAGGCCATTATAGGGAGGGGGCACTGTATGTGGAAAAACATCTATATCAGTCGGGAGAGATGGAGCAAATAAAGCCTGAATGAAGATTCTAAAGACCTTGGGGAAGGCAAGGTAATGATACACAGAAAAATGATGTCTTTTCTTTCAGTGACGGCCTGTACTTCATCACATAAAAAAGTTAACTGAGGAATCACTCCCTCTATGTCTTCTAAAAGAATACTCGGGATGACGGCATCACAGACCGATCACTCCTTATCACCTCTGACATAACACAAATGAAGACCCAGATCCTGGCTGCCTGGATCATCTAATTATTTGCTTTTCCAGAGCAGAAAGCAGGGAAATTTTTCAGCTGTCATGCTGGGATATAGCTGCAGCTTTTTGGTGACTCAGCAAAATTAAACTCTGTCCTGAATACTTGGCTTTAAAAACGGACATTTGCCTGTTTCTCTCAGATTCCGTTCCACTCACGACAAGTCGGTGTTTCCTCCAGAGTGTGCAGGAGTTTCATTGTAGAAATGTCTGGGATTACTCAACACTATTGCACATGATCAGCTCCATGGGAAAGCTGGTCTTTTCTCACATTGAAAAGAACAGATGCGCTCACCCTCACAAGACATTTCATGCTACCTGTTCAGCTCTCAGGGGTGGGGTACTGATATTCAGGTAATCCTTAGTCTGACTGTGGTTCCAGGTGCTGAATATTTGACTCAATTTTCTAAAATGGGGTCTACATTGAGAATGTAGGAAGAGAACAAACCCATGAAGTAATATCCCCATATTCACCCTGACTTTGTTCACATGAATCCAGTATTTGAGCCAAAGCAGAGGTAGTTCCCTCCAGGGATATGTACTCCTGATTTAAGAGGAGTGATCATTGACCCCAGGAGTTAGATTTCTTGCAAAAAGGGAAAAGGTGTTAGGTGACTTGACACACATAATTAACAGCTACAGCTCTGACTATTCACATAATCATTGATTCACTGGGCAGACTCTACATATTTGCTGAGTGGATCACTCAAGTATGTACCCCAGGGGGTTAGACATTAAACTGTGCAAATGTCGCCTAAGAGCTTATTCAGATATCACTCTAACAGAGTGGATAGCAGCACATTCCATATTCTGAGTGCTGTGAGAAATCCTTACCTGTACTATTTGAGACCTGTACTCTGTCACTTGGGACCAAAATGGCGCACACACTCTCTGGACTACTCTTTGATGATGCCACCTTATACAAAGACGTTGCTTGCAACGAACTGACCACATGAAAGACTGCTTCCTCCCCTACGTTCCATGGAGATCCTTAAGGTCAGTCAAGAACATTAGGGATGGGCAAACGCGGTTCGGAAGTTTGGACCGAACTCGACCAGTTTGGTCGACCGAACTGAACTTCCGAACTGAACTCGATTTTCAAACCGAACCGAATTTCCGAACTCGGCTCTGTTTGCCCATCCCTAAAAGATAATGTTCCATTTAGTTCAATGGGGTTGGAATTTCTGAACTTTGTTTGGAAGTTCGGAGTTCGGACTGAACTCAAATAGTTTGGTCGACAGACCGAACTGAATTTCTGAACTGAACTGAACCGAATTTACAAACTTGGTTCTGTTCACCCATCCCTAAAGAACAGCTTCCTGCTAATACCATCATGGCGCCAAGTGTGTATAGCCAAAGCCCTCCATGAAAATTTCTCAGTGGCTACCCCACAGCTCTAGAGCTTTCTTCCCGTGCAAATTTGCCAAAGCCCAAGCATCTTTTAAAGACAGTGTAAGTCCTTCCTAATTGACCAGGCATTCGGTGGGAGACGATCGGCTTTTGGTGGTGTGTTTTCTGTAGATTTCCATATACTGTATTTTGGTTATACTTTGTAAAATGCCCTGAACCCTAAGGATAGAGCGGGGTATAAGTCCAAATAAGTAAATAAAATAAATATCAAGTAGCAATGGTTTTGTGTGCTTTGATTATCCCAGAAAAACTTTGATCTCTGCTGCATATTTCCTGTATGTCACTCATTTGTCACCTCATTTTGAGACTTAAAAATAATTCTCTGACCACAAATGGCAACAAAGATAAGCAAAGTGTATCCAATAACAATCAGATCATGACCTTGGTGCGCTAGACATTACAGCAATAAATACAGACATTGCTCCCTCCTTCTGCTACTACTGACAGTACAGAAATGATAAACCCTTATTATTTTACTTGACTGCTAAGTACTATTTTACTGAACCTTGACGGTTAGATGGCATACCTCAATATTACACTACTCTGTATTTTGAAAAGTGTTACTTTCAGTGTACTTTTAATTGGATATTCCTACAATTTTTATGCATGTCAAAAATATCTGTAGTGGTTGTTCTGATGTATACTGATAAACTGATACCAGTAATACTGATGAATTGGTACCAGTAATACAGAGAGTAGTACAAGTTTTAAACTACTTCTGCATCACGTATAGGTATTTACATAATTTAATCATATAAACTAATTAAATGTCAGGTCATTTGTAATACAAAACTCAAACCAAATCTAGGGGTCATAAGAACTAGCAATTAGTTATGCATGTGTAATTCAGCTGAAGTCCTATTAAGACAAAACCAGAGGTCAGTTCTGGTCATCATTTTATTTCTAATTACTTAATAGTTTCTACAGATTTATTGGCAACATTTTAAACATATACCAAACGTTTATCTCAAGGGATTTTTCTTTTCTTTTTTTAAAAATAAATATTCTGAAGTACTTTGATTAGCCTGATTGAAATTGAGGTAGAAACAGACAAAACATTACCCACTCTCTGAGGTTTTTTTTGTTTTGTTTTTTTGGTTTTTTTGTTTTGTTTTGTTTTGCATGTGGCTAGGGCTGATGTGGCAACAGCTGTTACCGCCCCGCAATTCCATTCTGCCGTTTTGGAATTGGCCACACCACACTGCGGCTTTTCTGCTGACATTCTGCTAATTCCGCCGACATTCTGCAAATTCGGAAACTATCAGAAAAATTGTGGAATTGTCAGAAACTGTCGGAAAACCGCTGTTCCGCTATTTCGTGGCACTGGTGGAATGGCGGAAGTAGCGAAAATGGCATGTTTCCGCTATTTGTGAAGCCTGTGGAAGTAGCGGAATGAAATTAGCGGAACTGTGGAAGTAGCAGAATGAAACTAGCGGAATGAAAGCCTCTGCCATGCCGTACTACTAATTGCGGAAATGTTGTTTCCGGCGGAATTAGCTACCGCTGCGACTTTCCGCTACAGCCCTAGTTAATATATTCGAGGTCTCAGCTTGGCCACCCACAAAGCTTGTAGGGGAGGAAGAGGGGGTTGGAAACTGTAGTGCACAATGAATTATTCCGCTCCACAGCCATCTGCCCTGGAGGGTTGGAGGACTCCCTAAACAGGAGTCATGAAAGTGGCTGGGAAAGGAGTGAGTTCTCCCCACCCATCCTACCCTGCTGCTTGTATTCTCTTACGATCCCCAGCACAACACCACAGCAGTGGAGGGGGATTCCTTTCTTTTCTCATTTGTTTCCTGGGTTCCTCATTGAAGCATTTGAGAGAGGAAGTGGTCTCCCCACCCAACTTGTGCTATTACCACTCATGGCAGCAGCACAAGCAATGGCGGGGTGGAGAGGACCCCCCCCCCCTTCCTCTCCCAAACATGAGCCCAAGAAGTGGCTGGAAGAAGAAGGAGGTCCTTCCCCCATGATAAATAAATACCCTGCCAGCCACACCTCTCATTTACAGGATCAGGACTTCTATCTGCTGGCCCATGGTGCAGTACTCGAAAGCAGCAGGCAATAGGCTTTGTGTAGATCACCAATTTATTTTCCTCCCCCAGTGCAGACAAGATACAGTTTACAGCATACAGTCTTTTGGTGCTGCCGAGCCTGTCTGGTTCGCTTTCCCTCTCTGGTGTCAGAGCTAGTACCTTTTTAGGTACTAGCTGGGCTGGGCTCCCTGGCTTGGTCTCGCCTCTGGCCCACAAGCTCACATGCATGTTCCTTCTCCCTTGGGTACCTTCTCCTTCAGGACCCGGGACAGCATTGAGTGTAGCCAAGCTGTCAATTCTCTCCCACTGCCAGACCCAGATTGACTCTCCCTGGCCTGGGCTCTCCTTTTATATCCCAGAAAAGGGGTGGGGTTTGAGTGAGGTGGGGTTGTCCTTAAAGGGCCAGTACCCATGCACCGCATCCCTCCCCCCATAAGTAGGATCCTTAATATGGACCCCAACAGGTCCCAGCAAGTTTACCTCATCCAGACTTTCCCCCTTGTCCTGTAGGGCTTCCCTTTTTGCTGCTTCCCCATGGGACCTGCCTGAAGGATCCACCGTACCATTTTTACCAACCTGCCAAAGTGTGGCCAGCAGGTGTCTCTGCTTCTTCCAGCCTTCCCACTCCCAGGCACACTAAATTTGTTTGTTTATTTTTATATATTTATTGGTTTTCCCTCTGACCCACAAGCACTTTCAGCTTGATGCCTCTACATTGTTCATTTCTTCGGGGATCAACCCTGCCAAACAGCTTCCCACTGGCTGGCCCCCACTGCCTCTCATGAGGCTTATTGCCCTGGTGGGCTGTACCTTAGTAGCTCCACGATATTCTATCCTCATTCCTCTCCCTACGACTTGTGAACTGTTCTGACTCACTGGGGTTGTTACCTCAGTTGTCTCCAGCTTAGCCCCCATGACCAATGAGTCCCTTCCAATCTCGATCTCCTTGGTCAACATCTCCGCTTCCGCATCCGCATCTTCCTTACCCTCCAGCTGTACTGAGGGTGCTTCTCCAGTTCCCTCACTAGCTTTGCTTGTTTCCAGGCTTTCCCGCAGGCTCTGTTCCCGAGTGGTAATGGGGGTTCCTACCTAACCGCTGATTTACTGGGACCTCCCTGCTTCCCCGAAGGGCCTCACCCTGTGTTTCTCCCTCTGGATGTGCTTGGGATTCTTCCACCTCTCCAGTATACATACAGGTCACGCTATTAGTCGTCTTCTGTGGTCTGGATCCCAACCTATGCCCCTTAGGTTTCATTCCCCTTCTCCCTACAAATTTTTACATTTCCCCCCAGCAGTACAGGGTAGGGAAAAGATAGAACTAACCCTACCGTACACACACACACACACACCCCGCCAGTGAGAGGTATTTCAGCTTGGGATATTTATTTTTATTTTATTTATTTAAAATTTATATCCCGCCCCTCCTGCCCACAGGGCAGCCCGGGGCAGCGAACAACATTCATTTAAAACAATATAAAATTTTAAAACAATTTAAAATACAATATGTGGGGAAAGGAGGATATCTTATCCTATCCCCATTAATACATTCTACTGTTAGGGTTTCCCCTTTCAATTTCCATTTTAGTTTTAAAAGTGTGCCACTAGTCAGGGTACAGCTGGCCACTGATTTGTGCACCCCAGTGACCAGGCATCCCTGATCTTTACTTTCACTTCCTCTAGCCAGCCCAGACCTTCCCCTGGCCTCCCAGCCCAACCACAAAACTGTTTCATTGCACTCCATATATGTCAAATTTCTGGCCATATGGCCCAGTTTCCCACAAGTAAATTAGAACCACATTCCCTTACCCCAGTCCTTCTGGGGTGGGGGTGGCCCCTTCTTATTGCTGCTGTTGCTGGCTATGGATCCAGGGTCCTTCTTTTCATCCCCCTTCAGGTTCTCATTCTGCTTCCTGGGACCTGAGTGGACCAAAGAGCCTGGGGTTTCTCTTGCTGGTTCTACCTCGAGGAACTCAGCTTGATGGCCTTTTCTAGTCCTGACAGTTGGCGATGCCTCACCCATGCACACTCCATATTCACCATATCCAACAGACTCTTTACAAACTGCTCTAACAACAAGTCTGTTATTTCATCTACAGTCTGTGTTTCCAGTTTCATCCACTGGATCACCCAATCTTTGAGCGCTCATGCAAAATGCCAGGGTGTCATTCTCGTCATGCATTGGACTGCTTGAAACTTTTGTAATAACTCTCTTCCGAGAGCCTTCTTTGGTCCACTATATTGATCTTAAAAATATCATAGTCACTGGCTTGATCCTGGCTTAGCAACAGAAAGGCTACCTGCACCTCCCCAGACAGATTTCCGGCTTGGTGCAACTCTTTACCCCATCCAGCCCCCATAGCCACTCATGTTCCATAGTGACTAAGCCCTGTAGGATTCCCTGATTCAGTTTTGCTTGCACTGCCACAAAATCCTTCAGTACCTTGTGCTACTCGAGATGCCAATCCACTTGGGTCTGAAGCTAGGCCCACTGAACTTGCAGTTGTGCCTCCTGTGCCTGCTGGAAGGCTGCTCACACATCACCTGTAGAAGCTGCTTTTATGGCATTCCCAGGCTCTCAATAACTGCATTGAGAGGGGGCTCCTAGACAAGCCCCCCATAGCCTGGACCCTACTTACCTACGGGACCGCCTCACTCGCCAGGCTCCTGCGGCCTGGGGAGTGAGGCCCCTGCGGTTGACCGAAGGCACCTTTCTTGAGGTCCCTCTGGTTTCCCACTATGGAGAGGGCATTCTCGGTGGCCACACCAAGGCTGTGGAACTCCCTCCCTGCAGAGGCCCATGTGGCCCTGGACCTCACCTCTTTTAGACAAATTTGCAAGACCTGGCTGTTCCGTCAGGCTTTTGGCAAGGGAGACAGGTAGAGTAGGAGGGTGAGGGATAGGGAGGAAGGGCTTCTTGTTTTGTTTCTGTTCTGTTTTTATGACTTCTCCCCTGTAAGAGCCTTTTATATTTGTATTTTAATGTGTTGTTGTTGTTGTTGTTGTTGTTTTTGAGATTGTAAGCCACCCTGAGCTGCTGTGCAGGCGGGGTGGGGTATAAAGTTTCTAAAATAAACAAATAAATAAATAAATAAATAATTGCCCCTCGGTCCACACCCCTCATCTGCTTGATTGGGGCCTCAGTTCACTGTCCCATGGTACCACTTTTCATCTTTGTGTAGCACAGCAATTTATTTTCCACCCTCAGTGCAGACAAGGTACAGTATACAGCATACAATCTTTTTGTATTGTCCAGCCCATCTGGTTCCCTTTGCCCCTGTGGTCAGAACCTTTATCCCACTTTACTGAACTAAAGATTTCTCACACTAATGTAACTCCCCTCATCTCCCCTTATGATGTGGGGGAGGGACAGGGCTCAGAGCAGGTATGTGCCACCCTACCACTTGGGGTGGTTGTTCCTGCCTTCTTGGTAGAGGGGTTTTAGGGGCCCTGGACTCCGATTACTTTTCTTCTCTTGTTTGGGACCTCCGGGGGGAGATCCTTAGTAACCTAGGTATTTGGCACTTAGGTGCCTCCACTCTGGGGGAGTTGTTGCCAAATGAAGAGGCAAATTAGGTACTCCTGCACAGGGATTTCCCTACCCTAGGGATAGGGACCTCAGAAACCACTATTGACAAGCAATATAGGTTTTAACAGATGAGAGAATAGACTTCTGGAGTCCGCGCACAGCCGCCACTCGCTGGTTCCGCGTGACTAGCCGGACTGATGGGTAGGTATTTATCCCTGCTGCACTCCATCCCCCACCAGAAATGCAGTTGCTCCCTGGACCTCTGGTCCTGCATATGCCTGGAGGCTGCATGTAACCTAACAGATGGGAGGCGGCCATATGGGCACACATTCACCCGCATCAGCCAGCATTCGCCCACATGGCGGACTCCATGTGTGTCAGGACAACACTGTAGTGGGAGCTACAGGGCAGGTGGGTGCGGGTGAATATCTGGCAGCCACCTAATAAATGGACAGGTGGCCACCCATCCAGAGGGGGTTACTCTGGGCTACTGTCTCATCTGTTTTCATCCTTTAACAAAGAAACACTATTAACACTAAAACATAAGCTGGCAAATATGTCTAGATAATAGATATAGTAAAATAATTTGGCCCAATTATTCAGTGTAAATGTGTATGGGCTAATGGTTTGGGATTAGATATATTGTTTTCTTAAACTCAGAGGTGGCATACAGGGTTTTGAGTTCTGTTTCAGTTCTACAACAAATCAAGTTAAATTCCGTTTATCAAAGCATAAATCTACTTAATACTTTTTTATTGTCCTTCTGTCTACCCAAATAAACCCTGATATTTACTTAGAAAAATTATTAGTGTTTTGGGTGGTTTTTTGCACTGATTTTCACCCATTTTTGTTGTTGTTGTTGTTGCTGTTGTAATCAACACTGATAAATTCCTTGGAAAAATAAAAGAAAATAAAAATTGAAAACGAAGGGTCCTATGAATAGCACAACTCCCATTCACTTTATTGGTGGAGGATTGCATCCTCCGTATATGCCAGGCTTTGCTTCAGAAAAGAGGTGCAGACATGGGGAAGTACAAGACTGTTTTTTATATAGTAATTCTAACCATAAAGCATTTTGTGGGGATGGGGATTGTGCATTTTATATTATATTTTTAGTTTACTTTCTCTAAGCTGCCCTGAGTTTCTTGTGGGAAAGGGCAGGATATAAATCTATATTTATTATTATTATTATTATTATTATTATTATTATTATTGGAGATTGCTGAAAGTTGATAAAGGTGATATCATTCTCTACCTACTGTATGCAAGGGAGGATTGGGGTAATTAAATAGGACTATGTTATATACACATACAGGGTGCAACAGGGTGCAATCCTCTGACCCTCGTAAACTGCACCTACGTGAGGTGCAAGGCCAAGACACCCCCGCTCTAGCGTGTATGTGTGCTGCATGTGCAGCAAGCCGCATGGGGCAAAGGCCTGACCCACGCTGCTGTGTCCCCCAAGCCCACACACCCCGCAGCCCGGAGGATGGAACAAGAGCTGCGGGGTGTGAAGGCGCCGGGGTTGCAGCAGTGCGGGTTGCGCCTTTGCCCTGTGTGGCTTACTGTGTGAGTGGGGCGCATGTGGGCCTGAGTGCCCGCTGTCCGGCTCACCACTGCACCTGCCGCCAGCGTAAGCCAGCGGTAGGATTGCACCCACAGTTTTTTGTGTCTTGTTTCCCTATCTTTGAGGACTGAGGGCCAAATCCATCATTAATGCAAAACTAACGTAAATAGGAATAGTGGAGATTTAGTCCTTTTGTCCTCAGTCCCATTCCAACAGAAGTGAGCGGCAAGAGTCCCACTGACATTGGTGTAGAACCAATCCTTGAACCTATTAGATGCTTGGACACCTCCTAAATGCTTTGCTCTCTGCTGGTTGGCTGCCATCCTCCTAAAAGTGGCTACATTTTGGTACTGCCTGCCTATGTGAATTGTTTTAAAACACTTCGGGTTCTTTTAATATGGAAGGTGCTGAATGAAGTACACTGTGACTGTTGGGAGCTGAGCTGACTTGGCTGAGTATTTCTTCATTACCATGCATGAGTATCCATGTATTTTAATTTAAATAAAATTGGCATTTTGATATTGGTTCTGAAGCATGTGTATTTTCATTACTGGTAGCTGGTAAGACAGGAAGCAGAGTGCAAATTTACTCAGCAGTTCTGAGATGCAAAATTTGGACTGACTTCCAAATTTAAGAGTGGAGTGGGAGTACAAAGTCATTCTTGTGTTGCAAGTACTAATGGAGATTCTTGCATGAATTAATACGTATGTGTGTGCACTAGTGTGACTGAATAGTTGCTTGGTATTCTGACAAACAGTAAAATGCCAGTCCAAAACAGATCTGTTCCTTGTATTGAAGTAATTCCTTGTTGGTATAATAGGTAGTGGTACACCATTGTACAAAAAAAAATCTGTTTCATGTCATCTGTTTCTGAAGATGGTATAAAAATAAGATCTTAGTGGTATTTTTTTTCTGAAGATGCTGTATGTAGAAATTGTCCTGTTAGGGATAGTTTGTGCTTGGATGCAGAAGGAAGCAGGGAAGAGGTATAACAAAAGGTCTTCACATCCTCTCCCCCATGCAAAGCATGGTACAATTGCAGTCCCTTGAGCAGAAGAACCATATGGAACGAATCACAAGGCCAGCCCTACCTACTTCATTATATTGTAAGTTCCCTAGAAAAGGGATTGTGGGCGCATTCTGACGTGCATTTAATTCACACAGCAGCGGCGGCGGCATCGTGCGATTTAAAGCAACGCGCACTTCCGGGTTGGTGTGAATGCACCAATTCAGCGTAACGCGAACTGTCGGAGTGCGGTTTTAAAAGCTGCTCGGAGGAGCTTTTAAAACTGCACTCCAACAGCTCGCATTACACTGAAATGTGCGCACTAGGTGCATTCACACCAACCCGGAAGTGCGCGTTGCTTTAAATCGCACAATGCCGCCGCTGTTGCTGTGCGAATTACGCGCACATCTGAATGCAGCCTGTGTCTTCACATATGTGTAGACACTACTCTAATATTAATAATAGCGATAGCACAGCCCTGCTTCTCACGCCAACAACAGAAACTCCTGCACAATGAGAAATGGCTGCACTTGTACTCTCTGGAGTTCTGGAAGGCATTAGGCCAAAACTTGCCTCGATGGGGGGAACTCAGCTCTTACTGAGGCAGTTCATTTCCAGACTGATCTGTGTGACTCTGTTTCTTAGAAGCATGATTGAACCTAAGTTCTGAAACAATACTATTAATAGACAAATGCCAGTCTTACTTACACGTATCACATACTTGAACTAATTCCCGTATTTCCTTCTGAGACCTTCAATGTCTTGTCTAAATTTTTCCTAAATAAAAATTATGTATGGAGGGGAACATTCCCAGAAGTTTACCTGTTACATGTAGGGAATGTCGGAAATAGAAGAGCTTCCAACTGCAGTCCTGCCTACATGGGATGGTTTTTCTTGCCCTGTGAAAACCATTCCTTGACAGCCCATGTCTCTAATTGTTGCCTTACTATTAGTGCTGAGGCCTGCCTGAACTTCCAGCAGGAGGACAGGAACTGGGCCTGACCATTGTCAGCAGTTTGACTGGTCAGGCAAAGTGATCGAGAAGGTGGGCAAGGAGACGAGTGAGATGTGGGCCCAGATGTAAAGCAGTCTGTTCCAGCCCATTCATCTCCAGAGCTCTCTGCTTGAGCATGTTGCCACCACGACCGCGAGCGTTGTTACTCAAGGGCAAGTGCCATTTCCTTAATCCTGTCGGTCATTTATGCCCCCGTACGTGGAATTTGCCTGCCCACCTTGGTTCTCCCCGCACTCCACACACCCCCAGGGAAAGCACCCAAGCCCTCTCCGCACTGCACTCACACCAGGAACAGTTCCTGGGCTAGGCATGACTCCCCCCGCCAATTATTACTGCACATCTCCCTCAAACACTCCTCCACAGCTGAATCTGCGGGAGGAGAATTGGGAAGATGTCTCCCCACCTTCCCTGCCCCACCTCCCACATGTCAGTGCACCCAGCTGCCCCCAAACAGGAGCAGGCACAAGAAGAAATGTTTAATTTTTTTTAAAGATAAAATTATTTTTCATAACTTATGGTTTCCATTTTTCTTCTGGGAAAGGAGGGAAGTTGGGGGGGTGGGGGGGAGGCAGGGCA
Source organism: Sphenodon punctatus (assembly GCA_003113815.1). NCBI lineage: Eukaryota > Metazoa > Chordata > Lepidosauria > Sphenodontia > Sphenodontidae > Sphenodon > Sphenodon punctatus. The sequence continues at coordinate 2,952,655 of QEPC01010693.1, forward strand.
TAGAGAATGGTGGTATAACATAGTGATAAGCCACTTTGGGGGCTGGGGGTTAAAAGGAAGGGGGTGGCGGGTACATCAAAATTGGGTTGTGGGGAGTCCTCTGGCCTTGTACTTGCACTTGAGTATGTGTGTGTGGGGCAGGGGGGAGTGCTATAGTAGCCCAGTGGAAAAAAGCCCAGGTGCAAAGGGAACGACCATGGGAAAGCCATAGGCAGAGGTTGGGTGCTGGCCAGTTGCAGAATAACTGACTGCATGCCTGTGCCTCTGTGCTTCCTACTGTCATTCCCAGCTAGCCTCCGAATGCCAATAGGAAACACAAACAAAACAAATATGTAAAATATATTAAATAAATCCCACCTCCAAACAGCTTATAGTAATTGAAACAATAAAACATAATCCTACATATAACACCAATTCCACCCTGCCCATGCCCAAGCACACAAAACCCACCCCTTTTCCCACCCCACCCATTCCCACTCCTTTCCCTCTCACGCAAGAGAGTTCCCAATCCCTCAGGCACTCCCCCATATCTCACCCAGGAAAGCACCCTTCCCCAGGCTACCACAAGCCCATACCCCACCCTTTCACAGAGGGGTCATGGCTATATCCCACCCCCACCAAAACTGTTCACACCCCAAATTCCCTTTAACACACATTGATCCAAAAGTACATATAAAATACATTCCCCACCTCATCCCCCACCAATCCAACCCTCCCACTCCTCCAACTTTCACTTTCATGAGTTCCCTTTCCCCTGAATAATACTCACCCCTCATAGAGGGGCCATGGTTAAACTATAAAGCTACACAACCTTCCATTTTACCACTCCCCTGTCTCTCACCCAAGGGACTCTGCCCAAACAAACCCGTCACACCCATCCTTCCCACTCTCCCCACCCATGAAACAATCCCATAAAATACAACTCTGTCCTCATACAGATACAACAATGCAAAAAACCAAGGCATTAATAGAAGGAAGGGCTAAAAGCAGCAGGGCATGTGGGCAGTTGTGGAGGTGCACCCCAAGTGGAGCTCTGGGTGTAGCCAGCCCTGCACACCAAACGTGGTCAGTTGGAAGTTATCCTGGGTGAGTAGGCCTGTGTCAATTCTTGATTCCAGCTGATAAGATGCCAAGGTTGCTAGATGAACATCTAGAGAAAAATGGGGTGTCTCTAGCTGGAAATCAATTCTGGCCGCAATTTATCTCCAGTGGTGCATTTCTGTCACAAGCAGGTCAGCGCGCATGTCAGTTCATCTAAAAATGTAACCGATATTAACACCATGGAAGTATGGAATTTTTCCATTGGGGTAGGGTTGGGGGGAAACCACTGAATGTTAAGAATGAGCAGGTGGGGCAATCTGCAAGGCAGTGAAGGTCACTGTACTCAGAATGTATGTGGGAGCCGAGCTGCCTGTTGGCTAAAAGCTACTAATATATTTCCTTATCTTTTGAAAGTAACCGTTTTTGCTTGCAACAATCTGAGCGGCCATAATGCCATAGAAAGCTATTGCTGTGGGTTTTTCTCCCAGGTAAACCAAATGGCTTTGGCTTTTTTCTATGGGTTCTGTGGCCGCCCATGGTATGGGGTCCAGAGAAGTTGGAGGGTGATGGATACCCTGGCTTTTGCTGACATTTGGGTGAGGCCTGATGTACAGAGAGAACTGTCAGACCCATCCTCCAAGACAGCCTATGTGCTCATAGGTTGGCATGTGTACACAGTGGGGTTCTATGTATGCATCATGGAGTGCAGACACCACATAGCCCTGTTGCAGTTCCAAGTTCAGCAGAATGGAAGAGTAAGAGCCCAGAATGAGATGAGAAAGTGGGATGTGAAGGAGATTATAACTTTTATGGATGTTTGTGCGCTGCCAGAAGTAGAACGGTCACTAACCAACTGAGGTTGAACCTTCCCTGCCCCAACACTGCCCTGGTAACTGCAAGAGGATACCCGCAGGGTCACCGGGAGTGTCACTATTGGATGGCAGAGATTAATCTCTTTGGGAAAAGTGACTTGGGGTACAGGGAATGTGAGGTAACTGAAGGAGAACTTGTTGCCCTATACAAGTTTTGGACACTCTGATAAGTGCAGAGCACCTTCAAAAGCATTCCTGCTTTTGAAGGTGCTCTGCACTTATCAGAGTGTCCAAAACTTGTATAGGGCAACAAGTTCTCCTTCAGTTACCTCACATCCCTGTTTTCAGCCCCAACTGTATGGTAATGCAGAAGATGCTAGAGAGGGTGTTCAACAGGCACATGTCTGGGGGTTTTATGCGATCTGCCAGGGATTTCCAACACCACAGTGGGTTAGACTCCAATACAACTGTGTGCTACTACCCACCAGTACATCACTGTGAACCATGGATGCGAGAAACAGGTGGTTACAACTTTGTAAATACTGGGTGTTTTTACACACACATTTCTCCTGCATGTTTGCTGTTACTTTCTGTGTGTCTAAATCACTCACCCAGATCTTAAACATCTGGCTCTTTGAACCAGATGTTCATGTTCTCACAGATTTAAGAATTCCTTGATCTCTCTGGTTTTACAAATCTGGATCCTGTAACATCCAGATGTCTCCCAGAATTTGTGTGTGTAAAAAGTTCTCCTGGTAAACCGCTTTGCTCCAGGCAGTTGTGGTTACTTGGTTACCATGGCAACCCCTCACATCTACAGCTTCGGATACTTTAGGCTGCCTCAGGGCAGCGTGTGTGTGTGTGTGTGTGTGTGTGTGTGTGTGTGTGTGTGTGTATGAAGAATGCATCCAGGAACTTACTTGTGAACTTGTAAACCCAGAAGATTGAAAGTCTAGTACTTTAAGGTGTGTGTAAAAATGCCCACTGATTGCTTCAATTTCAATTATTACTTTCACTTTCAGTTTTCACTATAGGTGCTCAATAAAGTGTGTGATTTGCTCAATAAACTCAGCATTCCGTGCATAGCAAAAGATTATTTCCAGCTGCCGAGTGCTGGCAGGTATAAACAATGGAATGAACCTCCATGGGTGGTTGGGGGTAGCAGGTGCTGAACATTCTCCCAGAGTCATAGTAGCTTGGAAGAAAGACAGCTGGTGTGGCTTCTTCCCATGGTTCACCATGGCTGCGAGTCATCATAGAAGGTGGGTGGGTGGGTGGGTGGAGCACGGTGGGGAAGTACGCCTGCCCATGTGCTAGGTTTGTCACACTAAACCTGTGAGTGGGGGCTGCCCAAACGCACAAGAAATACACGCAGGGGGCTGCTCATTTGTTAGGCCCTAAATGTTATACATATGAGTGGGGGCTGCGACTCCAGGGGGCTACTGTCTCATTTGTTAATCAGTAAGGGTGTCAACCCGCACTAATTTTCGGGTGCGGATTGGTTAAGGGTATGTTTAAGTGTTATTTTCCTGGATTTAATTACAGGTATGGGAATGGACCCGTAATTTAAAAAAAAAAAAAAAAACCCACCAAAACTGGTTAACCCCACAACTCATCTTTCCCACTCACCCCTCCACCTCCGGGGCCGTGGTATGGTACTTACCAACCTTGGGGTGAGCTTGAATGAAGGTCAGGTGGGCTGCTGCTTGATTGAAGATCTGGGGGTGGGGGGTCCTCCTGTGTGGAGCCCCTCTCCCTCCCCCCCACCCCGCAGCAGGCTCCGGGAGGTCCCTGCTCCACAGCACACATGTGCAGAATGGCCACCAGGGCCATTCTGTGCGTGTACAGCCCTTTTGCAAAATGACGCTGGCAGTGTTGGCGCCATTTTGCAAAAGGGCAGCTATTCTGCATTTACACAAATGGGCCATTTTCATATGCGCAGATGCTGCTGGCGAGGGAGCCTGCTGAGGGGGCTCCTCCACACAGGAAGAGCCTCCCTGAACCTTCAAACAAGCAGCAGCCCAAGGGACCTTCAATCAAGCCCACCCAGAGGCCGGTAGGTACAATACCAGGGTGGTGGGAGTGAAACCCAGGTAATTTGTGGACCTCAGTTACGAACTGGTACAGATTACTCCCGAACAGCCCGTTATGGGCAGTTATAGATTAATCTGTACCATAGTTGACATCCCCAACAACCAGAGCTACAGCTCTGTGAGGAGAGGCTTCCTTGGAACTCGACAAAGTCCCTTCCTGCAAATTCCTAGAGGCTAAAACTTTCCCCAGCAGTGTAGGGAGGCCATACCTCTCCTTTAAAGTGTACACTTCTGAAATATACGTGCTGCAGGGCTGCACTGGTACCAGTGATGGAGTTCCGTCTGTAGTTCTTTTATTTGAATTGAAGTTTGTAAATTTCATATAGTAACGGCAAATAGTTCTGATGTTGCATTGTTATTGGTTTGGGGCTTGGAGGAAGCGGTGTCTCACTGGCACTGTGGAACTCAGAGTGGTTAGGCGGCTGCTGCTGATTGGCATCTAGGGGCTGATCCAAGGTCTTCATGGCTACTGCCATGCGATGCACACTGGGTGCACACACACAACATGTGTGTAGCACAGTGCTGAGTGCCAGCAGCAGCAGTGCCAAAAGTGACTGGAAGCTCCTTCCCCACCCCCGGGAAGGGAGGGGGGAAGAGGGCCGTGAGCTGTTTTTTTTAGCCCAAGTCTGCCACAGTCTTGCCTCTGCTTTGCAGTTCTGTTCCCTGACCCATCCCAGGAAGGGGGGGGGTCAGCAGTAGGAGACTGAGACAGGGCTGCGATAGCGGCGTCGTGCATATGTGCATGTTTGTGCATTGCATGTGTGCGAAGCAGCGGAGCATGGATCAGGGCCTTACTGAGTGGCAGTTAGTTAGTGAGAGATTGTTTGTTCTGATAGGAGAAAATGAAGTTTCCTGCGGGAGAGGAGCTGAAGGAGTTAGCTCTGAGAAAAGGTTGCCCTTGAAAGCAGGAGCTGAGAGGCCCTGGGTTTGCAGGGGCTCCTAGAGAAGTATTTATTATAGCATTTCCCTTAGGGGACCATTTGTAGATTAAACCCTGATGATAGAGCTTTGGACTTGCATGCCTGAACCTGGCAAAAGTAAGCCGGATGTGAAAAACCTGAGTCAGGTAGTTTGTAGTGTTAACCTTTTATTTTATTCCCCTGCCCGGTTTCCCCCCTTTTGTTGAAGTCAGACTGGTTATTGCAATAGGTTACAACACACATTTTAATTTAAATAGATGTTGAAAATATCTACTTTCTTGACAAACGGTGACATCATCTGTTTTGCTCTTGAAAAATCAGTCTCTCTCTATATGCTGCCCTGCAATGTCTTCAGTCTTGGAAACATGTTCATTTTAAATGTAATCAGAAAAGATAATACGCATCAGTTCTGGAGAGGTGCTAGAATCATACAATTGAGCACTTAGAAGTTTGGAGTATTAAAAGGGAGTGTCTTGCATTTAAAATTATAGGAATTTTGGAAGAAATAATGTGGTGTGCCTTTTTTTTTAAAAGGGTAGGCTATTTCAAATGGGTTCTTCAACATTATAGGTATTATTAATAAGAATAGTAAAAATATTTAGCACTAGATGCTGACCGCACTTATAGAAAGCACAGTCCTTGTCCCATACTGTGTTTTCAGTCTAAGAGACTTCTCCCCACCCATTCTATCTAATGTCATGTAATTTGAAGCATTCCTAATAGGTTTGTCTCCTTAACATGCAGGCAATAGGTTTAAAATTGAGTTGCACCGATCTTTCAAAATCATTTTGTGCTTTTGTCTTGTCTACTCATTTTCTTTCTCCTTCTCCTGCCGTGTACCTGCAAAAGAGAATCGCCTGTCCTCCTTATAGTGACTGACAGGAGGATTGGGGGGTGGGGGAGGGGGGGTGAGTCCTCATCACTTTCTCTCTATAGCACAAACCCAGCTTTGCACACAGTCCTTTTATAATCCTCCTCTCCATCACACTGCCTCAGCACATCAGGAATCTGACAGGGGCACCTGTCCCTGATGTGTTGAGGCGCAGTGATGGAGAAGAGGCTTTGTGTGCTGCAGAAAGAAAGTGATGATAGCTCACAAAAGCAGGGAAGGTTTGTTATTTCATTAGGTGAAGGATTCAGCTTTTGTGTGTGCAACTCCACACTCACTCTTAGGACACCAACAGGTCGCAGAAGAGTTATATGTGTCATTGCTCAACAATGGAATTTTGTCAATTTATTTCTACATGTTTAGGGTTTAGACATCTTGTTAAAGCATATGTTATATTTCAGCTTCCTTGTTAGGAATATATTGGATTGGTTATGTGGGCTAGTGATGAAGGTTTCTTGTGCATTGTTTGATGGACAGAACTGTACCTCAGTTAATGCTTGTATTATTTTGAATGGCCTATATGAAAATTCGGTCTATATACCATTAATCAAAGGCTGCCTGACTACTATTTAAAGTGGTTAGAAGGAACTGGGGCCCTAACACCAGGGTGGTTAAGAGAGATTGATGATGACTTGAGGTTCCTAACAAATGGGTGTTTTTAAACGAAATGCTACACCCCTTGGCCACCCAGAAGCCACCCATCCGACTGCCTATCTGAAGGTGGAGCAGGAGGATGCACAGTCCTGTAGCACCCACTCATGGAGCTCTGCCAAGAAATCCACAGTGCTCCATGTGGAGCAAGCCAAAAGACCGACACCCACACATCACCTACATGTATTAACAGCAGCAGCCAGCCATGCCAGCAAACCGGTCCACTGCTCATAAGCACTGTGGGAAGGGGACACAGCCTTTTCAAGTCACAGGAATTGGCAATGAGCACTGGGGAGCCTGGTTCCCCAGCGCTCATGCTGGGACATGTCAATTTGAAAGGTCAGCCTAGCACACTTCCCACTCTCCTGTGGTCTGTGGCAACGGGACTTTGAGGTGTCTGCCATGGTAGCGCTGGGAGCCGCCCGTTAGAATTGCTCCCCACACGCTCCACCTGAATGGGTGCTCCATCGCAGGACCGCTCAGCAACCACGGACATCCCCCCTCCCAGCCTTGCTTGTTTAAGAACACCCAATGAGTGGGGACCCCAGGTGGGATCACAATATCTATGGATGGGGTCATGATCTCCATTGATATTTTGTATATTTTGTATGGCTTTATTGTTTTTTGGGGGGGTCACAGGAATATATTTAAGTCTCAAAATGGGTCATGTGGGCAAACATCCTGGGGAAAACAATCATACTGCTTTTCTTTAGCACCTTACCTGGCTTAAGCCTGGCATTGTGTCCCTTCCACACTCCCATGGTTGTAGAATAATGAACAGGTGGACTATATTAGGATGAGAAGATTGCAATCTTCCTTTTGAGAGAAAATAAGAAAACTAGCTTAAACACGATACATTTGCCTGTTTTTTTAAAAACAAAGATCTTGCAAAGAGTGACTGATCCTGAGGGGTGTGAGGAGCAATCCATTCCCTGCAAGCTGTCTGTATGAAAGATTTCAAGAGCAAGGGAGAGGCTGCGTTCACACAATACGCTTAGTATGGGAAAAACCCTCCCCTCGCTTCATTTCTTAATGTTTGGAAGAGTGAGGTGTAAAGCGCAGGTAAGTCACAAAAAGTTAAAACAGAAAGCAAGGTTTGATAGTTGCTCTAGATCTCTCTCCTGCATCTCTCGTAATGTGTGGAGAGTTGAATTCGGCTCTTGGGTCTGTCTGATGAAGGACCTGAAAGCTTGCATACCTCCACCCACTGGAGTTGGTCCGATAAAATATACTTGTCTCCATTGCCTATATTTGGCACCAACATGGCAATCTTACTTTCTCTGCACTGTCCCATAAAGTCAGCGCAGAACACTGTGGGACACCTGGCTGTGGCTACGGCAATATGGGGTCACTTTTTAAATGGGGGAAGAGAACATAGGAACATTTTAAAAGCCCAATTACAATATCTCTGGAGAAATTGAAAAGAGGTAAGAAAGCGCTTGTGTGAATGCAGTTAGAGACTTTGCTCTCTTGAAACTGTTCTCCAGGAGACTGATCTAGAATTATGCTGCTAGGATTTCATTTTTACTGTTTATCAAATAAACCATTATGATTATTGTCTACATAAACATTCATTGTAAAAGGTACATCAGAGGTCATCTAGTCCAACACCCTGCTCATTGCAGGAAATCCTCAGCTACAGTTGGCCGTCCAGTCTCTGTTTGAAAACTGTCAGCGAAGGAGAGCCCACCACCTCCTTAGGCAATTTGTTCACTGTTGAACAGCTCTTACTCTTAGGAAGTTCTTCCTAACATTTACCCGAAATCTGCTTTCTTGTAATTTGAGCCCATTATCCAATATTCAGGTGCACTGCTTTTTTTAGGGGGGAGGAGGCTACTTCTTACCTCTGGATCCAAGCTTGAGAGACATATCCACATGGATAAGCAGGGCTGAGACTTGGCTCCACTCCCTGTGGAAATGTGATTTTTAAAGTTAGCTCAAGCAGTTTTCAAAGTGATTGCCGACACACCGAAGGAGACAGGACACAAGTGCTGGGATTTAACAGCCGCACTCTTTATTCAGATCAGATTACAATTAATATTGGGTGGGGACAAATCGCCTAGTGCGATGCGGGTTCAGTACTTGAACTTGACATTCCAACAGTAACCCAAACAAACCAGGGGTGGCTTCGATGTACCCTCGAATTACCACACCAACCGTGAACATCACGTCTCCCCTCTCGGTGGCCCCAGCCACAGGTGAGAGGGACCCAAACCTTTGATCTTGAGTAAGGATAAAGGTGCCGACAGACGGGGGACCATACCTGTCCCTACCGTCCTCGCTCGACACCCCTCCCAGGGAGGCTGCCCCGCCGCTTGCCATACCCCACTTTTCCGGCAGATGGGCCTTCCCAGCTCTTAAGGAGAGGACTCTTACTTATGATCAATCTAACCTACTGTAACTTACAGTACTGGACCCCTGCCAGAGTGTGACAATAATGAACGAGCACAACACCACCCTCTTTTTAGGAGATAACTAATTAGCCAAATAACCGCACTGCGAGGAAGGCGAAAAACGAGAACCTNAGGGTGTTATTACCTGGGGGAAAGGGAGGGGAGAGCAGAGTGGCAGTAAGCTCCTCCAATCAATGCAGCCCCTCTCCCCACAGATCTTCAGTCTCTTTGGTTTTTTGCTGGATCCCTGTTTGTAGCTACTTTGCAACAAATCCTGCTTTAAACTGCACAGGTAGCAGCCTTCCTCTCCTCGGCTCCCACTCTCAGCTACTCCAAGCTAAGCCCTCCTTGGCTCTAGCCTGCCTCTCTTCACTGCTCAGCCAACCTAACCCACACACTGAGCTTTATAGCTCTGGTGCCTCCACAGGTGTTTCCTGTGAAGCACTGTCTTCCACTGGTACCACATCTGTATTCATTAGCCCAGGCATGGTCGTGGTTCTTGTTCTGTGGCAGTATTTGCACTGTCTGCATCAAATACCCTGCCACACTGTACTTACCCAAGAATCTTAGTGGATTGTTGGAATCAACTGTGCAAGGGCCCCATGCTCTTGTAACGTCCTCTACGGTCCACTGGACATAGGGCTGCCATGTCAAAAAATTTTTTTTTTAAAAGAGAGATAAATATAGCTGTGGGGACATCCATTATGTTCTATAGAGCTGTGAGGTTCTGTAATATGGAATGTCCCTTAAAATGTTTCTTAAAACAGCCGCCCCGAACTGTTTCAGGAGGGGCGGGATATAAATGTGAATAAATAAATAAATTAATTAATTAAAATAAGAGACATCTGGCAACACTACAAAGGTGTAGCAGTGCTATTAAAGAATCTTCTGCCTCTGGATTCCACCTTTGAAGAATGGAGAGACCGACTGAATCAAGGGAGGAGGTACCACAGTGCACATGTTTTCTGCTTTACAGGTAGGTTGAAATTGTGTTTTGAATTGAAATTTAAAACAAGTGTTGAAACTTCATAGGCAAAATTTCAAATGCATTTTCAATTTGCATATTCACCAGCCAAGTCAGATTTTTATTTGAAATTGAAATTGCAACCAGCCCTTGCAAGGTTGTTAGCGCGGCAAGCTTCTTCTGACAATACTTGACCCAGAGGGAAAGTCAGTATGGGCTGTTAGTGTTTGTCCCCCAGGATCCAGGTTTTGTGTGAGTGCATGTGAAAGAGGGGAAGAGAGACGTATCAGGGTAGTGATCCAAGTACAATGTGTGTAACTCCTTGGATTCAGGAGCGTAGCTACAGTGGAGTGAGGGGGGTCAGTTGAGAGTGGCTGCAGGACCCAGGATCTGACAGGACCCTTTGCAAACAACTTGAGTGCTACTAGGAATTTTCCGAGAAGAGAATGAGATTAGTTCACCATTGCCACAAAATATTTCCTAGCTGTGCCAACATTGCTGACAAAGGGGCTTGCCAAGAAAGGAGTTTTCAGAGTAGGCAGGGGTGGAATGCTGACTTCACTCCTCATGCAGTCTTAAAATGTCCTTACTGATAGGGTTGCTGCTACTTGGGAACGAGGGTGCTGGGAGCTGGGGCAACGCTGCCTTCATGGGTGAGCATTACCCCCACGTGGGGATCCTGTCCATAATTGAGACATGAGCCCAGGCCCACTACAGTCTTGCTACACCACTGCCTGGATTCCTTGGCTTTTTGATGGTATGCTAATTTTTCTTGATCAGAGGAAAATTTACGTCCAAAAATGGGATCCAAAGATTTGTGTCCAGAAATACCTTTGTGTAGTAAGGCATCTGGAGACAAACTGAGTAGGGTTGCAGTGGGTCCAACCAAACTGCATGGTTTTGACATAGCACAGCCACATGGAATTATCAGTTTCCTTGTGGGCTTTAAATGCAGGGGTTATGAAAAGCAAGTGATGAGCCTTCAGAAGCAATTCAGTTTTTGTCTGGGACAGAGGATGCCTGGATGGTGGAAAGACTACAAAGAGAGAAGCAGTTTGGGGGACTCTGCTGTGGATAGAGATTGTAGAACTTCTGTCATGGGGCATTGTCTTGCTTTCCATCTCATTCCTCCTCAACATGTAAAAGTGTCAATCAGCACCATAAAATTACAGTCCCCTCTCCCAAGAAGGAAACTAGCCCTGGAAAGGCCCTTTAATTTCTCACCTTATGGAAGAGGGATCGGCAGTCCTGTATATCTACATTTCTTTGAATGGTGTGCACAGTGAAAAGACCCGATTTCCCTGCTGGATGTTGGAACTGAAACAAAACTTTCATTGTGACCTCATTAACATGGCAGAAAATAAAAATGCCAAGTTATTTTTTCAGGAAATTGAAACTGTTATCAAACATGCAATCTTTTTTCTTATAGGCATTAAGGTATTTGGTCTTTACCTCAGTGCGAAGCAAGGTAATGTACTTTACTGAGAGTTTACAGTAACTCACCAGTCCACAGGATAGTACATGGGGTATTTTTCCTTGGGAAACAAAATTGTAATGTTATAAACTCCTCCAAAGCACTGATGCAATATTTATGTCACACTCTGCTGGCAGATTTAAGCATAATATTGCAGACTGGCAAGGGGTTTATTATGGACTAAACTCTTTGATTAGTTTGTCAATGTTTAATTTAAAGTTCTACTGCAAAGGAAATGTAAACAAATTCTTGTTTATAGTTCTTATTATAGACAGTGGAGATTTTGGCTTTAATGACTTAGATTGAATTACATAGATTTTTCTTTGCTCTCAAAACACAACAGTTAAATAGTTGGAGTTGAATCACTTAAATGATGAGCGTATGATGAGCACAATGGAAGGGGATTTAGCTACCTTTCAGTTTGCTTTGCTCTGGTTCTTGTTTCCTTTGCTCTGGAAAACTAACCTTTGCATACTACTTTTGAAATTTACCAGCATATTTTTTCCTGTGGTTATAAAAATGAATTATCAACAGTCATTTTCTAAAGAAGCAATAGCTATGGAGGGCTTTTTCAGCTGTGAATTATTTCCATGTAATTGTATTGATGTCAGCTGGTCTGAAAATGGAGGGCAAGTGCCCTGGTCTACGTATCGCCTTAGCTGATGTTACATTTTATTTTTTGATTCACCTTTTAGGGCATGGCGGAAGCTAGTTCCCTTAATAAACATTTGAATATCGCCTTAGAGTATGTACTCGGGGGCAGAAGCGAGTGGGTAGCTTGCTCAGCTCTTGTTAGTGTCATTTTACTCCTACTGCTGTGCAGCAGGGTTTCCTGTGATCTCTGGTGGCAGTAATCTTTTCAGTTGCTGCAGAGCTATCAACTCCACAATTGATCAGGAGTTATTTGTGGCACCAAAGTTGCAAAGTCACTGTTGTGCAGCAACATTCACACAAATGTGTCCTCTCTAGGAGTAGGCGATAAGGCAGTTTGTCCCTGGGAGGACAAATTGTCATCCGCTTAAGTAGAATTTCTCTGGCCATACAAAAAGTTTGACTTCTCAGAAATTCTACTTAAGCAGATCATAAGGAAACCCATTGACCTAAATAATGAATATATAATAACAATATGCTATTGTTATTATTTTAATTTTATTATTTTATTTTATATATATATATATATATATATATATATATATATATATATATATATATATATATATATATATATATTTGTAATCCTGTCAGTTCTGACTGGGAGCTTGGGTGGGCTGGAGAAAGGAAAACCTGGTGTTTACTCCTTTTACAGACTGCTCAAGACTCCCAGAATCAGAACTGACAAGATTTCACATACACACAGATCTGCTTGGCTGTCAGCATGAGACTGCATGTCGAGAGAGCTGAAGATGGAGAGAACTAATGTTTCCTCACACCCATCTCGAACCTGCCTAATGTGCGCTCTCGCCCTGACAGGGTATACACACACTATAGTATTTTAACCACATTCTGCAAAGACATCATTAATACACTCGGAGGTCTTGATAATTTTAGCTAGGTGGGTACGTGCTATCCACTTTTTTAAAAAATTGAGTTATCAGGGTTCAGAATTCAGCTCATCCAGATCAAGGGAATTCTACCTTGCTGATTTTGTTAGATCTTTCAGCAGCCTTTTATAAAGTTGATCTTGGGGAGTTGTTGACAGGACTGTGGGACCTGGCAGGGGTGTGCGGGGCAGCTCTTGGGTGGTTCTGTTCTTTCCTGTCAGAGAGGTCCCAGGAGGTAGTGATGGGTAATTGCTTGTCATCCCCTCAGGACCTCCCCTGTGGCATCCCACAGGGTTCTATTCTGTCTCCCCTCTTGTGGTTTCAGATGTGTAACTGAAACCACTGGGTGAGGTCATTTGGAGGTTTGGGGTGAGACGTCATCAATATGCTGATGACACCCAGCTCTACCTCTCTTTTTCATCTGACCCAGGTCCTGCAGTCTCAGTGCTTACCCAGTGCCTGGCTGTGGTTGGGGACTGGATGAGGGTAAGCCGATCGAAGCTGAATCTTAACAAGACTGAAGTGATGATGGTTGGCCGGCCCTGTGTGTTGGGGGCATTGGGACTCCTGTTGTTGATGGGGTCTGGCTCCCTTTGGTCACTCAGGTTCACAGCCTTGCAGTGCTTCTAGACCCCTTACTGCTCCTGGATAATCATTGCAGCGGTGGCCAGGAACACTTTGCAACAATTTCATCTGGTGAGGAGGCTGTGGCCTTTTCTTTCTGATTCAGACATGGCCGCTGTAATTGGTAACCAACCATTTAATAACCTTCCCCAAAAAGGGAAGGTTAGAGACCGGGCAATAGCTGGCTGGGGAGTCTAGATCTAAAGGTGGTTTCTTAAGCAGGGGCCGGATGACTGCATTTTTAAGAGTATCTGGCATCCTACCCCCTGAAGAGAGGCGTTGACAAACTCAGCCAGCAATGACCCCAATGTCTCCCCGCTGGCTTTAACCAGCCAGGATGTGCAGTGATCTAATTCACAAGTGGTTGCCTGCAAGCAAATCCTCTGCATCGGTGAAGATACCAGATGAAACTGATCCAAACAAACATAACCCCAAACCCGGACTATGCAGTTAAAATAGCAGCACCCAAGTTGTGGTGAATATGTGCAATTTTGTCTGCAAAGTAATTAATTAAAATAATGTAGCAGGCAGTAGATAATTCTAATTAGGGCTGTAGCGGAATATCGCAGCGGTAGCTATTTCCGGCGGAAACAGTGTTTCTGCAATTAGTGGAACGGCATGGCAGAGGCTTTCATTCCGCTAGTTTCATTCCGCGGTTCCGCTTATTTAATTCCGCTACTTAGTGGAATCGTGGAAACATGACATTTTCGCTATTTCCGCAATTCCGCCAGCGCCACAAAATAGCGGAATAGCGGTTTTCTGCAATTTCCGCAATTTCCCCGCAATTTTCCTGCAATTCCGCGATTTGCAGAATTCCGGCGGAATTAGCGGAATATCCGCAGAAAAGTCACGGTGTGGCGCGGGCAATTCCGAAATGGCGGAACGGAATCGCGGTGCGGTAACAGCTGCTGCCACATCAGTCCTAATTCTAATTCCTGATGGAGACAGGCTAGATTAACCAGACCTCTCACCACCCAGGACAACTCTGCCAGATGAGACTTTGCAGACACTATGAGTGCAGAGAAGAAAACCTTCTTTGCCACCATCACAACCACTTAGTGGAAGAAGAGGACAGAAATGAAGACTTTGGTGCTTGTGGAACTGTCAAAGGACTAGAGGTGGCATAGAATTATGACAGGTGCCTTTTTGTTTATAGCCCTTTATAAAACTCCAGTACAGTTGAAGTATGTATACATTTGAAAAATCTTCTGTTTCAAAGGTTCACTTTCCAATGAGGTTTCCATTTAACTTTCAATGTGTGAGATGTCATGTTCACTTCTATGAAACTTCTCACATACTTAGAGTGATATCATCGGTATCCAGGCTTATAGAAGCAGTTTTTTCTGGAGCCATTTTGTTCATACTGTTACACTGCAAAATCAACCTGTTGTGGGTCAAAGCACATTTTATTTATTTATTTATTTTTATTTATTTTGTAGATTTCTATACCGCCCCATCCTGCCATGCAGCTCGGGGCGGTTAAAAGATTAAAACATTAAAAGAGGGTGCCTTTTTGTTGATGAAGGAGAAATGTTTAGAGTCTAACAAACTGCTTGCTGTGTCTCTATTTGGCATTGTTGCATGTTTGTGTGGTGCTCAGCTTTGTGTTAATGAATACAGATGTGCAGCTGAAGGCACCCATCTGGCTTTTGTACAATAAAAGTGCAAGCACAGCAGTTCAAATCAAATATTGATAAATACAGCATAAATATGTAAATTTACCTTGTAAACAAAACTTTGTATATCTGCTCCTAAAAGTGTTTTTTTCACAGAGGCCTATCTCAAGCACTAATGGACAGAAAACTGTTTTTCCTCATGACTCCGTCACCTTTCACATGGATGCACGATTTGTGATGTGAGGGTCTGTTGTAAATGCTTGGGGGAAGCAGGGTCTTAGTTATCACTGGAGAGGGGGTTAACATATTTATTCCCCCTTTGCCGATGGCAGTTATGTTTAGGGACATGGTCTCACTGTGCTGAGTGTTGTGCAAAGGTGTAATATAGAAGACAAAAGCTCAATATCTATGTCGGACAGGTACAGCTAATAATACTCCCAGAGAAAATCACAGCAGAACGTGTCAGTTATGTGTCATTGCTGCGGGTATGTGTTGTTATTCGAATCCTCTGTTTTCAGTCACAACATGGAAATATTCACCTTCCAGGCTCAGATTTTCTAGGATTGGTTTTTGCCTTGAAATATTCCTAAACTGCAATTAAAACTGCTCTGGGCAGGAAGTTTAAATTTGACATGGATATAGCATTTATTGGGGGAGGAGTATAGCCCTTCCTGTTGATTTGACCGAGTTATGACCCATCTAAAGTAACACTATATGCAGTTCCAGTATCTTCCACTGAAATCAGAAAGGTGGCTAACCCTAACACTGCTTTTAAACGAGGCACTGAAAAGCGTCCCCCGAGCCCCGTGTTGAGAGAAAAGCCACTCAGGGAGTGTTTACACGCTCCCTGCGCTGCCGGAAGTGACATGCTCCCCGTTGCCAGCAGCGGCGGTGGCTGGAGATGTGGTGCTTTGAAAAGGCGCGTTCTGAAAGCCTGAAAAGAGAGGCTTTCAGAACGCGCCTCTTCAAAGCCCCGCATCTCCAGCTGCTGCCGCTGCCATCAACAGGGAGCACGTCACTTCCGGCAGCGCGGGGAGCATGTAAACACTCCCCGCGCGGCTTTTCTCTCAACGCGGGGCTTAGGAGGCGCTTTTCAGCACCTCGTTTAAAAGCGGTGTTAGTCCCTGAGTAATTTCATTGATTTAAGAACATAAGAAGTGCCATACTGGGTCAGACCAATGGTCCATGGAGCCCAGCATCCTGTCTTTGACAGTGGCCAATCTCAGTTACTTGGGAGAAGTCCCAAACAGGTCATAAGGCAATCCATTCCCTGTTGTCAGGCAGTTTCCGACTGCCAAAGATTACGGCCCCCAACTTACTTTGCTAAAAATAATAAATTGACCTATCCTCCAAGAACATATCCAGTCCTTTTTAAAATCCAGCTATATTACTGGTCTTGACCTCCTCCTCTGTCAACAAATTCCATAAGTTAATTGTGTGTTCAGTGAAAAAATACTTTTATTTATTTTAAATCTGCTGCCAGTTAGTTTTATGGAGTGTCCCCTAGCTCTAGTGCTATTTGAGAGGGTAAATAACAACTCCTTCTAGTATTTACTTGTTCCACACCACTCATGATTTTATAAAGTTCTATCATATCCCCTGTCAGTTGTCTTTTCTCCAAGCTAAAAAACCGTAACCTATCAAACCTCTTGAAGTGGGACTGTTCACGTGCTTAGAGTTAAGCCCATTGTAGACTTAAATTTTGGCCCTTGGGAAATCTTGGACCTAATATCAGGATCTTATTTTGACTGTCCTGTACCTAACCACCTCAAGTAATGATCTATAAAGCCCTATACGGCCTTGGCCCCTCTTACCTTAGGGACCGCCTCGCCCTCCGCGCCCCGGAACGGCTCCTGCGGTCTGCTGGGGGTGCCCTCCTGGAGGTCCCCCGTGTTAAGCGGGGGGCCACGATGGAGCGGGCATTCTCGGTGGTAGGGCCGCGGCTGTGGAACTCCCTTCCGGAGGAAGCTCGCCTGGCCCCAAGCCTTTTGAC